>CM045758.1:116769522-117192661 GCA_025200525.1 Camellia lanceoleosa | reverse complement strand
GCAATGAAGGAATAAAGCTTTGTCTTCGCATCAATTGCTAGCCTCCCACCCTTCTACAACCTAATCTTCATAACAATGAAAATAAGGTCCTGGCGCTGTAAAATGGACCCAAACCGATGTAAAATCAAGGTTCGGGGCTCAAACATCGCACTTGGGCCCTCGAAAAATCTGACTCATATATCGGAGGTATGCTGACCACAAAGTTGGTCTTGTAATACAAAGGTCCTCAAAAGGAGTAAATAACATATATTCCAAAACCGAGCAAACGGAGGTGGTTAAACGGTCCTTAACCGAGAGAATACTACCGACGGCCTCCTAAAATCGTTCGAACCGGCTCCAAACGGAAAAATGGCTTCATTACCATTTAAACGAGCCTACGCCATCGAGAGATGATCTACGAGATTCCTCCCTTCCTTTTTTGGGAAGAGAAAATAGAGAAAATCTGACCTCGTCTTCGCAAACCGAAGCAAAGCACAAAAGAGTCCTATGTGGAGGCAAGGTCATAGCCTCGCAGCTGCGGACTCTACAATCCTCGGTAATCTAGCACAATATGCAATATCACCAAGCGCTCAATCGGTGACGCTCGAAGTCTTAAGGTCGGTCAAAATGGGGTGTCTACAGCTGTCTTCTTGACGTAACTCGAAAGTCATAAGTGACGGGAGTGAATGTCAAAGCCCAGAGACGACCCATTTTTGACAAGGCCGAAGACTTAGACAAACATACGAGATAGCAGGGAAATATGCCCGCAGGCATGCCTGCAGGCGGGGGCAAAATGCAAACCGATATGCACAAAGCCGGATGTAACTCAAAGATCATGCAAATGCAGCAAGCTGTAATGAAGCAAGTATTCCCAAATAGATGCAATGCTTTTAAGCAAGGATGAAAACAACAACTACATTTCATGCAAAGAATGCTGAGAATTATTCAATTTCGCCATGTCTCACACTTGAGAAGATAAGATATCAGGCGATTCGCCCGTCACACCAAATACCAAATGAACAAAGACATACAATATCGCGTTCGTAAAAGAAAGAAGCTTAACAAGCACAAACATATTTAACAACATATGTTCAACGTGATATCGAATGCATAAACGGAAGCCGATAGTGAGTGCATCACAATGCGAGAAGAAAATGCATGTGACAACGCGAGTTTAAGCATGGAGGCATGATAATATCGAGGAAACGCCATAACAATGCAAGTATACACATGAGAATGCAAGTGATATACATAAGTGTAAACTAGAATGCACATTTCTCCCAAAACAACGAAAGCAAAAGAAATGCTTTGCGAGGGCGACTCGATCGCGCTTTGATTCACTCTCCCGAGGGGTCACAACATGTTCAAAAGGATGTATCTCACTGGCGAGTAATCATGAGAAACGATCGAAGGTTGGAGTTGAAGTCCCAGAGCGATTTGCAACGGAAAGTGCACTTTTGTACTTTTTTAGGTCCCGGACTCCAATCATCACCAAAATTTGCAGAGACCTTAGAGGCCACATGGGGACACCATCGCCAGTTTATTCCTGTGGGAGGCCGACACCATGTTGGGAGAGGTGGCTGGTCACAGAAAAGGTGGCTTACCGCCACCTAGCCCAGATTCGGGGCAGTTTGGTCTTTTTGCTCTCTTTTCTGTAAATGTGCTCATCCAAAGCACTTTTCCTCACAAGTGTAGCTCCAAAATTGCTCTCTCCGCCTTCCCAAACCATTTTCTCTCGACCAAGACTCTATACGCTGCTTCCAATGCCTTATGCAGTTGTTTTCGTAAATCTTTCGCCATCACTTTGAACTGATTAAATTTTGATTTCGGAGCTTCTTTCTCATTTTCACCACTTGAGGTAAGTTTGTCTTAACATTTGGAAGATTTTCTGGGGAATTGACTTTGGTTGACTTTTTCATTTCCCAAGAGTTGACTTTTTTCAATTTTGGCTCATTTTTGCTCCTTTTTTCCGCATTTTTCTAAATGGTCAGTCATTTCCCTCATGGTGGAGGTTTTCCAGGTGCCGAGAGTGAGTCGGATATCATGTCCTTGCCCCCGAGAGTTCGGCCGTTTGATCCCGAGAGGTATCATCCTCAGGAGCATATCCTCCCGCGGGCAATTTTCTACCATTTCACTGATTTCGACGACCGAGCGCCTAGGATCTCGATTTTATGAGCCGAGTCCCACCTTTCTCATGAGGCACAAGAGGTATTTACTTCATTTTTACATTTTCGTAATGTATTCTCAGATTTTCCATGTATTTCGTGGCTCGCTTATATTTATTTGCCCACTGCAAGCACGCCTTTGTTTTGAATGTTTAATCCATAGCATCGTATGCCGTTTGCATGTTGAACACATAGTTCAAACATTCTGATTTTCTGAACACGCAGTCCATATATTGATTATGAACACACAGCACACACTTGTTGAGAATTGAACACACAGCCCAATACTTTGAGATGAACACGCAGCCTAAACTGAAGGTGAACATGCAGCACACACTGATTTTGGAATATGAACACACAGCTCAAACACTTGATGATGAATGCACAACACACACCTTGAGGTGAACACACAGCCCACTGATTTTGAAATGAACACACAGCTCAAATACTTAACGTTGAACGCACGACTCAAATTTTGAGGTCAACACGTAGCACACACTTGTCGAGAGTAGAACACACAGCCCAAACTCTGAATTCCTGAACACACAGCCCAAATTGAAGGTGAACACGCAAAGACACACCGATTGGAGAGTAGAACACGCAATTTCAAACTTTGATTTCAACGCACCCAAATTGAAGGTGAACACGCAAGACACACTAATTGAGAGTTGAACACGAGTCTAACTTTGAGATGAACACATAGCCCGTGACTTTGATGTTGAACACACAAAGTTGTTGAGGTGAACATATAGCACACATTGAAAGTGAACACGCAACTTCAAAGTTTGTGATGAACACACACCATACTTTGATGTTGAATGCACAAATTGTTGAGGTGAGCACACAAAGACACATTGATTAAGAATTGAACACATGTTCCAATACTTTGAGATGAACACACACCCATCGATTTTGAAATCAACACACAAATTAAATACTGATGATGAACGTAAGACACACTTCGAGGTGAACACACGTTCTAATCGATTGAGAGTAGAACACGCAATTTCAAACTCGAATTCTCAACACACACCTAATCGATTGAGAGTAGAACACGCAGCCCACTGATTTTGAATTCTGAACACACAGCTCAAATACTTGATGATGAACACACGACACACACATCGAGGTAAACACACAGCCTACTGATTAAGAGTAGAACACGCAGCCCAAACTCTGAATTTCTGAACACATGTTCTAATCGATGAATTTTTCAACACACGCCCAGATTCTCAGATTCGATCTAATTTTGCACGCTTATACATTTCATTTGTACGCAGCCTTTATTCATTTCATTTGCACGCTTTATTCATTTCATTTGCATTACGCCTTATTCATTTCATTCAAATCAATACATGTGCTCATCCTCGAATGCAGTGATCGCCTGATCAGGCGAGGATATGGCTCGCTCGCTGAGAGAGTGGTGGCGGAGCTCCCTGAGGCTGTCCGGACGGTGGACGGGTGGTTTGGCCCCTTTGCACCGGATCTCCCGCCCCGCCAAGAGGACACCGATGGTGCTTGGGTGGAGAGATGGTGGAACACCACCAACTCTTTTATTTTTCTCGCCACCGAGATATGACCATGACCCCATTCGACTTTGCCATACCGACGGCCTTAATGTGGGAGGTTGGGCCATCTCGCATACGACGAGGACATGGGCAAGTGAGAGGCTTCGATATATTTATTGGGGCTCGCCTATTGACAGATCTTTCGCAGTCCGATACACCTGGTTCTCTTCCCACTTCAGGAGGGTGGAGATGAAGCCTGAGACTCCCAAGGAGGTGGCGCAGTATACTCGTGGATTCCTGATGTTCCTCTTTGGTACCACTCTGTTTGCCGATAGGGGGAACACTGCCGCTTTATCTGCCGAAGGCCTAGTGGACTGTCACAGTCACAGATATGATCGTGGTGCCACTTAGCTACTTTATATTGCTATATGAGCGACCTCATGGACGGGGAACATGGTTGGTAGCTATTGGAGGGCCTGGGAGGTACTTGTTGCCCTCTTGATTTACATTTCTGCTTTTTATTATTTATACATTGCACACACGGTGCACTTTACATTCTGTACCTTGCACTTTGCTCTCAGCATTTTGTATTTGCATTTTGCACTCAGCATTCTGTATTCTGATGGTTATTGCTCTGTTTCTCACAGTTATGGGTCTACGCATACTTTTCGATACTAGCCCCAGAGCTTGAGGTGGAGGTGCCCCTCACGACCTCGTTTTCACTTGTATTCGAGGGTCGGTACCGGCCGAGACCTCGGGAGTCTTTTCTTTACTTGTGGCAGTATTTTGACACAGTACGAACGTCAGAGGTATTTCAGAACTCTCAATTCTTCATGTTTCCAGTCTTTGATTTATCTTGCACATTTGCAATTTCTGATCAGTTTATGCATTAGTTATCCTCAGATCGCCTGGCAGCCCTGGGCACCTCTAGGTAGAGACCTCCGGTTCTAGTTTGTCGAGCGGGGGCTTTCGATAGGGTCTTGTTCGTGGGGCCAATTGGTAGGGCCTCGATTTTTGGGAGATCGCTTAAGGCCAGTATGGGGCTACCGAGCAGACATTCCTTCAGCCTCCGATGATATGCGGATCGCCGATAGGCTCTCTCCCAGAGGTCGTTGATGCCATGCAGGTACCGATGCCTTCCTACATCTAGAGCAGGGGAGTATATCATCGCCACATTTACTTGATGCCTCACGACGGAGTCCGCACTCGATGAGGAGGTCTCCGCAGATACCCTCATTGAAAGGGCTCGATCAGATGCCCCTTCCACCAGAGGGCCGGGCACATCCAGAGGTGGGTGATTGGTTCCTGATTCCTCCAACTCATCATCATCCTGGATGGCCAGATATGCTGACTGAGTTGATGGGATGGCAATATGGGACCACCTCCCCGAGTTCGATTCTGATAGGACCTCCGATGCCTGGCCACCGATATGTCAGACACCCCGACTCACCAGGTATGCTTTTATGCCTTTGATTCATTACTCGATATTTGGACGCTCATTCCTTTATCGATATTTGCCTTTTGCACCTGCAGCCTCCTTTCGAGTTTATGGATGAGGTGCTGGAGATGGTAGCCTCACTTGAGGAGATGGTCCTATGGAGAGAGGCCCAGTTGTCCTTCATGGGTTTCCAGGTACCCTTCAGTTTTCTGGCATTTATCATACTTCTGATGACATGTTGATCTTGAACATTTTACTGCATTGATAGGGTCAGCTCAGTAGAGCACATCTAACACACATCACATTCATGCACTATTCTCGATACATCCACTGTAGTTTGCTTGCATCAGATTCCGATATACATGTTTTGGTTGATGTATTCAAACTATATTCTTCATTTTCTGATGCCTCCGGTGTATGCTCACCACATGCCACGAGGATCTGGGCCATCCAGGCCTTCTCGAGGATCTGGGCCATCTAGGCCTTCTCGAGGATCTGGGAGAGAGGAGTCGTCTCACGGACAAGGCGGACGCAGGGCACACATCATAGAGGAGGAGCCCTGCGAGAAGGAAGAGGAGGATGCAGATTCCCAGTCAGAGACGTCCGTAGACAAAGAGGGTGGCTCCGATCCTGGTTCCGGTAGTGGAGGTGAGGCCGAGGAGGGTTCCGAGGATGGCGGCTCCGACTCAGACGATGATGGTGGTGATGATGGCACAGAGTCTGTTTCGCAGAAGAGGACGAAGAAGGCCTCTTATTCCTGCTCTTGAGAGCATAGATGCGGTTGTTCCCTGCTTTATTTACCTTTTTACTAGTAGTTTTAGCACATTGTATATTGTTTAGGCAGTTTTATTTTCTGTAAAACTTGTACCCTTGTTGTAAAATGTTATAACAAAGGAATGATGATGGAATGAAACAGCTTTTGAAAAGTGTTGTGTTTTATTTTAGCATCGTGACGCATCTTTTGCACCAAAATGAGATTGAATGGATATGTGCATTGTGTACTTGCCAAGTCAGGTAGTGAACCGACACAACAAACTAAACAACTTAACTTACTAAGAAATCACAAAACCTTAGCAAGTTTACAACTTGATAAGCAAAACACAGCAAAGTTGATGGCTCGATAAGTAAGGCACAACAAAATTGTTTAAACAAAAGTAATAACTCGATGTACGAAACTTGACAATGACAAATCTTAACAACTCGATAAGCAAAACAACAACTCGATAAGAAAGACAACAACTCGATAAGTAAGACTTAACAACAACTCTATGAACAGAGTGCATTTCGGACGATCTAGGTGACAGAACGCATCCAAAACTGAGGGAAATGGAGGCCTTTGACACTCCTGATGCATGGAAATGCTAGGAACTTCCTTCCAAAGGGTAAAACAGTACCAAAGACACACTTGGGAGTATGGCCGGCCACCTTTGGGAATTGGCCGGCCAGCTTTTTGCATTGGAGAGGAGAGGGGTGGCCGGCCTGCCAGAAAAGGTGGCCGGCGGGCCACCTAGCTCAGCAACCACCAAATTTTTGACACGTGTCCTCAACAAATGTACTTATACTTTTAAAAGCTCTAGCCTCGTGGTTGATTCATTTCATCTCGCTTTTGCACCAAAATGCGTCGTCGAAAATCTCATAGCTTTGATCGCTTCTCTAGATGGCTCGAAAAGTTGAACTTCCGGTTTTATTGAATGCACTATTCACGCCGAGCCGACCGCTGCACCTTCCTTCCTTCATGCCGCATGCAGGTTTTGGAACCCTGAATACATGTTTTCAGCCGGCGGCAAGAGGTATGTCCAACTTTCAAAGATTTTCAAGTTTTGATGGAATCAACGCCCCGAAAAAGCTTTTGCCTCGCCGCTTCTTACGCCCAAGCTTTAGGGCGGATGTGTGGACTCACCATGCATGATGCTCCACCGATCCGCAACGGGAACCGACATCCTCGGCATGATTCATCGCTTGATGCCTATGACCGCTAGAACCATCATTGGCAAGGTTTTCGCAACACGCCTTTGTTTGTGCATGCTATCTCACTTTCGCTTGCCCAGCTTTAGTGGATCTAGCATCCGCTCCGATTGAAGTTGCGAAGGCTTGAAGGAGGAAAGAGTCAGATCGCCATGACATTGGCCGAGACACCGATGGGCTTAGATGCTTTCTATCAACGGAGATTTACCAGATTCAGGAGCCCACTCATCAAGCAGTAATACTTCCCACCCAATCTCTCATATGTATTGCTCACATCACTCGACCCTGCTCGATTTTTCTCACAAAACCCTTTTTCTTACTTTTCTCTCATCGCACATCTCTATTCTTTATTCTTCATTTTTCATCCCTCCCTGTATGGTTGATGGATAAACCGCAGTTGTGGACTCTTGCCAAATTTACTCGGCTGGCTACTTCTTTCGACAACGCCTAGTCGATGCCCCTGATGAGGAGTGGTGGTTTGACTGGATGTGCAATTTTTCTACAGATCGCATTGCTTGGCGCTGCCCTTGGCTTAATCTCCTGGCAATAAGCTATAGCATGTCTCGGTAGACCGGGATCCAGTTGATTGGTCTGACTCATTGTGTGTTCTACTTTCCATTCCGGTTCCTACGCCAGTTCGGTCATGATCAGACTTGCCCGCCAGAGGGGATAGAGTATCCTGCCACATTCCTGCTCGAGGCGCATGCCTTTTGCAGATATGTCATAGCATGGAGGACTAGAGAGCTCCCGCCTCTACTCCTACTTTCGCTTGCACTTTGTCTCGACGAGTGCTTGATTGGCTCAACGAAGAGGCACATTACCCAAGCTTGGCATTAGAGGCTTCACCAAATTTGAGAGGGGGCGCAGGACACCGACTTATCTATGCCTGATTTATTGCTTTACCAGTACTTTCAAGTTTTCTTTATGAATGTAATAAAAAGCAACTTCAATTTGTATGTAAGAGCAGGAGAACTCTGTTTTGAAATCAATGAAATTGAAGGTTGTGGGTATTGAAAATTTTCCACTTTGGTCCAAAAATGGTCTTAGTTGTAAAAAGATTAATTTGAACAAAGTCTGCTTTTATCAAAACTTTTCAAAACCATTTTCGATATGGATCAATCGACACGCTCGAGATCTCATCGAGATGCACAACCCTGATTCTCAGAATCGAAAGTTGCCCCTAGTTTGAATAGCACCGCGGCACTACATGGCAACGGAAAGTTGCCCCTAGTCTGAAAAGCACTGCACCGGAGATTGCGATGAATGCTGATGGAAAAAGATGACTGAGATGATCAAAATGGACAGGGTTGATCGGGAAAAGTTTATGGTCAACTCAGATGAAGTTGCCTATGTATCCCAAAGATGGGAATCAAGCCTTACGTAGTTCAGTTCTGCCCACTGGTATTTTCACTCTCCTTTTACGCCTAACTTTTGCCAAGGCCGCCTTTGTGGGTTTTCAACCATGCGAGCTCGCTTTTATAGTTTCAAATTTTTGTGCTCGAAGTTTTGCCTAGGTCGCCTTTTTGGATTTTCGCCCAGCGAGCCTCTCAGGGTAATATTTCTTCAACTTGTCCATATTGATCGGTTGTGAGAACTCCAAGCCATCTAGATCCATCGTAACCATAGCTCCAATTCCCACTGTGATAGACTTAATAATGTAGAGACCAGTCCAATTCAGTCTGAACTTGCCCTTTGGGTCGTGGATGGGAGCTCGGTTGTCCTTGAGCACCAAATCTCCTTCCTTTAGATTCCTGGACTTAACTTTCTTGTTGAAAGCCCGGGCAATTCTGCGTTGATAACCTTGGACATGGTACAGTGCTTTCAGTCTTCTCTCATCAAAGAGCATGAGTTCCTTAAACTTGCTCTACTGCCAATCTGCTTCGGCTATTTGACACTCGGCCAGTACTCGCAATGACGGAACCTCAATCTCGATAGGTAGAACGACCTCTATCCCATAAACCAATAAATACGGAGTCACCCCAGTGGAAGTTCTGATTGAAGTCCAGTAGCCCCACAGAGCAAACGATGCCTTATCCGCCACCCTGAGGTTTCCACCATCTTCTCGCAATATGTGTTTGATATTTTGTTGGCGCCTAAACCACTCCATTGGTTTGCGTCGATAGGTAGATGACTTATGAAAAGCCACGCTGTATTTCTCCAACAAGTCAATCACTTCCTTCTTGAAGTGGGAACCATTATCCAAATTATCTCATGACCCTCAGAATGGACAGATGATGTTGTTTCGATAAACTTCACAACATGTAACGCCTTCAACATCGCATAGGATTGGGCCACGACCCACTTCGTGAAATAATCTATCGCGACCAGTATGAACTCATGCCCATTTGACCCCTTTGGAGTGACAACCCCGATCTCATAAATTTCCTGCATCGAAATGGCCATGGCGGTCATATTGTATAGCTTCGACGACGAATGTTCATGCAATTTGCATGAATTTGACATTTATGGCATCACGACAAAACCGATACAATCCTCCTTCATGGTGGACCAGTAGTAACCCTGTCTGAGGATCTTCTGTGCTAGCATTACTCCATTCATATGCGCATCGCATTCCCCTCCATAGATGGCTTCCATTAGACGTTTTGATTCTTTGGGATCAACACACAAATTTTATGCATTCAGATGACCTCTTATACAACAAATTCCCACAGATGATGAACCGAGCGCCATTCTTCCGATTGCCCTTTTATCCTTGGCTTTTACCCCTAGCGGTATGCTTTTCTCCAAGAAATTCCAAATGTCGTGGTACTAGGGTTTTCATTCCGAACTTCATCTATAGCAACATCGACTCGTAGGTTGGCGCGATTTCGTCAATGATGATCGGACGATCCGACCAACAGATGTCCATCATGGAAGATAGAGTTGCTAAAGAATCTGCGAACCTTTTGTTCTCTCTTAGTAGATGAGCGAAGTTTAGCTTCTCAAACCGAGGAATTAATAAATCCAAGGTCTGGTGATACATCATAATCTTTTCTTCTTTGACTTTCCAATCCCCTTTTGCTTGAGACACAACAAGGTTCGAGTCTCCGATGACATCCAATCGTCTTGCCCCTAGTTCTAGGGCTGCTTCTAGACCGGCAATGCATGCCTCATATTCTGCTTCGTTGTTCGAGACTTTGAACCGGAGTTTGAAGACTAGAGGGATACAGGACTTGTCAGGTGCTATCAACAACACTCCTATCCCATACCCGTACTGGTTTGACACTCCGTCAAAGTATATCGTCCAAGTTTCATCGTCGATGTGCAAAATAGCTTCATCTGGGAATAAGTACTCGACTGCTTCACCCCCTTCCACTGGATGGTCGTCTAAGAATTCTATTACTACTCTTCCCTCGACTGACTTGCGCGTTACATACTTCAGATCGAATTCGGAGAGCAACAGCAACCAACGAGCTAGTCTACCCGTAAGTGCTGGTTTCTCGAAAAGATATTTGATGGGATCGAGTCGTGAAACCAACATTACGGAGTGAGCTAACAGGTAGTGCCGCAGTTTCCTGGTAGCCCATACCAAAGCTAAGCAAGCCTTCTCCAATGGTGTGTAGCGAGTCTCATACTCTAGCATCTTCTTGCTCAGATAGTAGATGGCTCTTTCCACTTTGTCCTCTGATTCTTGCGCGAGCATACAACCCATTGTAGTCTCGCCATCGAAGGTACAATATCAACGGTTTCTCTAGCTCGCGGTGACAACACTCGGGTTCTCAGAATATTCCTTGATCTGCTCAAAAGCAATTTTGGCAATCGCCGTCCCATTGAATTTCTTTCCTTTCTTCAGAGACCAAAAAGTGGTTCACAAGTCAAGGTTAATTTTGAGATAAACCGCCTTATGAATTGCACTTACCCGTAAAGCCTCGTGACCTTCTTTTCACCTTGGTGGGGCATTTCTAGATGGCCTTCATTTTGAAGGGTCGACTTTGATACCTCTTTGTGTAATCAAACCCCAACATTGTTCCCACCAGAATACGTAATGTACATTTTGAGGATTCACAAGAACCTAATTCTCTCGATCCTTTGAAAGAACTTTTGCAAGGCGTGTAGTGGCCCTCTTTCTTTGGACTTGACAATCATGTCGCTCACGCACACCTCAACCTCTTTGTGGATCATGTCGCAATATTGTGGTCGCGCTCGCTGATAAGTAGCTCCAACATTCTTCAACCCAAACAAAGATCAGAAGCAAGATGTCTCCACGGTGGTGAATGCATTTTTCTCGATCTTCAAAAGCCATCACTATCTGATTGTACCCTGAGAAGCCATCCATGAATGAGAGCAAAGCATGCCCTGCTGAGAAGTCCACCAACTCATCAATATGCGGTAAGAGAAAGTCGTCCTTCGGACTAGCTCTGTTCAAATCCCTGAAATCCACACATACCCGGATCCTGCCATCTTTCTTCTAAGATCGAACGATGTTGGCCAACCAAGTCGTATTCGGATATACCGCCAGGAGGCTCAACACCCGCTTGGTGACCTCTTCCTTAATCTTGAGAGCTCACCGGCGATCCTCCCGAAGCCGCTGACGGTCGGGCCTCGGGTCAAGGGGATCCGGTCAGATAATCTCAGATCGATCCTGCATGTCTTCGTAAGACCACGCTAAAACATCTTTGAAATCTTTAATAAAGCGACTAAGCACTCGCTCCTTCAAGACAACGTGGACCCGATCCGACACCATGGGTCCTCCTCAAGCACTAATATTCACGTAGTGATTTCATCCATTAGGGTTTAACAAATCTCTCATTCTCTTGCTCAATTAAGCGTTGCAAAACCGAGGAATTTCTTCCTCGCTGCTTTCATCAAAATTTTGAAAGTCCGAGTTTATGCAATAAATTAAGGGCATAAAAGTACTGTAAACCAAAGCTATTTGATTCTCATTACACATCCAAATCATCCGATTCCTTGGTTACAACAGACTAAATGAGAAAGAAAAGACGACCGACAAGATCAGGCATCCGGGTTATCATCTCCAGGATTACCAGACTCAGACTGAGTCGAGGAACTTGATTCCAACTCCCAAGATCCGGTGGAATCAGATTTCGCCACTACCCGAGCCAGATCACCGACAAAAATCCTCTTCAGATTGCCAAGGAGAGAGGGTGCAATAGATGCATCCAAAATAGTTGATGGTAGTCTGCAAATTGCCAGATCCCCAATCATGGAAACCGAGAAGTTATCCCCAAGCACTTATGGTCAATCGGAGGATCCGAAGTAGACATGCCAAGCTACCCCATTTCAATCTCACTCGAGTCCATCATTTTATACCGCTCAACCTCACCGATGGGTCTGGCTCGCTTTTCGAACGCTATCCCCGGTAGTTGCAGTCAAGAAGATCTCAAACCCGGTATGCTTTTCTCTATGTCACCATGGCTCTAGGAAGCCACAAAACGGAAAGTCCTCCCCCTCCCGGACGAAGTGTCCGTTTAGGGTACCCTGAATGGGCCTATGCATCACCAAATGGCTTCCAATTTTTCGCCTGCCTCCCCCATTTATTTTTCCCTTCCTTAACTAATCCTCTTGGTGGACGCCTTCCTCCGCTTCCTTCCTAATCCCATCCCGGGGATGTGTTGTAACTTGTTCATGAGGTATACAGATTGAGCACTGACGTACACTTCCTCATTAACCGCCATGATATTCTGCACAACCCGAGCCTCAGCCAAGGTAAAACCTGATAAGAACACATCCTCCGTGCGTGCTCGATTTCAAGATTGGTATGGACACTTCAAGTGTAGATGGTTTGATGAATTCCTGAAAACAATGGCCACTCCCTTCCCGTGAGGGTACTTCAACATCTGATGCAAAGTAGAAGAGACTGCCTTCACTTAGTGCAACCACGACCGCCCCAAGAGTAGATTACAGGTTGCAAGAACGTCCAAAACATGGAATTCAATGTTGTGTTGTCCTGGGCCAACTCTAGGTCTGAATTTTGATAGTCCCCATCACCTCGCCGTGTTATCATAGGCTCGATCACTTGAGTAGTCAGAAGTCCGTGGGCTTTAACCCGATTGCATATGCTGTCCTTGACGGGCACACATTAATGGCGGATCCCGTGTCGACAAGAACCACTGGCACCCACTTGTCTCTACATTCCATAGAGATGTGTAGGGGTTTGTTATGATTTGTGCCTCAAAGCATAATTCTTTTGTCGAAAAGGTTATCGTCAGAACCTCCTCCTGAAAGACCAATTTAACTAGCTACTCGTATGGTATCTATCGAGAGTTTAGCCTTGTCCATAGCGTATAGGACAAATGTCTGCGGCACTCAGGACGCCATAAGCAAATCCCTGATGGAGATGTCTGCTTGTATCTTCTTTTAATCAGCCTCCTCTTCGACGTTTCTCCTTCGCTTTCTCGCTTCTTTATCCTTCCCAGATGCCTCCTACCGGGTCTAGGTGCGGGGCTTGAAGTACCGCCGCTTCTTGTCATGTGATCAACTTCATCGAGATACCAAGTGTCGCCTCGTTGATTGCTTCCTAATCATCGCCCGTGTGGGCAAGACATAAATCATCATCTTCCCACCACATCCTGGCATTCGAAGGCACTGTCTGCTCCCAAGATGATTGTACTTGCAAAGACTTTTAGCTCAGATGCTCACAAGATCTTCGCCTCGTGCCCACGGCACTTTCAATCACTTCATGGGTTTTAACTTTCTGATTCTCTAGAATCCCAAATCTTTTCTTGTTCCACCTGCTAGTGCGCTTTGTTGTTCATCTTTCTCAGATTCACAATGCCCCTGCTCGAGCGAAATTCTTTGTACCGGCGCCTCCGCAATGTATCGACTTCGACCCTTCCGCCACAATTGATACCTCGCTCGCCGCCCTCGCTCGTTGGAACTCTTCTACCACATCCGGCTGATCATCCACCATCCAAGGCCTCTCGCCGATTCCTCATAATCAAACCACTTGATCGTCAAGGCCCCGATTCTTGGTCATCGAAAACCGAGGTTGGCAAAGCCCTCTTCTACGCCACAAATCATCCGCTCGCTCAAGTCTATCCCCAGACCACACACACCTCGCTTCTCCGCAATTCTATACTTGGCTCGCAGACCGCTTACAATGTAATGTACTCACTTGGATCATAGGCTTCCCTAGCAAAATTCCCAGATTGCTCAATCCCTGACTCAACAGTTCCATCATCCTCTGTAATCTCCCCTGCACCGTCTTCAGTGGCCACCACCATTGGCTCAGGTTGGGTTGTAGAGATGTCCATCATGCACAAAAGGTCAATGCAATTGGGAAGGAGCACCTCCGGCTTAGGTAGATGGGAAGGAGTGATATAGATGCTAGGATCGTAAGACACGACCCTAGTCTAGATAAAATTGATTCTTTTGGGAGGTGGAGCTTGGTTGTGTGCAGGGAGTGGGTTGGTTGTAACATTGGGTCTTTCTGGTGGCAAAATCACCTGTTTGTCAATGAGATCTTGGATCTCGTGATTTAATCGAAACACTAGTCGGTGTCATGACCGTGTTGTCGGTGATATGCATAATATTTGGCCTGCCAGTGGGGGAGTGGATTTGGTAACGCCTTGGCTCCTGTGGGTTTTAGATGCCCTTTTCGATTAAGACCCCTAGAGCTTTGGACAGGGCATGTACAATGGGGTGAAGGTTCTTGGCCTCGGGTTGGTATTTAGTGGTCCGGTGCCGCCAGATGCACCGAGAAGGGTGGTCGCCATGGCCTTGGAAGGAGGGGAATGGTGGTGACCATGCTAACCTTCGGTTCTTGCAGACCACTGGTGCCTGCATTGTTGTTATGTTAAAAGTTCTCCCGGTTGCTTCTGCCTTGGTCAATCAAACCTTGTTTCATTGCATCTTCAATTTGTACCCCATCTCGTAGATCCGAAAAGGTGGGGAAGGGTAGTACAATCATCTTTGCATCGCTTTTGGTTGGAGATTGCGACAATCATCCCGATCCGTCCTTATTGGTGGGCCTTAAAGTCATCATCGAGGCCTTCACCCTCCACCGGTCACGAAATCCGAGAAACTCTCTTTGGGCTCGCTTGTTGTTTCGAGATTACGGTGGTAATCTCAATTTGGGTGTTGTAAGAGTATTATGCAACAACAAAGGCCTCGCCATTTTGTCCCAACTCCGCTGACATCATCCTCCAACTCAGATACCATATGGCTACCACACCGACAGGTTCGCCAAATAGCGAAGCTTCGGGTCCGTGAGGCCCATTGGTCGTAATATATCTGAGAATAGTCGGAGGTGGACCATGGGATCACCAGATCCATCGAAGCGATCAATCTGCGGCATTTTGAATCTGTCTGGTAATGTCACAGCCACATCGGTATATCCATCCTCGATATCCAGAATAGCCTTTACCCCCTGGGATTTTTTGAATAGCTTCTCGAGCTTGCTCAATTTCAATGCTGTAGGGTCTACTTCGAACTCGAAGGGAGAGTCCGGGTGGTTGGTGGGTATATGTGCCTTAGATAACTGAGGCGGAAGCAGGGGCGGAGCTAGCCCCGTTGGAATGTCTGTGTCCTCTTGAACAGCCTGGACATTTGGCAAAATGTTCTGGGTATTTGGAAGGACATTCTGGGTAGTTGGTGTCCGCCGGTAGCGGACCCCCGGTGGGGAGGAATTGATGTGAGGTCGACGCCCGCTTGTCAGCCGAGCCGGGTAATTAGCTCCACCGCCGGGCCATGATTGTGGCTCGTTGTTTAGCGAACTCCACTTGGTGGATTTGCGCCTCCGTGATTCGCCTCATACTCTCTTGGAGTTGGCACATCATTTCTTCCATCCCGGCCATATTCTGCTGATCTTGCTGACTAACTGGTATGTGTATCGCTATGGCAAAAACTAAGACCTCAGCCCGACTTCACTGCTAGGGTAGGCCATCGCTCGTAACCTGCTCGCATTAACATCGCTTTCTCACTTTCTTTTGAGAACTGGGGTAGAGAATGGAACACTAGTCAGTCACAACCGTATCTTCAGACGATTGAGCCGACCTCTTGTCCAAAGTGCT
Organism: Camellia lanceoleosa; assembly: GCA_025200525.1. Taxonomy (NCBI): domain Eukaryota; kingdom Viridiplantae; phylum Streptophyta; class Magnoliopsida; order Ericales; family Theaceae; genus Camellia; species Camellia lanceoleosa. The sequence continues at coordinate 117,176,634 of CM045758.1, read as the reverse complement.
TGGGGAATATTCATTGGTTTCAAGCAATTGTGCTAAAACCGCCCTAGCAAAAGATAAATAAAGCAATAAGGAAATAAACAACCAGATAAACGAACAACAAAGATAATGCTTAAAATAAATACACAATACACAATACATACCGCATAACAACACACTGCTGATAAGTCAATACACCGCCCTCAAACACCGATCATTATCCTCAATCATCGCCCCTCAAAACTCAATCGATACCCGCAGATAACTGATTCTCAAACACTGTCTGATGCCCGCAGGCCTGATGCCCGCAGGTCTGATGCCCAAACTCATAAACTGATACATGCGTTTCCCTGTAGAGACGCACTCTAAAAACACATAACAGATAAGTGAGAGCCAAGACACCCCTATGTTGGGGTAGGGTTTCCCTGTCCTATCTAGTCAGGAGCTAGGGTTTCACTACGCACGCAGCGGTTTCAAACAACCTATATTGGGTAAGCAACCTGTCCTAGTTTGGAATGGTCACTACGGATCCGACTATCCACTAGGTCGAATGGTCAGAAAGGTGCCCCGGTAAAATCGGGGTTTGTGTTCCCATACTCGCAGAGCCCATAACCGATAAGCCTTATGGCACGCAGCCTCTGGCAAACCGCTCAGGAATAGCAGATAGCAAACACGGTGTCCTAGGTGCACCAATGCACATGAAATGCAAAGAAACACACAAGTGTAGTCAAAACCAGATATCACGAGTTTGAGTCAAGCTCTCTAATTCCCTAACAGAGTCGCCAGAAACTGTAGACGTCCCCGAATGCCCCCGGGAGGGGATGAGTCCTCGTTCGCTCGCTTTGGGCTCACTACGCCAGACTCTAATTGTCACAGCTTTAATCAACCAAAGAGTCCAAAACCGACAAATGGTTTTGAGAAAATAGATTTTTGAAAGAAGTGCCAAACATGGATCGCTTCGACATGAGTCGCCACCTAAATATTTTATTTTGGGAAAATTAGGAAACCTCGACTCATGCCTAAGGTCATGGTCCGCTATCACCAAAGTTGCTCGGCTCGAACTTGGGTACGATTAGAAGGTCACTTCGGAGTTATTCTTCGCCGCCGATCAAAGATCGCCTCTACTAACCATGATATCTAGTTTTGAAAACATTATGCGCTCTTATTCCTAAGTATTAGCCTAGATTTACTATGTGATGCACACGCATACAAGTATAGACCGGATCGCTCAATTGGAACAAAACATTTCATGTTTGTTTTTGAAAGATGGTTTGCTACCCGCAGTAGGCTTAAAATGCAGATTTTGCCACCCTCAGGTGGGCTTAGAAAAGATGGTTTTGCCACTATCTAGTGGGCTTAAAACTCACAGTTGATGAATTGTTCCAATCCAAATAACCCAACCTTCACCTACAGGCATTCAGGCAGTTATGTCACATAAGCAAATAGCCTCATGGTAAGCATGTTATCATGGCAGTCACTCACACGCATGCAAGGATGCTAAAGCGTAAAACTTACCGAGTACTCCAAGCCAAAACAGAAGCTAATTAGAAATCAATGCATGATCCTAACTATACAGAAATGCCTAATGCAACACATGCAAAAATACAGCTATAGCAGGCTCGGCTATTCTTAAACATGGCATATGGAATGCTACAGCTAACACGTATTCAACTTGAAATTGAAATACAATGCAGTGAGTTATGATGCGCCGAGCCTGGTGCATGCAAGACAGATGAATGAATGCAAACATGCTATCATACTGTATGCTAATTGAAACATGCTTTAATCTAACCATCACAAGCTGGTAAACAAAAGGGAGAAAGACGTGGGGTTGGAAGACATACATCACACACACGCACACTTATTACAGTTGTGCCCTCGCTCGGACGGTCCGAATAAATAATATATAGCCCCAATGAATAGTACAGTCCAAATAAATACAAAATCCTAATTAATTAAAAAATTAACCTAGGAAAGCTATAAACCAAAGATGCAAGCTAGTGGATCGCTTTACTCGCCCGATGATGGATGATGCATGTTTGAGTTGCTTGGCACGGAAATCCATTGCGACGCCCCGATTAGCCTCTGTTTACAGTTTATGCTTAGAATATTGTGCAAAGCTCTGAAAGGCTGTTGATTCTTGATTTGCTGCAACAGAGAGCAAGAAAGGGGCATGGCAATGTATTTTCATATATGTATGCTTACCTCGATCCTCGTGCCACTAATCACGTATCCCGATGCATGATGGCCAAGGAGTCGAATTGCACAAATCAATATGAAATGAATGCACGTATAAACACAACAATACCGAGACTCCATCATGGATAATCCGGAGTGTCGGCGACAAGGAATTGAGACACGTTCTGTCACTCGAAGTACGAAACGTCCCTCATTTCCCGTGCTCGAGCTAACTCCTATCCCAAGCACAATGCAATATGCATGACGTGCATGAATGCGATCCTAACATGCAAACCTAGCATACGCAATGCTATGGACTAAAATGACATACTCGACGTGACATGGCATACACAATGCTCTAATATGCAACCTAGCATACACAATGCTATGAATTGAAATGGCATACACAATGTAATATGGGCTTACACCAATATGAGTGGACCTCAGCCACACTCACATCAGTAGCCATTAGATGGAAATGAGACACTCGAGATGCGTGCACACATGCACACAAACCGAGGACCGACCTTAAGGCACGAATGCCACTCTACCAAAGCATGGCAAGGCATGGAATATGGCATACAAACATGCAAATTTCAGCACTAAATTACGATGCTAAACGGCCCCGAAACATGGCAATATGGCACCCGATGCATGAGATGAACCCCGAAACTCAAAACTAGGCATGCGCAATGACCTATAGCTATACAAAGCATGCATTATTTGATCATGAAGCATGAAGACAGAGTCAAGGAAGTCCCAAAACATGAACTTTATTAGTTCAAAGCAAGGCCAAAAGGTGCTAGAAAGATGGGCTAAAGTAGCATGCAATTTTGACTAGTAAACAAGGGTTACATGGCATGTATATGAAGCAAGTGAGAACTCATCAAACCAGAAAAAATTGGTGAATAAAACATGTCAAAATATGCCCAAATAACCATGGAAATGCAGCCAACACATGCAAAATGAGGGGCTCCTTTAGAGGGCATACAAAGGGATTATTAGGCACATACAAGATAGACATGAAGCATGACCAAAAAAACTCTGGAAATCAAATATGATAGTCCCAAAACTCACCAAATTGGGCCTAAAAAATGGCTAAGAAGCATGCAAAGAGGGGTCCCTTTGGAAGGTCAAAATGACCATCAAACAAGTCAAGGTGAAAGGGGGTCACCCCCCTCTGATTTGGAGGCTCAAAATATTGTTCTAGCCACTGAAAATCTGCTGGATTTCAGTGGCTAGAAGGCCAAACAAAGATGCAATTGGAGCTTAGGTGTAAAGCTCAAAACAAGGGACAATCAAACATTCAAGGAAGCATGTGACATCAAATAAGAAAATGCCCTTAATAAAATATGAAGATGATGTCAAAAAAAGCCTTTTTCCAGTTTATAACAAGTCTAAAAAATGAACATAAATAGGGCTAACCTATCATGCAAAAATGGCCCTAAAAGAGAGAATAGAGACAAGGGACAGCAGCTGGCCCCAAATAGAAAATATCCCTTCAACAAAATTTAAGAGGGGCTCAAAACAAGGCACTCTACAGTTTACATCAAGTCTCGAAAATGAACACAAGTGAGGCTAAATCAACATGCAAGAAAAAGGCCTAAAAGAGGGATAAAGAGGCAAGTGGTAGCAGCTATCCTCAAACAGAGGAGAGCCCTTCAACAAAGTTGAAGAGGGGATCAAAAAAGACATTTCACAGTTTATGACCATGTCCAAAACAGCTCACAAATAAGCCTAAAATAGCATGCAAAAATAGGCCTAAAAGAGAGTTTAAACACAAAGGGTGAGGAGGAGACCTCAAACAGAGAAAGACCCTTGATCAAACATGGATATGAGCTCAAAGTATGACTATTTATAGTTTAGGTCGGAGCCTAAAAATGCAAGAAACAAAGGCTAAAATAGCATGCAAAATAAGGCAAGAAAGAGAGAAAATGGGACTCACCCTTGTAGAACCAAGCTTCAACAGCTTTTGGACCAGGTTTGGGAGCTCTTAACCTTTGGAAAACAGCTTCAAGTTTCTGGAATGGATGTTGGAGGTGTGGTGCTATGAGTTGTAGTTTAAAGGGTACAAGAACCTTAGGGTTTGAAGGGTTTGAAAGAGAGGGAGAGGGAGAGTTGTATGCAAGGCTTAAAACAATTTTTGTAACCCTCTAAAATGGAGCTGGGGGTGCTGGTTTTATAGAAGGAGGAGTGGAGGAAAGGAGGGGAAAATCAAATTCAAATTTCCCCCCAAAAGACCCCCTGACATGTGATCTGGGGAAAATGAGGGTGCTGTTGAAGGAACTGTGAGGGTCATGGCCGGCCAGGTTCAGGGGGTTCAGGTGGCCGGTTAGCCACCTCCCCTGGCCGGCCAGCCAAGGTCAAAAGGGTCTATGAGAATTAGTGGCCGACCACCCTAGAAAAGTGGCCTCCCATGCGTGCACAACACAGCCATGTGGAGAAAAACCAGGAAATATGACCTAAGAGAGAGAAAAACCCATTTTCTAGAGGGGTTCAAAAGGGTCAAGAACAATTGCTGGCCCGCCATGTCATATTGGTGGCCTCCCAGGTGTGTACAACACAAATATGTGGTTGAGGGCCAAAGAAAGTGGCCCGGGAATGGTTAACACCAGCTTTCTAGCGAGGAAAACGGGCGACGGAGAGCAATGAAGGAATAAAGCTGATCTTCAGAATAATTGCTGGCCTCCCACCCTTCTACGACCTTCATAACAATGAAAATAAGGTCCCTGCCAAAAATGGACCCAAACTGATGCAAATCGAAGGTTCGGGGGCCAAAACACGCAACTGGGCCCCAAAATTGATCATTAAGCACCGGAGGTGGCGTTGACCACGGTTGGTCTTCAAGCCACGTTGTCCTCAAAAGGGAGTACATAAGATGTATGCCAAAAACTGGAGTAAACGGAGGTGGTTAAGCCCAACCGAGGCACACACCGACGGCTCTAAAAACGGAACCTGCTCCAAACAAAAAATGGCCTACTATCACGAAACGTAGCCTACATCCACTGAGAGATGATCTACGAGATTCTCCTCCTTCGAAGAGAAACGGAGAAAACGGAACTCGTTTGCAAACCGAGGCAAAGCACAAAAGAGTCCTAAGTCCGGAGGCAAGGCTCGCACCGTGACTCTGCAACCTCAGAACGAGCACAATATGCAATATCACCAAGTGCTCAATCGGTGATGTCTAAGTCTTAAGGTCGGTCAAAAATGGGGTGTCTACACAGTGCTTTTGCCTACTTTTCTGTGCCTCGAACTCATTGCATTAACCTAAGTTTTTCAAAACCTTTTGAACATTGCGGTGGAAACGAAGAGGAAGGAATTCCTGTTTTGCAAAAATTTGATCAATTGAGAGAAAAAGAGGCATGCTAAGCCCTTAATAAATGAAATCATGCTTGTTAGTGTGAGTAATCGAAGGATCCCGGCTTGATCCGCATTGGTTCTACATCGTTTTCAGCAAGTTTAATCGGGTCGCTTTCTTAAAAGATTTCAAAAATGTTTTATGCGTCCTCGCGAAGACCTATGTAGAATCGCCTTGGGATTGTGCAATTAGGATCGCCTCACCGAGACTCAACCCCTCTGCTTTCAAAACCTTAAACTCGAATTCAGAACGTTCAACGGTCAACTACAATGTGAGGCCTGTGTGGCTAGATTCAAAGCAGCCTTCGAACAAGAGGCAAGAAAGTCATATCAAGAAGACCATATGTCATCAAAAAAAGCTTGCAAAGCTAGATCAGAAGCACCCCTGGAACTAGGGGCAAAGAATTTCAAATGTGCTCGAAGAGCCGAAGATGGATCATTCCACAAATAAAAGAAGGTCGGCAAGAATGCCAAATCCCAGAGGGAGGAAGAAGAAAGTATTGCTGAAGAAAAATTGAGTTCCGATCCACAACACTAGGGGCAAATTCATCCCCTCGTTGGATGGACTCTTGCATCGTCAGCGAACAGCAGCCATTCTCCTGGATTCAAATGACTTCCGGATCTCAAAACCATTTGACATGGACAAAGCTACACTTTTACCCTTGAGAGGCTCGCTGGGCCGAAAACCTGAAAGGGCGACCCAGGCAAAAGTTAGAGCGAGAAAAAAGAGAAAAGAAAAGAACAAAAGAGAAAAATGCAAAAAAAAAATGAAGAAAATACAAAAAATGAAAAGAAAAAAAAGAAGAAAAAGATGGAAAAAAGAAGAAAAGAAATGAAAAAGAATTGAAGAACATAGCTCGCAAGGTTGAAAACCCGCAAAGGGCGGCCTTGGCAAAAGTTAGAGCGCAAAAGGAGAGTTTAATACCCGAGTGTACCTTAAACCCGAACTACGTAAGGCTTAATTCCCATCTTTGGGATACGTAGGCAACTTCATCCTGAAGTCCAGCCGTAAAACACTTCAAATTAATTGTGCCCATGTAATGGTTTTGATCATCTTCACCTTCTCTGTATTCGAGAATTTGGTTGTGTTCGTCACTCTAAGGATCGATTACAATGCTCATGCCATTCAAACAAAGGGCAACTTTCCGCTGCTATTCAATGCGCCGCGCAGCGTTCAAACAAGGGGCAACTTTCGCTGCTATTCAATGCGCCATGTGCCGTTCAAACAAGGGGCAACTTTCCGCTGCTATGCAATCTCTTCAAGCAGGCAATTTTCCTTCGGATCTGAAGTTGTGCGTCTCAAGAGTAGGTTCTGTGCTCGTTGAGCAGTGACCATTTGCAAAAATAGTTTTTGAGGATTTTTAATGAGGTTGACTAATTCTCTCGAAAATTATTCCATTCCTCTAAAACTGGACCATTTCTTGGACCCAAAAAAGGAAAATTTTCGGTGCCCATAGCCTGACTTGCATGATTTTAAATCAGAAAATTGAACAAGCATGTTAATCGAACTCTTATTTTGGTCAAAATTGTTTTAACAGAAAGCCAAAAACAAAAATGGTCAAAATGATGAACTAGGGGCACAGTTGAGTCAAGTGTTCTGTCTTTTCCCCATTGTCAACATACTTGCCAGAAAGGGCACCATACTTACCAAGAAGGGCACTCTACCTACCAAAAAAGGCACAACTGAAGGCGACAACAAAAGGGCCGAAAAGCTCTCACATCCTCTGAGCAACGAGGTTTCAAGCCAAGCGCGGCTAACAAACCGAATAGATCAAGATGTTCCACTTCCTCATCTGGACATATCTGATCGCGTCCAAACTCCCCGGCAGAGCATCATCAACCGATGTCAGCTGCAAATTCGCTACACACCCAGTTGTAGCACAACCCCTCTGTGGGAGGAACTCACTAGTTGCGCGCAGAAGAAGAAAAATCTAGCGGAATGTTAGGGGCAAGAGCCCGCAACTTTCTATTTATCCATCAACCACCAAGGGGAGAGATAAAAAAATGAGAGATTAAAGAATAGAGAGATGTGCGCTGAGAGAAAAAGTGAGGAAAAGGGCTTTTTCAGCAAAAACAGAGCCTGAGGACCGAGTGATGTGAGAATCACAAATAAGAAAGGGTGGGAAACAATACCCGAAGAAACTGGCTCCTCGTGCACTGAGAGGTCTCTTGCCTTTGTAACACAGCTGAGTGTTGTGTTTGTGAGTTTGTGTTTGTCTCGATTCTTGTTTTGAGTCGTTTGAGTGTCAACAGATGTGTTTAGGTCATTTTACCTTGTTTTTCCTTTGTTGAGTTGTGTTTAGGTTGTTCTACCTTTGTTTTCCATTGTTGAGTCGTTTTGGCTGTGGTCAGTTGTAGGCTCAATACCCGGTTGAGAACCATTTTCTCATTTCAATTTCAAAAATCGTTTTGTGCTTAGAGTGCCGTGTCGTTCTCCACATTTGTGCAAAAACAGGATTGGTTCTTTCATAAAACCGCAAAGTTCAACCCAGGTCATGTGTGAACAGTAGAACAAGGACCTATCTGAAGCTATATAAGTTCCGGACTGCAAAGCAAAAGAAAAGAGGGAAAATTTGGAGCATCTGAGTTTGTTTCAACTTCTGTAAATTTTGAGATTGTATTCCGAATGTACCTTTTCAGGTCTTATCAATGCTCCGAAGTATGAGTGTGCCTTTACCTCAAGCTCAAGATCAAGTCTACTTCAAGCCAAAATGGCAATCAAAAGTGTTCTCCTTGAGTACCACTCCCTGCTAGAGGCATCTTGGCTGTGTTCGCAATGAGTTCCTAGGAGACCAACTGCGACGGTGGAAATTAGAGTTCGAATGGCTGTTGCCTAGAATGCAAAGGTTTGGGATTTTCGAGACTAAAGTCTGGTTTAAATACCTAGGGGTGTATCCCCGGCTTGAAATCTGTATAGAAGCCCCATAAGTTGAGATAGCCTGTATGCACCTAAATTCTGGATACTGAACCAACCTAGTCTGTCACCCCGTTGGAGAATAGGGAAAGTTGTGAATATGATCAGGAAGAAAGGAAGCATCCAAAGTGCTCTACGTGAAGAACCCTTGTCAGTATTTCGGAACCTTTGTTCTGTGAGTTGAAGGTAAGTGTTTGAAGAGCACAAGGGAAGATCCCCATCGGAGAAGAGCGGTTCATCGCCACTCACCTCACGAGATACTTTCTAAAGCGCTATTTTATCCATTTATCGCTTTCCTTAAGCATCATGCATTGTATTGCATTGTACCTATCAAGTTTCTTTCTCATTCATGCATGATATTGTATATACGGTTCATTCAAAGAAGTTCCGTTTAAAATCATTCACTTAGTGTATCAATCACACTCTCTTCGCTTAGTGTATCAATCACACTTCATTTATTTAGTGTATCAATCACACCTCATTCACCTTTAGTGTATCTATCACACTTTCTTCATTCGCTTAGTGTACCAATCACACTTCATTTATTTAGTATATCAATCACACTCTCTTCATTTACTTAGTGTATCAATCACACTTCTTTCATTTTGTGTATCTATCACACACATTCTTATTTTCTGTATCTATCACACACATTTTCATTTTCTGTATCTATCACACACATTTCTCATTTTGTGTATCTATCACGCACATATTCACTTTTGTGTATCAATCACACTTCACCTTTAGTGTATCCATCACACTTGATCACTTAGTGCATCTATCACACTTCGTGTTCACCTTTAGTATATCTATCATACTTGTTCACTTAGTGCATCTATCACACTTCGTGTTCACCTTTAGTATATCTATCATACTTGTTCACTAAGTGCATCTATCACACTTCATGTTTGCATTTAGTATATCCATCATACTTGTTCACTAAGCGCATCTATCACACTTCGTGTTCATATTCAGTATATCTATCATACTTGTTCACTAAGTGCATCTATCACACTTCATGTTCACCTTTAGTATATCTATCACACTTGATCACTTAGTGCATCTATCACACTTCGTGTTCACCTTTAGTATATCTATCATACTTGTTCACTTAGTGCATCTATCACACTTCGTGTTCACCTTTAGTATATCTATCATACTTGTTCACTAAGTGCATCTATCACACTTCGTGTTCACATTTAGTATATCTATCATACTTGTTCACTAAATGCATCTATCACACTTCGTGTTCACATTCAGTACATCAATCATACTTGTTCACTAAGTGCATCTATCACACTTCGTGTTCACCTTTAGTATATCTATCATACTCTGTTCACTAAGTGCATCTATCACACTTCGTGTTCACATCATACCTTGTTCAATAAGTGCATCTATCACACTTTGTGTTCACATTCAGTACATCAATCATACTTGTTCACTAAGTGCATCTATCACACTTCGTGTTCACCTTTAGTATATCTATCATACTCTGTTCACTAAGTGCATCTATCACACTTCGTGTTCACATCATACTTTGTTCACTAAGTGCATCTATCACACTTTGTGTTCACCTTTAGTGTATCCATCACACTTGTTCACTTAGTGTGTCGATCACACTTCGTGTTTACCTATTGTCTATCCATCACATTTGTTCACTTAGTGCGTCTATCACACTTTGTGCTTGCCTTTTTGTGTATCCATCACACTTTGCTCATTTAGTGTATCAATAACACTTTGTTCATATAGTGTATCTATCACACACTCGCTTTGCATCTATCACACTATGCCTACTTTGTGTATTAATCACACACATTCGCTTTGTGTATCTATCACACATGCACACTGTATTCGCAGTGAGAATTGCATAATTTTCTTACATCCTTTCTGCATGAAATGTAGTTAAATCTGTATTCACCTGCTTAAAACTGTTGCATGATATGCTTCATTACAGCTTTCTTTGCATGATCATAAGTTATGTTCGGCTTCATGTGTATCGCCTTGCATTCTGCCCCCCGCCTGCGGGCATGTCTGCGGGCACATTTCTTTGTTATCTTGTATGTTTGTTTGAGTCTTCGGCCTTGTCAAAAATGAGTCGTCTCTGGGCTTTGACATTCACTCCCGTCACGTATGACTTTCGAGTTCTGTCAAAGAGGGGCAACTGTAGACACCCCATTTTTAACCGACCTTAAGACTCAGACATCACCAACTGAGCGCTCGGTGATATTGCATATTGTGCTTGTTCTGAGGTTGCGGAGTCTCGGCTGCGAGCCTTGCCTCCGGACTTCCGGACTCTTCTGTGCTTTGCCTCGGTTTGTGAACCAGGCCCTGTTTTCTTTGTTTTCTCTCCCCGAAGGGAGGGAGAGGTCCCGTAGATCATCTCAAGCTCAGAGGCTACGCTTTCGTGGTCGAGGCCATTTTTCCCGCCTGAGGCGGCCTCGATTTTCGGAGCCGTCGATCGTGCGCCTCGGTTCGGAACCGCCTAACTACCTCCGATTGCTCCGATTTTTGGCATACACCTTGTTTCCTCCCTCTTGAGGGACATTGTGGCTCGAGAGACCAACTTCATGGTCAAACGCCACCTCCGGTGCGTAATAGTCAGTTTTCGGGGCCCCGAGCCGCACGTTTTGGCCCCCAAACCTTCGTTTTGCATCCGCCTTGGTTCATTTTTGGCAGAGACCTTATTTTCATTGCTAGGAAGGTTGTAGGAGGGTGGGAGGCTAGCAATTTTTCTGAAAAACCAGCTTTTTCTCTTCATTGCCCTTCGTCGGCCTTTTTTCTTACTAGAAAGCTGGTTTTTCCCATTCCCGGGCCACTTTTTCTGACTTTTAACCACACCATTGTGTTGTACACACCTGGGAGGCCACCAATATGGGTAGGGCCAAAGAATTGTCCTGACCCTTTTGAACCCCTCTAAAAGCTGGTTTTTCTCTCTCCTAGTTCACATTTTCCTGGTTTTGACCATACAAATTGCAGCCTCATCCGAGGCCACCTTTGGGTGGCAGCCACCTTTGGGGTGGCAGCCACCTTTTGGGGTGGCTGCCGCGAATTTGTTGACCTTTGACCTCGGTCGGCCGACTGGGAGGTGGCCGGCTGGCAACTTGGCCCTTTTGCACCTGGCCGACCATTTTTGTCCCTCTTGGTGCATTCCACTGTACACCGTGTGATTTTGCACTGCACTTCACTGAGGGTCTGTCCTTTTAGGGGGAGATTTGAATTGGTTTTTTCCCCCCCCCCTCTTCTTTGGCTCCTCTCCCTCTATATAACCAGCACCCTACTTCATTTCTAAGGGTTAGAAAAACCAGCTGGGGCATTGATACATACAACCATATATCTATCTACTCCAAGCCTCTAAACACCTTGGTTCTTGGCCATTTCACCCTACACCTCATAGCCTACCACCTCCACACTCCATTCTAGCAACTTGGAGGCCATTTGCAGAGGTTGGAAGCTTGGAATCATGGACCAAAGGCTGTTGCTTTGCTGTGCTACAAGGGTGAGTCCCTATTTCCCATTTTCTTGCCTTATTTTTCTCTATATCTTAGCCCCTTTTGCAAGCATTTTTGGGCTTCGACCTGAACTAAAAATAGTCTTATTTTGAGCTTATCTTCATGTTTGATCAAGAAATTTTTTCTGTTTGAGATCTTCTACTCTCCCTTTGTGCTTTATCTCTCTTTTAAGGCTTATCTTGCATGATATATTAGCCTTACTTGTGAGCATTTTTGGGCTTCGAGCTAAACTGTAAAGTAACTTATTTTGAGCCTCTCTTCAACTTTTTTGAAGGGCTCTTTGCTGTTTGAGACCATCTACTACCCCTTGCCCTCTATCCCTCTTTTAGGGCTATTTTTGCATCATGTTTTAGCCCTACTTGTGAATATTTTTGAGATTTGATATAAACTGGAAAAAGTCTTGTGAATATTTTTGAGATTTGGTATAAACTGGAAAAATTCTTGTTTTGGCCTCCTCTTTGAGTTTGGTTAAGGTCCTATTTCTGTTTGGAGTCATCTTCCCCTATGCATGCTTCATTCCTTCATGATTAGGGCTATGCATTAGAGCACTTGCATTGACCATGGTTTGGTCTCTTAGCCACTGAAATCTAGTGGATTTTTAGTGGCCTTGATGTGTCTTTGAGCTCCAAAATCATGGAGGGGTGACCCTCTCACCCCTCATTCTCTTTACTAGCATTTTTGGCCTTTCAAAGAGGCCTTTCTTTGCATGCTTCTGAGACTTATTTCAGGGCCTATTTTGTGAGTTTTAGGGCTGTCATAGTCCAGTTCCAAAGGTGTTTTTTCTATGCTTCATGTCTATCTTGCATGTGCTTAGTAACTCCTTGCGTGGCCCTCTAAAGGAGCTCATCATTTTTGCACATGTTGTCTGCATTTCAGTAATTATTTGGGTATATTTTGGCATGTTTTGTTCACTGATTTTTTCTAGTTTGATGAGTTCTCATACGCTTCATGCACATGCCATGTAAATCATGTTTGCTAGTCAAAGTTGCATGCTATTTTAGTCCATCATGCTAGCATCTTTTGGTCATGCTTTGAACTAGAAATGTTCATGTTTTGGGACTGCCTTGGCTCTGTCTTTGTGCTACATAGTCAAATAATGCATGCTTTGTATAGCTATAAGTCAATATATGTGCCTAGTTTTGAGTTTCGGGACCATACCATGCATTGTATGACATATATCCATGATTTGGGATCATTTTGCATCATGATTCAGTGCTAGAATTTGCATGTCTGTATGCCATATTTCATGCCTTGTTAGAGTTGCATACTATGCCATAGGTTCGGTCCTCGATTTGCGCGTATATGTGCACGCATTTTGATAGTCTCATTTTTATCTTATGGCTACTGATGTGAGTGTGGCGGAGGTCCACTCATGTTGGTGTAAGTCCATTGTGCATTGTGTATGCCATTTCATTTCATAGCATTGTGTATGCTAAGTTGCATGTTAGAGCATCGCGTATGCCATGTTACATCGAGCATTGTGTATGCCATTTCATAGTATTGCGCATGCTAGGTTGTATGTTAGTCACATTGTGTATGCCATCTCATTTGCATTATGTTTGGGATAGGAGTTAGCCCAAGCACAGGAAACGAGGGACGTTTCATACTCCGAGTGACGGAACGTGTCTCAATTCCCGGTCGCCAACACTCCGGATTACCCATGATGGAGTCTAGGCCTTGTTTTGTTTATATGTGCATTCATTTCACATTGAGTTATGCAATTCGACTTCTCGGCCATCATGCATCGAGATGCGTAATTGGTGGCACGAGGATCGAGGACTACACTCCCTGAAGAATAGTCAAACATACATATGTGAAAATACATTGCCATGCCCCTTTTTTGCTCTCTGTTACAGCAAATCAGAGACTGGCAGTCTTTTGGAGCTTCGTGCAATATTCCGGGCGTAATTGTAAATAGAGGCTAATTGGGGCATCGCAATGGATTTCCGCGCAAGGCAACTCAAGCACGCATCATTCATCATTCGGAACAGAGCTGAGGCGGTCCGTGGGCTTGCATGCTAATTTACTGTTTTCCTAGTTCATTTGTTAATTAATTAGGGTTTTGTACTTATTCGGACTGTAATTATTCATTTGGGATCAGATATTTATTCGCACCCGAGTGAGGGCACAATTATAATAAGTGTGTGTGCATGTGATGTATGTCTTCCAATCCCACGTCTTTCTCCTTTTTATTTACTAGCTTATGATGGTTAGACTAGAGCATGTTTCAATTAGCATACAGTATGATAGCATGTTTGCATCCATTCATCTGTCTTGCATGCACCGGGCTCGGCGCATCATAACTCACTGCATTGTATTTTGATTCCAAGTTGAATACTTGTTAGCTGTAGCATCCCATATGCCATGTTTAGAATAGCCGGGCCTATCTTAGTTGCATTCTGCATGTGTTGCATTAGGCATTTCTATATAGTTAGGATCATACATGGATTTCTAACATAGCTTCTGTTTTAGCTTGGAGTACTCGGTAAGTTTTTATGCTTTAGCATCCTTGCATGCGTGTGAGTGACTGCCATGATAGTATGCTTACCATGAGGCTATATGCTTATGTGATATATCTGCCTGAATACCTGTGGGTGAAGGTTGGGTTATGTGGATTGGAACAATTCATCCACTGTGAATTTTAAGCCCACTAGATAGTGGCAAAACCATATTTTCTAAGCCCACCCGAGGGTGGCAAAATCTGCATTTTAAGCCTACTTGCAAGTAACAAACCATCTTTCAAAAGCAAACATGAAATGTTTTGTTTTAATTCAGGCGATCCAGTCTATACTTGTATGCTGTGCGCATCACATAGTAAATCTAGGCTAATAACCAGAATAAGAATGCATAATGTTTTCAAAACTAGATATCATGGTTAGTAGAGGCCGATCTTTAATCGGGCGAGCGGGGGTGCTCACGAAGTGACCTTCCCCAATCGTACCCAAGTTCCCGAGCTGAGGCAACTTTGGTGATGACGGACACGTGGCCTTAGGCACGAGTCAGGGTTTCCTAAATTTCCCAAAAAAAGAATATTTAGGTGGCGACTCTGTATCTGGCAAAGCAGTCCATGTTTGGCACTTCTTTCAAAAAAATCTATATTTCTCAAAACGATTTGCCGGATTTGGACTCTTTGGTTCAAATTGAGAACCGTGACAATTTGACTCCGAACTGTAGTGAGCCCAAAATGAACAGAACGGGACTCATCCTCCCGGGGCGTTCGGGGACGTCTACAACCTAATAACTCCATATCACAGTCAATTATAGTACGTTCCATATCCATTCGTTTTCAACATACAACATAGTTTAAATATGTTAGTGTAGACACCCCATTTTTGACCGCCCTTAAGACTTGTGTGCTGCTGATTGTTTACTTGGTAATGAAAGATGTGCAGTGCAAAGATTCGATTTCTTCGGCAAGACGAGCTTCAAATCCCAACTTCACACCCTTTTTTGGATCAAAACTATTTTGACCAAAATGATTTTAGACCCTAAAACCCTCTCTTCCAAAATATTTTTGAAAGAGTTCCTACGATGTTCCGATGCTCGCATTTTGTTAAATGTTGCGTTTTTTGGTAAACCAAGTAAGGACAAAGCGGAAATGAATGAAAAAGAGGTGAACTCTTTGAAAAATCTTTCAAAACACCTTATTTTGGGATTTGGAGTTGAAGAAAAGAGGAGAGGAGAGAAGAAAACTAGCTGAGGAGAAGTTGGGCATGAATTTGGGTAGGATCGAAACTAAGCAGTCTTCACTAAAATGAACATAACCTTTTGCATAGTTGGAATTTTGATGTGAGGCTGCCACCATTGGAAAGAATACTTCCATGGATTCAATTTAGGCTCAATAATGACCTACAAAGGAGTCCAAATGAAGGAGATATGTCTGGTTGAAGTCGGACCCAAAAAACATATTTTTCTGGCCAACCAGAGGTGGAGGTTGTTGACCATGAATGGGCTTTTCTGGCCATGTGCCGGCCATGAATGGCCATTTCTGGCCCCCTACCATCCAAGAGTGACCCTTTCCGGCCATGGATGGTGAAGTGCCGGCCATCAATGAAGCAGTGCCGACCATTGATGCAAAAAGGTAGATTTTTGCAGATATTTGTTCTTAAGCTATTACAGCTGTCCCTTTTGGGATATTTTCGACTTGGAGCCTCATTCTTCTATATATAGAGAGCCTTCTCTATGGTTTTAGAGGTTAGAACAATTTAGTAAAAGTTTGGGAGCCTCTCTCTCTAAAACCTCTCTCTTTAGATTTCTCTATCTCTAGAGCTTTTGTGCTTAAAGGCTTGCATACCTCAATCTTCAACCTATCAACCCTTAACAAGAGTGGTTCATCTTTGGGCTAAGGTTGCTTGAAGCTCTCTTGGAGCTTCTTTTGAGCTCTAGAAGGTGGTTTAAGCTCAGATTGTTGCTTAAGTGTTGTCTTCCCTTCAAGATGTAGAAGACTCACCCTTTAAGCTTGTTTTGCACACTTGTTTTGCCACATTTGCAAACTGTTTTTGAGCTGGTTTTCAACTGTAAAAACTTCTGTTTGTAAGGTCTTAAAATTATGGTTTAAGCCTTGTATGGTTAGAGGGGTGGTTTCCTCCATTGGCTTTTTGGCTTGTAAAGCCTTTTGAGCTATCTTTCTAAGCTTTTGAAACACTCTTTGTTTGGCCTTTCTACCACTGAAACTCAGAGGTTTTTAAGTGGTAGAAACTTGGTTTTGAGGTCCAAAATAGGAAGGGGTGGCCTCCCCTCCTTGTATCTTGTTTGAATGTATAGATGGCCTAATAGTTGAGCATGCTTTTCTACCCTTTTGTAGCTTAATTCAAGCATGTTTTAGGCTCTATTTTGACATGTTTCAACTCTATTTTTGGCTGGTTAAGTCACTTGTTACTTGCTTCTTGCACTTGTAGTGTAATTATGCTTACTAGCCTAGCATGTCTAATGAGTTAGCCTATCATTCTAGCTTGTGTTAGCTTAACTCCAGCATGTTTTTGCTAATTTTTTGATATGCTTTAACTCTATTTTGAGTGGTCTTGGTCATATGAGCCATGTTTTGTATAGCCATAGCGCAAATGCCTTCACTAACTTTGTGTTTTAAGGCCCCTAACATGCTTTGCTTGAGTTGTTTGCATGTCATAGCATCATTTCGCACATGATTTCAGTGCATGTAGCCTTGTCACACTCTCACATATTCCACTCTTTCATTACGTTTGAGAGGTGCGCTTTGTGCCTTGTTTATGAGCCAATACATGAGCATGTCTTTCTTGCTTTTCATGCTACCATTTCAGCTTGTTTTGGCCACTATTTTGGCATGTTTGAGGTCTGTCTAAGGCTGGTTTGGCCATTTGAGTTTGATATTGCATGGTTCTAGTGTAAAGCTCTTCACCAGTTTTAATGCTTAAGTCCCCTAACATGTTGTATATGAGTTGTTTGTATGTTAGAGTCTTGTGTTTTATGTCATTTCAGCACTGAAATTCTACCACCTCCCTAATTTCTTCATTTTTCTATTTGTTTTGAGGAATGGTTAGTCTTAAAGTTGTGTTTAAGCTTGGGATTGAGGCTTGTGTTTAAATGGCTTTAACCCTCTTTCGAGGGTTCCTCCTAATCAAAGGCATGGTCTCTCTCATGTCTTTCTCATGTCTAAAGTCATCTTTTGATTGACCTCTCTCTCATTAGAAGACTTTCACATTTGGACAAATCAATTAATGAATGGCTTGGTAATCTTAAAATGTGTAAACAAGAATTGGAACAAGTAAAACATGGCCAAGATAAGCTTGTCGTTTGCATTGCGTTGTGTTCAATCGGACGTTATATTGAACACAAGGTAGATTGGTCATTTCATACTAAAAGTGATGAAAATAAGCCAATCTTCCTTTGTCTCCATTGCCCTTGATCATGCATGATAGGGTGATGGTATTGAGTCTTGTGTTTGTGCATTTATTGAATGTGTACAAGTTGGATCTTTGGCCATCATGCATTCAAAATGCTTGATTGATGGTCTTGGATTCAATAGTGCAACTCTTTTAATGTTTTGAGATGATAACAAGGGGCATAGTACAAACATACCCTTGGGAGACCCTCCATTTTCCTCTGGTTTGTTTGAGCTCAAGGAATGACACAAGACCGATGGTCGGGTATTGCTTCATCCTTGGCCGGCAGTACACATCTTCGGCCGACAGGTGGCCGGCAAGCCACTGGTGCATTGCTCAGCATGGAATTGGTAAGGCAGAGCAGGAAGTTCTTGGAGACACCCTGCAAACAGAGCCTCTCAAAAGCAAACCAATGGGCTTTTCAGGGTGAGAAACCAAATACATGCATGTCTACTTCCTAGAGCAGAGCTGAAGCAGCATTGTTTAAAGCTTTATTTATTAGTTAGCATGAATTTGTAATGTAATGTAATTAATTTGTTAGTTAGTCAAAGTGTTGTAATAATTAGTAAGTAGTTTGCTAATTATTCAATTTGGTTGTGTAATAATTAGTCTAATTAGTTTAATTAGATTAGTTAGCTTAGCTTAGCTTAGTGTAGCTTAGCTTATTCATTCGGACCCTCCTTCGTGAAGGCGCAATGTTGTAATAAGTGTACATGTGCGTGTGTGTGTATGTCTTCTAACCCCACGTCTTTCTCCCTTTTACTTAACCACTTTCGATGGTTAGTTTAGGGCACGTTTCAATTAACATACCTTATGCTTTGCATGTTTGCATCCATTCATTTGTTTTGCATGCACTGGGCTCGGCGCATTATTCAAACTGCATTGTATTTCAATACACTTTTTTGAATACATGTATTAAATCATTGCATTCATATGCCATCTTAGATAGCCGAGCCTATTTAGTTGCATTTTTGCATGTGTTACATTAGGCATCTTCGCATAGTTAGGATCATGCATATTTCTAACTAGCTTTTGTTTTGGTTTGAAGTACACTGTAAGTGTTTACGCTTTAGCATACTTGCATGAGTGTGAGTGTTGCCAAGATAGCATGCTTGCCATGAGGCTATTTGCTTAAATGCTAAACTGCATGAATGCCTGTGGGTGAAGGCTTGATTGCCTAAATTGGAATAACTCGATGATTGTGAGTTGTAAACCTACTTTGAGAAGTGGCAAAATCATGTTTTTAAGCCCACTTGAGGATGGCAAATCCGCACTTTAGCCTACTTGCGAGTAGCATTTTCAAACTATTTTCGAAAACAAACATGAGTCGATTTGTTCCAAATCTCGTGATTGAGTCTATACTTGTATGTGTGCGCCACATAGTAAAGTTAGCTAATAATCAAAATAAGAACACATGAGGTTAATAAAACAACATATCATGGTAGTAGAGGCCGATCCTTTGATCGGGCGAACGGGGGTGCTCATTTCAGGACCTTCCCCTCTTGTACCCAAGTTCCCGAGCCGAGGCAACTTTGGTGATGACGAACACATGGCCTTTGGCACGAGTTAGGATTTTCTAAATTTTCTAAAAATAAAATATTTAGGTGGCGACTATGTAATCTAGCAAAGCAGTCCATATTTGACGCTTTTTGATTCAAAATTGATTTTCCAAAATGATTTGCCGGATTTGGACTCTTTGGTGTTTATCAGTCTCACATTGCACTTTGTGAGATTAGATTCAGAACCGTGACAGGAGTCCGAATTGTAGTAAGACCAATTCGCGCCCTCTCCGAAAGGGGGCGGTCGAAGAAAGTTGAGTCTACGTCAGCATAGTTCAAAATTGCCAAGCATAATAGTTCATATTAAATTGTCTCGGTATAGTATAAAAGACCAACCTAGCAAATTCTCAAAATTCACAAGTCCAAACAGTTTCCATAGCACTAGTGATTTGTCAAATTCATGGCATTTCAACATCTCATATACTATACACTAGTTTGTAAGTCTTAAGAGCATTTATTAACTACAGTTTAACCATGTCATGTTTCGGTATGTATTCATACCCCTTTAAGGATTTATGTTCAAAATAAGCAAGTCAAATATAATCCATTCGAAATCAAAATGTAAGGCATAGGTTCATAATTCTAACAATTCAACAAATTCAGACATCATGTTAACAAGTCATATCAAATCAAGGGGTGTACAATTCTTATACTATTTGCCACATAATCATTTTGCACATAAGTAGGATAATACCTGCGTCTACGGTCTCAATATTCTGGGTGTTCTCTGACACTAGGGTGTAAACCCTCCCTTGCCTTAAGCTGCTTTTCTCAGGAATAAATGTTGCAGTTGTTCTTGGTGTCATTGTTGTCCAATCCTACTGGTAACAGGTCTCTCATTGCTTGGTTGAGCTTGTGGACAAGATTTAGCTAAGTGTCCTTTCTTTACACATCTAAAACAAGCTCCGAATAGGCGGCATCAAATGCCCCAATGTTGTTTCCCACACTTCCTACATGTAGGTATATATTTGCTCCCTTTACTTTTCCGACTTGTATTGTCAAAAGTTCTCGAATTTGATTTTTCATTCACAGATGTTATTGAATCACTGGTCATTTCAACTTTCTGTTTCTTTTGTTTCTTACTCTCCTGCTCGGTTAATGATATTGACTTCGATATCTTTAAAGCCGCTATGTTTTCCTCAGACATCAAAGCTCTATCAAGCACCTCCACATACTTTGACAAGTTCAAAACATTGACCCGATCAAGTACTTCAACATTAAGTCCACTCTCAAATTTTCTCGCCTTCTTGTAATCGGTGTCAACCATGTGAGGTGCGTAACGAGCTAATTCGGTGAATTTTTCTTTGTATTCAGCCATAGTCATTTCGCCCTGCTTAAGTTGTTCAAATTCAGATACCTTTCTATCTCGAATGTATTGCGGAGAGTATTTTCATAGAAAATTTCTTTGAATTGATCCCATGTCAAGTCTCTATTCCCATCCCGGATGAGCATCTACCATCTCCTTGCTTCTTCCTTCATGGTAAATGTTGCTAACAAAACTTTATGTGCTTCAGCACACGGAAATACTTCAAAGATCTTTTCGGTTTCAAGTACTCAAGCCTCAACTTTTAGTGGGTCAATACCCCCCAAAAATTCTTGTGGCTTCATTTTGTTGAACTTCTGTGTTAGAGCTATGATGTCATCATTGTTGTTGGGTTCAACTTGTACTGGTGGTGAAGGAAGAGGTGGAAATTGTTCTCTGTTGTTGTTATTGTCTCATCAGTTCAGTTAAAACTTCCACCATTCTTTCTAACCGACCTATTCTTGCATCCGAAGATTCAGTCCCATCTGTATGTCTTGTGTTCTCCATTGGTCTATATACACGTGGGTAATAATAAATAAAGGAGAATAATACTGATAAATCTCATGTTCACATAAGTCACATAGTCAATATCAAAGTCAAATTATCAATAACTTCTTTACTTGTGTTCATATCACATAGTCACATACTTTTATATTCATGCTGACACAGTAATCATGCTTATGCATGTATTTTCATACACTTCATGCTCAATAAGAGAACCATAATAGCACATTCGTAATAACAACTTTCATTCTCTTGTTCACATCGAGGTCATAAATTCACATCTTTAACTCATATACTTGTAGCACAAATGCAAATGTTCCTAACTCTTTGCTAGACTTCCTATGACTCAACTGGACACGTGTGTAGGTAAATTAACTCATGCTCTAATACCATTCTGTTACAATCCAAACCCGCCCCTATAGGTTTAGCATCATAACCGGCCAGCAATCCGAGATTACTAAAGGCCTTCCTGTACAAATCAAAATAATTAGGGCTAGCGGAAGCCTAATATAAAAATATTTATAACAAGTGATCCAATGAGCTGCAATTCTATATGAAATAACACATGTACATAACGTTAATTTACCCACCCTGTATTACATGCATAATACCTTGTACAAAAAACATCAATTATGTACATATATACATATAACAAAATCTCAATACCATGATCAAAACTAGACAACGGTCCTCTGAACCTAGCCTCAACTCGGAGGCACCAAAATCTCAAAAAGCTTCAGGCGGTGGCTCGACTAACGATGTTCATCTAGGCTTGATCTTCATGTCGCCCACTTATACATATATATATACATACAGTGAGCTAAAGCCTAGTGAATAACATTAAAGTAAAGGGGTTAGTGAACGAATTCCAAAAACATCAAATCCGTAAAACAAATCATATCACAATTATTCTCATATCTAAACATAATAATGGTACATCCAATAAAATAGAACATATCGTCTTCCGACTACAAAAATCAGTTTCTGATACCAATTAAACGCATCACCACGTTATCACGTGGCTAATGAGATCTCGTAATCACTTATATGTCATGGACCTACATTAACATGTCGTCCCCCATGACTTGGGACTTTCCTTGGATGCCATAATAGATTTGAAAATGGGACATTCGTTCACAAAAAAAAATATCATTCCAAAAACATAACTTATCCAATAGCATTTCAGATATAATTCATATGAACATATCTTAAAAAGAATATTATTCACAGTGGGTTTCCGGAACCGGTTGCTTGGTCTTTGAGTCTTGACCTACAAACACAAACATTCATAGCACAACATCTCAAAGCACATTCAATTCATTTAGCCGGTTTATTAGTTATTTGTTCACTTGGTTGTTTTTATTCATTCTTTAATTTCTTTCGTGTTCTTGATATGCACATGACTTTGAAATACACTTGAAAACCATGCAAATAGAGGCCCAAATCTTAGAAAAACGAAGAGAAAACAAAACTGAAAATCTACTCTGAAAATTGCACGTGCAGGATCTGTCACGCCCCTAACTCGCCCCTAAAAGGTTTGGGCATGACCTACTCGTAATATCGAAATGCTCGATGTAAATGATAAAAGCATTAAATTCAAAAGTACAATAATTGGACACATCCATTGAGCTACTATCACAAACCAGACCATGCCTTAAACCAACTGATAATAATGAACAATCGAGATATATACAAATGTACAAGTCTGCCCGATATTGGGCACTCAACAAAACATTAATTACAAACGGCTTTAAGCCAACGAAACTAGTAAAGTCAAAAGGCAAAGCCAAACAAAACTAGTATATTGAGTGCCTAGTCGGACAAATGATGGTTGATGCTAGACTTGATTACCTGAGACAAGCTCGGTGAATATTAGTACTTAAACAATTAAATCATAATGCGCATCAACTCAAATACAAAAGTAATACGATTTTACGGCCTATTATTGACCTATTGGCCCAGTCGCCTTAATAGCCATAGCCATAGCCTAGCCTTTTAGCCTTAGCCTTCAAATATATTAGAAATATCATGGACTCTTCTAGAGGTAGTGTAGCACTTAGTAGACTTTCCACAAGTCAATAAGTTTCATCATGTCATATCATAAACAAAACGAGTATCATAGCGAACAACCATAGTGTCATCAAAACGGACTAGCCTTATAGAGACACATAGTCTCTTTTATCATTTAGAGTAGTTAGCATATTTAAGTTACCTATCACAAAGTGCCAACATCATGCATTAATTCCAAGGGTACATAAATACTATAGTATCATAATGTACCCACGTTTCACTTGCTTATTATCATGAATCAATGTCCTTAATTTGCGGATAATAGTATGTGCATTTGATCCATCAAAATATTTGCCTCGTAATAACAGAAATAATACCAAGTGAATATGTAATATAGACAGAGCGTAATAATTCCATAGTTACACCATATATCCATTTGAAGTGAAATCACTTACAAGGATTAGAGCGTTATAACAAAGTAAAATGTACAAGAAAGTAAAATGTACATATAGCGTTGTAATAGCGTGCTAATTCCTTCCAAGCATAACTTGTAAATTAATTCCTTTTCTTAAATCATTGAGGAACCATTCTCGAGTCATTACACTTCATACGAATTTATAATCGCTTTAAAAGCATCGAAAAATATTTTAGCAATACCAGAGGCATAAGCATGCAAAAAGAACAACATTTATTTTTGTCTAAAATAAGCCTGCGCCACTTTGGGTACCAAATTGAAGGTGGATTTTCTTCCTCCGCCGAGCTTCCAAAAATCGATCTCCAATTCCATAACCTAGCTCCATTTCCATGCTAGTTTCATGCAATCCAAGATGAATTTGAGACAATACATCAATCTAACATCATCATAACATGGATTCTACCTTGAATTTGACAAACTAAACAAGATTAGGAGCTTAATCAAGTCATTTCTCTCCATTTCAAACAAAACCCAATCTTGAATCAAAACATACATATAACCATAATTTCATGATAAACAACCAAAGAGTGAGTATAATTTCATACTACACCCACTATAGTGTCAAAATATCAATTAAAGAGAAACCCTCATAATCAACCATGAGTTAACCATGATCATTTCATGAACATCCATAACAATCTCTAAGTTGCCATAACAAGGGAGCTTGGTCTACTGAATTAGATTCCACAACACTAACAATTTGCCAAGCTCTTGTTGAATCCTCCTTTCCCCAATTCTCTCTTCCACTCTCTTATTTTCTCTCCCAAAGAGTCTCACCTCTTAGGCCTCAAAACAAGACTTAGACACATATATATATATAATAAAGACATATAAGAAAATCAATCGTTTAATCATTCAAATTGAAATTTAACATGCTTAATATTACCTAAAAATTATATATATAATCCATTTAAAATTAAGTCGTTAAGGCCCCCAATTTTCTAAACATTCTAGAGGAATGATATGTTCCTTGAGACTTCAAACATGGATTTCACTTACATCACTTTAATTTTCTACGGAATTTCACAGTAAACATTCAATTGCTCACATCAAGGACTAAAACTATATCAGAAAACATGTATGAGGGTCGGGTTATTACAGGATCACTAGCCACACGTGCGGAAGCTCCACCGCAAATGCGACTGCACATGCAATTATGACAGAACACAACTTGGAACAGAGGAGGTCTGGCCACATTTGAGGGGCCTCAGGCTGCACGTGCGGTCTGGGTAAAATCCAGTTCGAAAAATATGTTTACACTTGGAATTCAAGTTTTTCAAAATCTAATTCCAAATCTATACAAATCAAAGCTCAAAACTCTCAAAAATAACTTCATTCTGAATTAAAATCTTATAAAACTTCATATTAGGCTCTAAAAATCATGCTAATCACAAATATTTAATCGATTTTGGTTTTTGGTGCCTCTACAGTCTTCAATTTCAGTTTCAAGTTGGAATTTCAACAAGTTTTTCTACAATCAACAGATATAAATTCAAATCCTTCTAATTCACATGCAATTTCTCCTTAAGCACATAATCAATTAGCACGTAACAATGCAATTAGATGATTATTTCATTAAATACATGTCTGGGTCATTACAGATTGCTTATTGAAAAAAATATATGCAAATTGCAAATATGCCCCATCCACAAAATTTTTTAAATCAATTTATTATTGGCAACGAAAAAAACTGTTGCTAAAATTTTCTAATCCCAACAAATAATTTCGTTACACATGTTCAGTATTTCGTCACTAAATTGAAATATTTCTTAACAAAAAATTTCATCACTGAAGGGTCTTTTTTTTTTTTTTCGACATCGTTTAGTGACGTATATTTTCGTCATTAAAAATCTATCACTATTTTTAATGATGAAATATTTCATCATCCACAACAAATAGAATAAAATTCTATTTGATTCTAGTGACAAAACAGACGTTATAGTAACAAAATAGTTAACGTTTAACAACGAAATGTTTCGTCACCAAATACCAAGAATAGGCGACAAAATAAAATTTCGTCACTAAGTACTTTTAGCAACGACCAATAGACGACGAACATGGTGACGAAATTATTTCGTCACAGATCAATTTGGTGACAAAAATTTCACTGTTGGAGACGAAGTGATTTTGTCATTAAAGAACCATTTTGTTGTAGTGGTGGCAATTAATGACTACCAAGATATCCAATAACAAAATCAAAATGATACTCAACATAAAAAGTTTGATCTGTCCAAGAAGCAGTCCTATTTTTACCAACTCAAATAGTCATCTCAACCGTGACAATCTCTTCCGCCTCCAATTCCTTTTATGTGCAACACCATTGCTTTTTGAGCTGGATGTCAAAGCCAGACTAAAAAGAGGATTGCCAACAGATGTTCTACCTTTCTTCGCAACCCATTTCAGCGAAAGATTATTTACGACACTTACTGTTCACTTCAACACTGAATTTTGGTCAAGCATTTGGGGCGTCCAGGCCCTCGACAGATCTAGTGCAACCGAATCATCAATCGATTTTTTCGATAGATTCATTAGTAACTCCTTAAATGACTAATTTTACATTGAAATTTGATAGCCTTGATAATTTTCGCTGATCATATTAACCTTCATAACATATGCTTGCAGAGGTTTCCTTGCACTGACCAGGAACAATCACAAAAAACAAATTCTGATCCGAGATTCCATACTAGATGTGTCGAGCTACTGTCTTTTTGGCTCACGACCTTGGCAAACAGGTGGTTCTTATCATTTAAGATAATAGAAGAATCAGGAATTTGCAGTGCTCGGTGCCACGAGTTAGAAGCAATATATTCCTCCTTAACATTGTAAAAGGAATCACTTTCATCTGCATATCGATCAAGCCAATAGCTTGAGTGCAACTTAGTTATTAGCTTGTGCATTGACCAATCTACTCTCTGTAGTGCACCAATATGTAAATCATCGTAGAGTTTGACTTTTAGCTTCACGTGATATGCTTCTATGGCACCAGATGCCTCCTAGCTTGTAAGAGAAAGGGCTCTATCATTGTTGTAAGCCACATTTCTATACAAAAATAAAATAATAATAATAATAATAATAACAATGTCAGATTATTAATTTTTAAAAAGAACTCGGAGAGATCATCTAACCCATATTCAGAGAGATTACCTAACCAATCTTAGCACCTAAAAGGCCTTGAAATATTGCACAAAGGAAGTTTGATCAACAAAATCTTGGGTTAATTCTTCTAAAGCAACCATAGAATCCACTCCATCCAAATTCTATATTCTATTTTTCCAAGGCATTTAAAAATCTCTCGCTGAACTTCAATGTTACTACACCTTTTGACAACATTTCGCAGCTATGATCTATGAACACGCCACAGGGAAAATAGAATAGGACAGGAAAATGTATCCCTGGAAGAAAAGTCACTATGTAAATGAGCGGGCATTGGCATTGTAGATAAATTTAAATAGAAAATATCGAGTAAGATCATCATGCCTTGTGAGATTAATCTCTACTGTTGCGTCATCAATTAAAAACCCATTGATCTTCCAACCAGGGTCAATAGCATGGGCACAATCTAGTAAAGCTTTCGTCCATTTTGACATGTCAGGCTTAGCAATGTTACGAGTAATGACCCATGCAATAGGGAGTGCATGTTGTCTTGAATCAAACACAAGAAGGGTGCACAAGGGGTACTGCCATTCAGACAGGTCATGACATAAGAATCCTATATGGTAATTCTTGTAAAGCTTATGCATTATGGCATCACTAAATTCATTACCTTAAGTCTCTTTATTGCTGTTGGTGCTAAATTTTGAAAACCTGTCATTGACAGGTTGTTAACGTGGCAGAGTGGTTGACATGGCATGAGTTGCTGACGTGGCATAATAAAAGGAGGCATGTGACGTAGTTCTTTTGCTAAAGGATAAGAGTCCCAAAGATAAACAAAGTGGTTGCAGAAAATCAAGGGCAAATTAGAAGTCGAAAATCAAGTAAAGCAATCCCTAAAATGTTGGGATAAAGATGCAAAGAAATAAAGGATTAGGGAATATCAGAATTGAAAGCTAGGCAGAGCAAGTATAAAAGAGAGTTGGACAAAAGGAAAAAGGCATCCACAAACGCTCACAAAAAGTGATATCAATTTAGGAGTAGATTAATTTAGCAATTGTTAGAAGTAAATTAAGTGATAGATTTTCCAACCCCCATTTCTTTTCTTCTGTTGATTGTTATATTTTTTCAATTCTTTGTTCTCGTTTAAATACTTGTAACCAGTAGCAAGTGATAATCTATTTGAATAAATACATATTTTGTTATGTTATGTTCTGTTCTGTTTCTTCTTTATTGAATTATCTCCAAAAAAATCCTTAATTTGTTTAAGGCATAGAACTCAACCACAAGTCTGATCTTTTGTATTTGTGTGAAAATTAACTTAAGTCTGTCGATTAGGCTTAAACCAAAATTTTTCTAACAATTCCAAAAGTTGAATCAGCTGCCATGAGACTAGGATGACCAAAATGGACCATTTGTTGTAACTGCCATTCAGTTTGAATCCCCAAAATGAAAGGATTTGTTTCTGTAGTGTCTTGAAAAAATAATATAGATTTGTTATTGCGTTCAACCCACATTGAAATGGTAGCTTGATCATCTAGATCTAACTCATTGATAATCATCCCAAGTTTGTGGACATACTGGGAAGCAAGGCTATTTATTTTTGCATTTGAACATCAGTAGCGCTCTATTCTTCCAATGTGCTTCTCCAACACATTTTCCTCAGGAATGCAAAGATAGATCATAGACATAGTTTGCAGTTGAATCTCATTACATATGTACAGAATTTTCTTGGCACTAAGGCCAATTGCATCTCTGTCAAGTGGCCCATGACATACAAAACCTAACTTGTTTATGTGGTGCCTACCATTATAAATAATAAGAGAAAGTGATGGATGGGCATACAAACACTTCGCTACAAAATGACAAGTGCATCCCCTCATGGATTGAGGTCTAGCAGCATGGTTTTGGGTGTTGAGTCGTCATCTTCGGCTTGGTAATATACCTCAACCTTTCCCATAACTTTCAGGACCCAAAGAACACCAATACCTTCACAAAGAAGAAATGGAAAAGAAATGAAGGACACAAAAATGATTGAAAAAAACTTGTATATATTAAAGGAAATGTTTTCATATACTCTACTTATAGATGAAAACCTCAATGTCCAGTCCACCAGAATCTATTCGTGAACTATACCAGACAATTACACTGGTAGACCAAATGTTTAGTATTAAGAACTATACTTTGGTCTAGGCACTAATTCCAATTTTTGGTAGTATTTTCAGTGAAACCTAGTCTTAAAGTTTTTTGAATCCATGTCATATTATAAAATATAAGTGATGTCAGGTTGATATTGGTCCCAACTTTGAAACATTTAAGAATAATTGAAATGGAAAAAATAGGCACAACATCAAGTTTCCTATATTTTTTTTTTCACGGAAACAAATGAGATTTTTTTTTTTTTGTTGACAGACAACAACAGGACTTGATCCCATATTATCAAGATTGACAGAAAAAATGGCTACCACTTCCACGTTCTTAGCACTATATTACCCTGGTGCCTCTCAGAAATACATTCTTAATAGATAATGACATGGAAGGATAACCTCGTTACATTTCAAAATAAAAGAGCAAGATGGATATAGGTTATATGCAAACTGGAGAACTTACAGCCCATACTCCAAATATTCATCACTCTTGTACTCCTTTAAGCTGCCTCTTGATCGTTTTTCTTCCTCTCTCAATATGGAACCACATCGGGCATTCTACATTAGAGCACTCGCTAATTATGAATGCATCAACCCTCGCATAAGGAATGAGGGCTACATCATCATGACACTCAGGAGTTCCAAACTTGGACTAATTCATGTCAATAGAAGTGAACTCCTCCCCTGGTGAGTCTTGCACAGAAAGATTGAGGATAGATTCAATTATGTCCATATGCTACAATATCACTATCTGCTGACTGGTATGGTTGTTGAGCCAGTTCAACATTAACCATCAATAACTGCTAAAAATAAGGCATACATAAGTTAATGAAAAAGAAGTCATCCAGAAAGGGCAAAACAATAACAGCTGTAGCACTTTATACTTCTTGTTATAATGGAATTATATTTGAATCTTTGATTTTCTTGATTGAAAAACTTCTTAGTCGATATTTGAGCCTTGATTGAGGTATTGCCATAGTGGTTGGGTGAGATTGATTTAAAAACTCCAAATTTGAATAGTTGTTATTGAGTAGTTTTCACTCTTTTAAATTTTCTCTCTTCACACTTTGACTCTTGATGTGAGGCTATAACCATTGAAAAGCTTACTTCCGGGGCTTCAATTTGGACACAAGAACGACCCTAAACAGAGTCCGACCAAGAGAGTTATGCATGTTTGAAATTTACGAATCTACAAGAGTAGTGGCCTCAAGCACAACTTTCACCACTCGAGCAAACTGTCCATAATCAGATCTTTAAAAGTCACTTTTTGGTCAAACCTCTTCACTTTTCACTCCTTTCTCTCTCTCCTTCTGGCATTTTTGAATTTTCAAGCTTTTTAGCCTTGATTTTATTTATTTCAACCTATCTTTGACCCCTAGTCCTTTATACCAAAATGTATAGCTCGGTGAGGGCTTCCACTTAATCTGAGTGGATCGTCTTTTCATCTCCAGTGGTTTTTCTGACTTGTTTCCTTCTTGTTTCAAGTGGTAGGGTCTATTTCTTAAACTCGATGTGAGTTTGGTAGTGTATTTGTGGTGTATTTTAAATATATGAATTTTGTTGTTTTTGGGTTGATTTTGTAAAGTTGATTTATAAAAGGAGGGTTTGTTCCAAATGGGATGATTGAGCTATGGTTTAGCTTTAAAAAGTCTATTTCCATTTACAAAGATGCATATGAGTTTTTAAAAGTGAAATGCCTAATTTGAGAAAAACCCTAATTGATTATCTTTTGGGAATTGATTAAATTTTCAGAAAGAGGGTTTGGTTGGAAATGTGTTGTGAGATTTATAAACACCGAGTGTTGGATACTCTTTGGAAATACTTAGGAACTATGATTTTAATATTTTGGATTTGTATATTTGGATGGTTATCTTTATTTATTGTTTAGAGATAACAGTTTTGGCTATCGATGGAGGATAACATAGTCATGTGTTAGAAATTACATGTGGACTAGGCAAACTGGACTATTTATAAATCATTCATATCATGGTGCATATAATGAATTTTAGGGAATTGAAATTGTATGTTTTGTAAAGAGGTTTTGGAAATTCTTGTGGTATGTTTTAAGAGCATTGTTTCACTTCAAAACCAGATTTTGGATCATATGTAATGTGTTATTTGGAAAAAGGGTAAATAAAATGGTGAAGTTGAGTAAGAAGTGTTAAAGCATAATTAAGTTGGTATGTGTGTCCTTGGTGAAAGACCTAAACTCGCGTGGTAGGTGTCAAGCCTTCTGGTTAGCACCGGTAAAAATGATCTTGTGACTTGTATAGTTACTCGTATGAAAACTAGTCCTGGAGATATATCCATTTTATTTATTATCATTTTGGTTTTGGAACAGGATGTTATGGAAATGGTTTTAGCAATGTGTTTGGCTTTGTTTGGCATTGTATTTGTGGTTGGTATTGAGATACCTGGATTGACTTTTGGAAAGAGATTTTATATCAAACTGATATTTTAAACTCGGAAAACGTTTTGATTTAACGTAAGGTTTTGGTAATTGGAAAGAAAGAATTTTGTTAAGAAATCAAATGGATTTGAAAAATGCATTTGGGCCTAATATATGTATGTATTGCATCATTATCATTTACACAGGTAGAGCATATTTAGTTTTTAAAATATTCTCTATTAGGTTTTATGCTCACCCTACGTGGCTGAAAATATTTTTCAAATGTACATGTGTGGATGTGGACTGAGATGTAAAGTTGTGTTGGAACCGTGTAGGGTGGTTCTTTTGTTTGTAGGCCATGGGCCATTCTTGTAAGGGTTGCACTTTTTGTATGTGATGTAAGCCTTTGGGCACTTCAATTTAATTTATAACATCTTTGCATGCTTTAATTACAGAACATCCATTCAACTTAGATGTTGTATCTAGGAATGTATGAATTTGGATAAACACATATATTGTGTGACTATACCATATACATTTGCATGAGAGTTATTATTTATTATTTGTCGTTGGGTGATTTATTCATCTGGGTCGGACCTCGTAAATTCAGGGCGTGACAACAACTTTATTGAATCATTATCATGAACTACTTGTTACATAGACAGAGAAGGACACGTGACAAAGTTATAACACAACGCAAATGTTGACATGTCAACTTTGAAGAAAGTAGGACATGGCATGGCAATGTAACCACATATTTTTATATGTAGAGATATATCATCCTCCATGGCAAGTATATAATAATTTTGATTATTTCTTGCTTGTGTGTATCAAGTATTGCATCATGTAAAAGATATAGCTAGACAAATATCATATACATAATGTGGGGAAGTAATTTATGAACGACAGCACGTGGCTAAGGTGACGCCGAAGTATCAGCTAAGGTGCCACGTGGCCTGGTCATGCTTGCCGAGATGATCTCGACTAAGCTGAGGCTATCTACGGAGATGTCGGAATCTGAGAAAAGCAGATAAGGGACAAGAATCCTAGATGAAAAAGGGATCTAGTTTGGATAAGGATAAAGCTCTTAGGGAGTTTATCCCTATCTAGCTGAGATTCCAGAATGAGCATTGAGCCTGAGTCCATTGAAGTGAGGTTTCTAAAGGGATCAGGTCACTACTAATTATAAAAACAGGGGCGCCTCTGTGGGTCTGAGGTATGTGTGATATACTATGAGTAGTGACTTGTGATACTTGAATTAATATCTTTGAGAGATTACTGACTTGATCATCAGGGTGCTTCCAGGTGGCAAACCACCGTGGTATTCTTATTTTCTTGTTACAGGTTGTTGGGCTTAATCTATTCTGCCGGTGCTCTCCAGCTGAGTTCCCCTTTGGTTGTGTGGTCAAAAATCAACACCCACAATTTGGCGCCGTCTGTAGGAACTTAAGGAGAATAGATGGCTAACAACGGGCAGGAAGAAAAAATTGGGGACGACATTCACAATGAGAGTGGTGAACATGTGGATCCTAATGTCAGGGAAGAAAATCGTAATGAAGGGATACAGGAACCGAACCTCGGAGACAAGGACGCCAGCAAGGAGCGTAACATCCCGAATAAAGGTGGCTGAGATGAGTATTGCAACAAGAGCGATCTCCAGGTATGGAAGGATAGATGCCTAAGGAGGGACGATCAGATAAAAGGAATGGTAAACAAGTTGGCAAACCTACAATCGGTGGTCAACTTTATGATGCAAAACAATGTGATGCAACCACTATTCCTGTTGCAAGATACGTTGGCACCAGCGGCTAAAACTGATGCCTAGAAAGGAGGGCAAAAAATAGTCCTAGTAGTCCCGCCGCATGGCAAGAGACAGGAGCACTCATATCGACCATCACAAGATATCGGGTGGACAGAGTCCATACGTGGTGAGTCGCAGAAGACACCACGAACTAAGGGGACCTATGTCAAAGAATCTCAGCATATCCAAGGCAAGGGCCTCTATTTTAATGCAGTGAACGAAGGGAAGTCCAAGCAGATGCACAATTACAGTAGGGGCAGCGCGCCAAAGAGGCTAAAATCTATTGATAACTAAGCTCCCAGTCGGACAAAAGAGGATTTGAGAGACTACCTCCGGAAAAAGTGGCTCAACGCTGAGATCACATCCTCATCAAGCTGAGGACGCCATTCTCGGTGGAGTTAGATACGTTTGAGGCCCCGAAAAGGTTCAACATGACAAGGTTCTAGATTTATGATGGTAAGTTTGATCCTAACTTTCATGTTGATTTGTATTTAAATTCAATGGCTTTGCGGAGCGAAAATGAACAGCTACTGTGCAAGTTATTCCTCTCATCCTTTGGAGAGATAGCATCTGATTGGTTCCACAAGTTGCCGAAAAAACTATGAAGAGTTGGGAGGGCCTGGCCGAGATATTTGTGGCCAGGTTTGTTATGAACAAATCGCAGCCGCTAAGGGTAGATTCCCTACTAGCTTTGAAGATCAACGATGCTGAAGGCCTCAAGGCTTACGCCAAGAGATATTACGAGGTGTACAATAGGATTTCGAGTTGTAACCAAGAGCTGGCAGTCGTGTCTTTCAAGAACAACCTGGATGAGAAATGCTCGCTTCAGAAGTCACTTGCAAAGACCTTACCAAAGAGCATGGAAGAACTCATGGCACGGATTGAAAAGTATGCTAAAGCGAAAGAGGACACACAATGAGCAAGGACATCAAAGCAAGAGAGGAGAAACTGCTCGCCGAAGCGAGGTTGAGGTGTTGACAGGCAGGAGATAGGGGTTAGGGCTGCACAGACAATCACAACTGTATTCAGGATACCGACTACAAAGTTCTAGAAAGGATAAGGAACCAACCATATTATAAAGCGCCGGAGAAGACCCTTGGTGAGTTTATGGGAAGGGCATTGGGAAGCATTGTGCTTACCATAATGAGGATGGGCACTTGACTCAGGAGTGCAGGGTCTAAAGTCGCACTTGGAGGATTTAGTCAGACAGGGTCACCTGAGAGACCTATTAGATGAGGTTAGAACAAGGGAAGAGCATGCAAGGCTTCCCCTGGCACCGGCAACACCACCTCTACTACTGCCACCGTAGCAAGCAGATAGACCTCGGGTAATCAGTATGATTTACTCGAAAGTCAATGAGAATGACGTACAAGGGGAGACTCAAAGAGTAAGGCACCTGCAACATATATATCAGGTCCAACAAAAGAAGCCTAAGACAAGTGAATACTAGGGACCAATGGTTTCTTTTACTGAGGTAAACCTGGATATGGTGCAGCATCCCTAGATATGGCGCAGCATCCATACAACGATGCCCTGGTGATAACTTTGAAGATTGGAGAATGCCAGGTGAGGTGCATACTGGTTGATTAAAGCAGTTCTTGTGACATCATATATGTTAGATGTTACAAGGAGCTTGGCCTTCACTCAGATAGCCTAGAACAATCCGACAACCTGATGGTTGGATTTAACGGGACGCCGACATAGCCTCTTGAAGCCACGAATGTGGAGGTATAGGTAGGCACCAAGAAGGTAAACATGGAGTTTATAGTAATTGACACCCCCTCCCTTAACAATGTTATTTTGAGAAGACCGTGGTTACACGCAATGAGTGTTGTTCCGTCAACATTGCACCAGTTGTTACAATTCCTAACCAAACAGGGGATTGAGGAGATTAGAGGAAACCAAGTGCAGGAAAAAAATTGCTCTATGGCAGCAGTGAAATCTACCTACAACGTGCGGGAAACAAAGATAGTGGAAATAGAAGACGAGAACAAGGAGATCCTAGATGATGTTGGCAAAGAACCAGCAAACAAGAGTGAGGAAGCTTTGAAGAAGATTCTGGTCCAAAAAGGCGAGGAAGAGAGCTTCTTTCTTCTCGGTTCAGAATTAGCTGAAGAGGAGGAAAAGGAGTTTGAGGCTTTCCTGCAAGTAAACATAGAAGTGTTTGCTTGGACGCCTTATAAGATGCCTAGAATTGACCCCGAGGTCACTTGTCATAGGCTCAATGTGGGTAGGTCGGCTAAACCTGTCATCTAGCAAGCAAGAAGGTCGACATTGATACATGTGAAGGCAGTCGAAGAGGAAGTAGACAAGCTGTTGGAAGTCCAGGCCATTTGGAAGGTGAACTACCCTACTTGCCTGTCCAATATAGTGGTAGTGAAAAAGAAGAACGGCAAGTGAAGGGTTTGCGCGGACTTCACCAGCCTAAATAAGGCTTGCCCCAAGGACAGCTTCCCTTTGCCTAAGATCGATCAGCTGGTGGATGCCATATCAAGGCATGGGAAGATGAGCTTCCTGGATGCCTACAAGGGATATCACCAGATAGCAATGTATCCCCTGGATGAAGAGAATATGACATTTATCACCCCAAAAGGGCAGTATTGCTACCAGGTAATGCCTTTTGGGTTGAAGAATACAAGAGCGACCAACCAGAGATTGGTGACCAAGATGTTTAAGCATCTGATAGAGAGGACAGTAAAAATCTACATCGACGACATGGTCGTGAAGACCAAGGAACCAAGGAATCATCTAGTAGACCTGCAGGAGGTCTTTAACATATTGAAGGCTTACCGGCTTTAACTTAATGCATCGAAGTGCACATTTAGAGTTGGCTTTGGCAAGTTCCTGGGCTACCTGGTGACCAGGAGAGGAATAGAGGCAAGCCTGGATCAAATCAAGGCTATACTTGATTTAAAGAGCCCAACGACAGCAAGGCAGGTCCAAGTCCTGACCGGCAAGGCAGCAGCCTTGAACAAGTTCATAAGTCGAAGCTCAAAAAAGTGCAAACCCTTCTTCCAGCTGCTAAAAAAGGCCTCAAACTTCCTTTGGATGGAAGAGTGCGCACTTACCTTGGCCGACTTAAAAAGGTATTTAACAACCCTGCCAGTGTTGTCAAATCCAATACCTGGCGAAGAACTATTCATGTACTTGGCAATATCAGACCACGCTGTCAGCGCAGTGGTAATCCATGAAGAGGATGGGGAACAAAAAGTAGTATACTATGTGAGCAAAACCCTGGCAAGTGCAGAAACTAGGTACCTACCGCTAGAGAAGTTAACACTTGCCCTGGTGATGGCTTCCAAAAAGTTAAATCACTACTTCCAAGCCCACAAGATTGTGGTGCTGACGGAGCATTCCCTGAAGTCCCTATTGCAGTATAGAGATTTGATAGGCAAAGTAGCCAGATAGACAGTGCTGCTGGGCTAGTACAACTTGGAATTCAGGCCTAGAACAGCAATCAAGGGCCAAATTCGGGCCGACTTTATGGCCGAGTTCACTCCTGGCACGATCCCAAGGCAAGCTCCGATAAGCTGCGGCTTAGGATGTCCAGGAGAGCAAGAAGAGACCCAGCTGGGGCCAAAGAACCCCACACTAGCAGAGCAAAAAAATGAAGAAAGACCAAAGCCCTGTGATATCTACATTTGTGACTCCTTCCAGCTCTTTGTCGATGAAAGCTCAAACCGGTAGGGAGCAGGGAAGGGAGTAGTGTTGAAATCGTCGAATGGGAGAATGATAGAACAGTCTATTTGTTTGGGGTTCAAGGCCCCAAACAACAAAGCAGAGTATGAGGCACTTATCGCTGGAGTGAAATTGACAGTAGCAATGGAGGCAGATGAAGTGGTAGTCTTCAGTGACTCCCAACTCATTGTGAATCAAGCAACGGGCAAACACGTAGCCCGAGATGAGAAAATGATAGCCTATGTCAAAGAGGTTGTCACGTTGCTAACATATTTTTAGTACTCCCGATTACAGCAAGTTAGCCGAGATGATAACAGCCATGCTAATGCCCTGGCCAACCTTGCCAACGCAATGAAGTCGGGCACAGCAAGGACAATAATGGTTGATTATTTGACAGGACCAAGCATGGAGCCTTTGATAATAGAGTATGAGACAATATATGTGGAGATGGGTCCAAGCTGAATGGATGTGATAGTGTAGACACCCCATTTTTGATGGCCCTTACGACTTAGACGTCATCACATACACACCCGATGATGAGCGCATATGCTTGTTAAGTGCTTGAAGTCCTCAACGGAATGCCACAACTTTGAGCCTTTCAACCCTGCACTCCTGTTGCCTTGTCTTTGAACCAAACCCTTTGTTTTTCAAGCCTGTAGCTTCTGGTGCCTGTTTGCCACCTTTTTGGGTTGCTAGCCATCACTTTCGGTTGCTGGTCACAAGTGATGGCTAGCCAGCCACCAATGTCTTTTGCAGATATTTTGTGATGGCTGTGCCAACTGTTTGCACAAATGCATGCATCTGCCCCCACGTGTAAGACTGGATGTTCTTGAGGGAGATTCATATTTCTATATATGAAGGGCCTCCCACTCATGTTTTAAGGTTGGAAACATTTTAGAGCAAAATTTTTCCTCTTTCTCTAGTAAATTCCTATATTTTTGCCTATACACTCTTAACCTTTGCCTATACACCCTTAACCAAACCTCTCCATACTTGAGCTGAGGTGTCTTTGAGGCTTGTTTGAGCTCTTGAGGGTGTTGTTTGCTTGGTTTTGTTGCTTGGAATTGATTTCATTTTCAAAAGGTATAAGGCTTTACCTATTTGCTTGCTTTAACTACTCTTTGTCTTGCAATTTTCCAAGTGTTTTTGGGCTGTAAAACTTCTATATTTTTGGACTGAGACTTGGGTTTTGAGGCCATTAAAGGTTGAGGGGTGGTTCACCGTTCTTTGCATCTTGTTTTGAAGGCCTTTTCCCTTGTGTTTCCCATCATTTTACTATCTGTTTCTGAGCTTATAAACACTATTTTTTAGAGCTTTTTCAGTGGTCAAAATCATGTTTTGAAGTCCAAATTTGGAAGGATTAGCCTCCCCTCCTTGTGTCTTGCTTACTAGCCTAGATTGTGCTATGTTTTAGTTTATTAATCTAGCCTTTTTTAGCTTAATTCCAGCATGTTTTAGGACTATTTTTAGACTGTTTTAGGTCTGTTTTTGGTTGATAGTTGCATTTGAGCTTTGTTTTGCATGCTTGTAGTGTAATTGTCCTCATGAGCTTGGTGTTTTAGGCCTTAGACACCATCTTATTTAAGTTGATAGCATTTATTTAAGCCTTTCTCACTTATTTTCAGCAATAATAATCTCTGCAACCTCCTTACTTTCTTGGCTTTTGTTTTGCTTTGAGAGTTATTTCAAGCCTCTTGTTCTTTTAAGCATGAGATTGAGGTTGTCGTGCTTAATGGTTTAATCCTTTTTAGGGGTTCATTATCAACGGCATGGCATCTCTTTCATGTCTTAAGTTAACTCTTAGTTTGGTACCTCACTCCATCAGAGGACTTAACTTCACCCTTTGGACTCAATGAATTAAATGATGGTTGGTAATCTAAAACAGAGTAATAAATTGAGGCTAAAATGGTGCAAGATAAGAATTAAGTATTGTGTTCAATTGGACGTTAATTGAACACATGGAAGCTTGAGGCATTTCATACTCATTAGTGATGAAATGATTCAAGTTTCCAAGGTCACTACTTCCCTTGATCAATTTATGAAAGGGAAGAGGTATGAGTCTTATTTTTTTGCATTTATTGAACTTGCATACTTTGGTTCATGAACCATCATATAATGCAATTGCTTGAGTTGATGGTTTGTGGACCAAGTTTTGTCTATCTTTTGATTTGTTCATGATAAGGAGGGGTGAGTTGTGCAAACAACCCTTGAGAATACCCTGTGCATGCTCTGTTTGTTCTCTGTTGCAGCAAGATGAACCCTGCAGCAGTGGCCAGCAGGCCACTTTCCATGGTCGGCAGGCTATCTTTGATGGCCGGCTGGCTATCATTGGTGGCCGACAGGCCCTCACTCCTAGTCGGCCGGCCACTGATGCAAAATTCAACGGTGTGTTCTTGGGGCAGAGTAGAGTTATTCTGGAAGTGGGCGACAGTGTAATTGTTCTCTGTGCAATAAAGGCTCTCCCGAAGCAAAACAGTGGCCTTTTCAGGTGG
This sequence comes from Camellia lanceoleosa, assembly GCA_025200525.1. Taxonomy (NCBI): domain Eukaryota; kingdom Viridiplantae; phylum Streptophyta; class Magnoliopsida; order Ericales; family Theaceae; genus Camellia; species Camellia lanceoleosa. The sequence continues at coordinate 117,137,394 of CM045758.1, read as the reverse complement.
AAACCGAACATGCGCATGAACATCCCTTGCTTCCCGAGAAGAAGTAGTTAGGTTAGTACTTAATTGTTTAGCTTAATTGTTTCTTTTAATTGCATTTGTGTTGTAATTATTTAATTAGTTAAAATAGTTAACTAGTTGTGATGTTGTAATCATTAATTAACTAGAATAGTTTGTTAATTCATATATTGTTATAATAATTAGTTAAGTAGCTTAGCTAATTCATTCATTTGGTTTTGTAATAGTTAAATTAATTAGCTTAGTTAGCTAGTTAGTTCATTCGGACTCTCCTTCGTGAGAGCGCGTTGTAATAATGTGTATATCTTCCAACCCCACGTCTTTCTCTCTTTTATTTAATTGCTTACGATGGTTAGTTTAGGGGCATCACGTTTTGTTTAGCATACCCCATGTTTGCATCCATTTGTATTGCATGCACCGAAGCTCGGTTCATCATTCTAACTTGCATTGCTAGTTTAAATACTTCTTTGAATACATGCTTAGACCGCATGATATCAAAATTGCTTCACATATCATGTTAAGTAGCCGAGCTTAGTAATTGCATATTGCATACATTGCATTAGTCATATTGCATAGTTAAAAACCATGCATTTTTCTAACTAGTTTCTATTTTGGCTTGGAGTACTAAGTGAGTCTTTACTCACTTTAGCATATTGTATGTGTGTGTTTGTTGCCATATCTACCATGCTTACCATGAGGCTAATTGCTCAAGTGCTATAATTGCTTGAATGCTCGTGGATGAAGGCGTGTTGCTTGAATTGGGATAATTTGAGTAATGTTTATACGCAATCACTTTTTCAAGTGGTATACATTCGAAACAATTTTCAAAACAAACATGAATCAAGTGTTCCAATTCTTGCAAAGTTAGTCTATACTTGTGTGTGTGCGTATCACATAGTAATACTAGCCTAATAAACTGGAACAAGAACATATGATGTAAATAAAATTCATATCATCATTAGTAGAGGCCGATCTTTGATCGAGCGAGCAGGGATGCTCAATTCATTCATGACATTCCCCTTTCGTACCTAAGTTCCTAAGCCGAGACAATCATGGTGATGACGAACACGTGGCCTTTGGCGTGGGTTTCCTAAATTTCCCCAAAACAAAAAATATTAGGTGGCTACTCTGTATCTGGCAAAGCAGTCTATTCTTGGCAATTTGACTCAAAATCAATTTTTCAAAAGATTTGTCGGATTGGGACTCTTTGGTGATTATCTAATTCGCATTGCTCTTGTGAAATTAGATTCAGAACCGCGGGAGTCCGATACTGTAGGGCTTATTTTGCCTTTTGAAAGGGGGCGCGAAAAAGTCGAGCTACAGTTTCTGGTGACTCCGCCGGGGAAATTAGAGAACTTGACTTGAAATTCATGATATGAAATTTTATCTACACTTATATCTTTCTTTGCATTGCATTTGCATTGGTGCGTTTAAGTCACTGTGTTTGCCATCTGTTATTCCTAGACGGTTTGCCAAAGGCTTGCCTGAAAAGTTTGCTAAAAGGGTGACCGATCACAAGCTCTACCATGATGGGAACACAACCCTTGGATCTGGACTACCACTGTACCGTTTGATCCTCCTTTCACTTCTCGGTGTTAGGTGTGAGAGGTATATTAGGTAGTCTGTTGAGGTACCCTTTTGATCATTTGGCCTTGTTGCATATCAAAAAGTCGTAGAGACTGTTCCAAATTAGGACAAGATGCTTACCCAAATACAGGATTGCGTGAAACTGCTTTGTTTGAATAGTGAACCCTAGTTCCTGATGAAACTAGGACAGGGTAACCTTACCCCCTCATAGGGGTGCTTTGGCTCTCACTTAACTGGTATGTGTTTTACAGTAAAATTGTACAAAAATGTGCGTATCAGTTGCAAGTTTGGTATTCGTTTTGGGGGCAAAATTCAGTGTTGAGTGTGGTCCTACAACTTTGATTACATCTATTTGTTGTTAACATTTGAGCTGAGGTGTTGTGCGGTTTCTGATTGCTGCTTTCTTTTTGCTTTATTTCTTTTTGCTAGGTAGTATAACACCATAGTTTTGGAAAGTTCGGATATCCCCCAAGTGCTCTGGACTCGAGTCAGGAGGCTTTGCAAAGCTGGAGATCTTGTTAGGGGACAACACGTGTTTACTTCACTCCCACTAGTTACTAGATGAAGGAGAGTTAGGCAGAGTTCACCAGTCTAGTTTCTACAGCAATCACCCCTCACTTCACCTGCATCTAGTCAGGGACAGTCTTCTACATCTAGTCCAGTACGAGATCACTAGCCCATTCCGATGGCACAATATCCCCCAGTCAGTATGGAAGACTTGATCCATGACCTCCAATAAACAGTTGAAACCATGCAACATGACGCTACTCATCAGGCCGAGGTCATAGCACGTCATGTTGAGGTAATAAATAGACTGCAATAACAACAACCACAGTCGGTAGCAGCTTCCGCATCCCATGCACCTCCCACGGGTATCCCAGCACCCGGAGCCACTAGGGGTGGGCGCGGGTCGGTTACGGCCACGAAACCTCCAATCCGTCATCCGTCCGCCAGATTGGCGGATTGGAGAAAATCAATCCGCATCCGTCCGCCAATCCGGCAGATGTGGATTGAGCGGATTGGCGGTTTGGCGGATGGATGCGAATCGGTTTGGCAGTTTAAAATTTTATAAATTTTCAACATAGTTCAACTTGTGCACTTCCTCAAAAAAAAAAAAAAAAAAAGTATTACAGTCAATGACTTAAAAAAGTATTACAATTAGTGCATGCCTCATCCAAAGAAAGAAAGTTTGAAATTTTAGAATATCACAATCACTGCATGCCTCATCCACATATTACAATCACAGTATGCTTTATCCACATAGAGTATTACAATATGTGATTCTTAAAATATAAAAATAATTCAAACCACCAAAACCATGAACAGAGCAATAGTAGAGATTGTATGTCTTTGTATTGTTACATTTATATATGTTTTTGAAAATAAAAACCAACCAACATATATCATATTTTCTATTTATTACTTTTAGAGTTAGATTTAAAAACCAAAAAATATAAATAAATAATATTTTTATTTTTTTCAATTCAAAAAATATATTCAAGTTGAAAACTTTTTTTCAACAGAATATTTAAACTATTTTTCAATTGAAAACACAAATAAAATATTTAAACAAATTGAAAACATAAAGTTTTATAAATTATTAAGGGTGCTTGCGGTTTGGCGGTTCGGTTGCGGCCAAAGGAACCTCAAATCCGCCATCCGTCCGCCACATTGGCGGATTGGAGAAAATCAATCCACAACCGTCCGCTCGTCATCACGCATCCGTTCAAAATGCGACGGATCGGTTCAGTTCGGTCGGTTTTGGCGGATCGATAGATCTGCTGCTCACCCCTAGGAGCCACTACCCATATTGCTAATGTCTACGAGAATTAGCGTAATCTGGCAGAGTCGATCCGACCATAAGCCTCCAAAGCACATGTGTGTCAAACTGAGGCTCTGTTTGAATTTGAGGTTAACCCGATTGTGCTTAAGGTTAACAAGCTGAAGAAGCTATTCAAACAAGCACAAGGTGTTAACTCTATTCCCGACATAGAAGACGGGTATACCAACTCCGCAGTGACATTGCCAGATCCGTTCAAAATGTCGTACATCAATTGATTCGATGGTTCCGGAGATTCCATAGTTCATCTTTAACTGTTTTCTGACATTTTGAGGCTGATGGGCCTAACCAGATTGCAGAAGCTCTCACTTTTTGGCCGTTCCATGCCTAGTATAGCCGCCATATGGTATGCAAAGTTGGAGGATTCTGTGAAACAGAGTTGGGAGAAAATGGCTAAGGCCTTTGTTGCACAGTACTCGTACAACACACAAATCGAGGTCACAACTCGTGATCTCGAGGTAACACGCTAGGAGCCAAAGGAGGGCTTTTCAGAATTTGTGACAAGGCGGAGGGCCAAAGCTTCAATGATGACCACACGACCTTCCGAGAAAGACCAGATAAGAATGGTAGTCTACAATCTGCACGGGAAGTTGCTGTGGAAAATGATCATCCTACCTCTGTTCACATTCACCAAGCTCCATGAGACGGGGGTTCAAATTGAAGACGCTATGAAATAAGGGTTGATTACTGATGAGAAAGAACAAGCCAATAGGCCTTTTGTGCACAATTCCAATGCAACCACCAGTGGTAGCACAGCTGTGCGGCCGTCGGATGTGAACGTTGTCACCACCACAACCAAAACCGCCAATCCCTTTGCCAATACAACTCTACAAACTTCAGCCAACCCTGCCCGATCTAGAGGACCTTTACCCAACTCTAAATGCCTTTATCTTAAGCCATGAAGGTGTTGATCAAAAAAAGACACCTCAAACCATTAGAGCCTCGCCCACTACCTGATTCTCTTCCACCAAAACATAACTCAGCAAAGTACTATGCATTTCACCAGCAGCACGGTCATGATATCGACCAATGCTTCAGATTACACCATGAGATTCAAGACCTCATTGGCAACAAGGTGATTGCGCCACCCCAAAACAAAATTGTCACTACCAACCCCGTCCCAGCCCACAATCAAGTTCTTCCACCTCAGAACCTAAACTTAATCCATATACTGGCCATCCCTAACGACCCTAGCGTATATATTACCTCTTTCCACCTACCAAGATCGACGATGTTCATTCTTGAAAGCACAGATTTGTGCATGACGGACACGTCCGCACTTCAACCTAAGCTTGTGGTGGTGACAATTGCAATAGAAGAGAGGCTGGCCTTAGAGGAGAGTACGAGTCTGTTGCTTGAGTGCTCTGAGGACTTGTTTGGGGGGAGTATGAGTATGATCCACGCTGCTACATTGTGCCAATTGATCAAGCCAAGCCGGAAGTAGTATTGCCAACTGTAGTAGAGGTCAATATGGTTAGGGAGGATGGCCCGAGCCAAGGTTTGGATGATTTGGCAGAACTTGAGGAGGACTTAGACAACCTGTAATTCTTTGACGAACAAGATCAAGGGGATGTGCAGATTGACTGGTTCAATTTAAATGGATCAACGGACAACTCTGGGTGGTTGAGTGATGGACCAGACAAGGACGAAGGAACTGAGATAAAATAGGAGGAGAAGAAAGTAGGAATTACTGCTGTGGCCGGAATGGCCAATGAAAAGGGGAAACTGCCGGAGAACACCAGTGTGGAAGATTCAGCTTAGAAACTGGGCACCGTGAGTACTGTGGACACAGAACAGGAAGCTACGCTGAAGTAGTTTGCATAAGAGAAAAAGGAAGACAACCAGGAAGCTATAATGGCCCAATATCCTGCGGGGGATACTTGTGATATAAGAGTGATTAAAACGGAGTTGGACAATTGTCTGTCGGCTGTCGGAGGTGTATGGTTAAAGGATGATGATCTACATCCGGTTCACACCGACGAAGACTGGGGTGAGTGCCTTCCATACAACACATGGTATGCAGAAGAGATAGACCACATGACAAGAAGTGGGTGGTAGTTCAAGCCACCGCACTTAAACCAAGCTGAGGCCTCTGGGAAAGATAGAGAGGTTGAGAAACAGTAAGAGAAATAGTTGGAAGAAGAAGCAGTGTTGAAGCAACTGAAAAAAATGTAAGCTAACATCTCAATCTAGGGTCTTCTTATGGCCTCCTGGGTACATCGACAAGCTATATTGTCAGTAATGGACAAAGCTAAATTGTCCATTGACACTACCTCTAAACAGCTTATAGGATTGGTCTTCCCAAATGGTGCTAGGCTAACCCTAACCTTTTCTGACAAAGAGCTTCCACCGAAAGCCTCAGCTCATAACAAACCCCTGTACATACCTGTTGAGTACAAGGAAAAATGGATACCGATGGTGTTGGTTGACACCGGTTCAGCTATCAATGTCTCTCCTTCTCGCACAGCTTATGCTATCGGCCTTAGACCAGTAGATTTTGTGCCCACTGCCCTAGTAATCTGGGCATATGATAATACCAGCAGAGAGGTTATGGCCACGGTACAAATTAGAGTCCAGGTGGGCCTAGCTCAGTAGGATGTTGAGTTCCATATCCTGGACATGCTTGCCACTTTCAACTTACTACTTACTGCTAGGAAGGCCCTGGTTACACCTTGTGAGAACAGTCTCCTCTACCCTCTACCAAATGCTGAAATACCCTCACGAGAAAGAAATGGCAATTGTTTTTAGGAATTCATCCATCCATCCGCCGCCAAAAGTAACTACACCAGTGTTGGAAATCACACACGGCGATCAGGGTGTTTTCCTCTCAAGGTTCACTCTGGCTGAGGCCCGAGTAGTACAGACCATCTTAGCAACAGATGAGGGCACGTATGTCAACGCCAAGTCTGTTTATTTCATGAACAAACTACAACATGTGCTAGGAATGGGACTTGGAAGAAGTGATTGGAAAGGCGTCGTAGCTTTGACAGACATACCGCACAATCCACATGCCTTTGGTATGGGTTATGTACCCACCAAAGAGGATTGGATTAGTAAAAGAGAAGAGATGACAGGCAGAACTAAAGCCAAGTAGGTCAGGAAACACTATGAGCTTATCCACAGACCAATCCGGGAAACGTTGAATGGCTGCTTCGTTCGGAATGGAGAAGATTTCCCCTTTTGCGGCTTTCCCAAGCCCTGGATGAATTCTACAAAGAAATGTGTCCCCGGCTTCAAAATCTTCTTCAACCTGCAGTTGCAAGATAGTGATGCCGAGGAAAAGGCTGAACCAAGTGCTGAAGCTGAAAAAAGCATGGAAAGTGACTCGAACAACAGCGAGCTTGGGGTAGGGCCAGCGTTGCCATGTCTCCTTACATATATTCTCGGGGACCAACTGATTGTGAACCCATCCAGCAACATTTTGGATGCATCTGAAGCACCATCTCTTGTCTGGCAACTGGAAGAGGGCTACCTATCTAGTTCTGAGTCGGGTGATGAACCAAAATCTGATTCCACAGAGTCTGTGGAGTTCGAATCAGATTCCAATTCTTCTGAGTCTGAGTCAAGTATTCCTGAGGGTGATAACCTGGATGCCAAGGTCTTGTCCAGGTCCTCTTTTTCTTTTGCTTTTGAGTCGGTTGTAACAGAAGAGCTAGACATCATAAATGAGAATGCTGCCAATTCTGAGTATTTCTCAGTGCCTCTTATTTATTGTATTAACCAAGATTTTAATAATTTTAATGAAAACGATAAGGAAGGAATTTCTCTGGTTTTGAAAAACTTGATTAATCGAAAGGAGAAGAGGTTTGCAAAACCCTGTGTCGATGAAATCATTGCTATTAATGTGGGTACTGAGAAGGATTCGCGTTTGGTCCAGATCGGGTCCACGTTGTTTTTGGAGGAGCACGAGCTCTTAGTCGCTTTATTAAAAGATTTCAAAAATGTTTTTGTGTAGTCCTACAAAGACATGCCTGGAATCGATCCTGAGATTATACAGTATTGGATCCCTCTTGACCCCGAGGCCCGACCTGCCAAGTAGAAGTTGCAAAGAATCCGTCCAGATTGTGCATTGAAAATCAAAGAAGAAGTCACCAAGTAGATCGTAGCAGGTTTCTTGTCAGTATCTAAATATCTGACTTGGTTGGCGAACATCGTCCCAATGCCAAAAAAGGATGGTAGAATCCGGGTATGTGTGGACTTCCAGGATTTGAACAGAGCCAGTCCAAAGGACGACTTTCTTCTATCGCACATTGATGAATGAGTGGATTTCACTGCAAGCCATGCATTGCTATCCTCCATGGATGGGTTTTCTTGGTATGACTAGATTCTGATGGTGCCCGAGGACAAAGAGAAAACTGCATTTACTATGCTCTAGGGTACCTACTGCTACCGGGTTATGCTGTTTGGGCTGAAGAATGTCGGCGCTACCTATCAGAGGGCTGCAACCACTATTCTGCATGACATGATCCACAAAGAGGTCGAGGTATACGTGGACGACATGATTGTCAAGCTCAAAGAAAGAGAGGGCCACTACACCGCCTTGAAGAAATTCTTTCAACGGATCAGAGAATACAGGTTGAGGTTGAATCCGCAGAAGTGCACTTTCAGCATAACAGCAGGGAAAATGTTAGGCTTCTTGATGACATAGAGGGGCATCAAAGTAGATCCTTTCAAAATCAAGGCCATCTTAGAAATGCCACCACCAAGGACTAAAAAGGAGGTGTGAGGCTTTTTGGGTAAAGTGCAATTCATAAGACAGTTTATTTTCAAATTAACCTTGACTTCTGAACCACTATTTGGTCTCCTGAAGAAAGGAACAAAAATTTCGATGGGATGATTGATGTCAATTCACTTTTGAGCAGATTAAGCAATACCTTCAGAATCTACCGGTGTTATCGCTGCCAGAGCCGGGGAAGCCTTTGATTTTGTACCTGTCAGTGACAGATGCCACAATGGGATGCATACTTGTTCAGGAATCTGAGGATAGGGTGGTGTAGACGCGCCCGTGGGCTTCACTCTACAGTTCGGACTCCCTTTTGTTGTTGGTTCTTAATCTGAACCAAAGAGTCCAAATCCGACAAATCGTTTTGAGAAAAAAATAGATTTCGAAAGAAGTGCCAAACATGGACTGCTTTGCCAGATACAGAGTCGCCACCTAAATATTTTTAAATGGGGAAATTTAGGAAACCCTGACTCGGTGCCAAAGGCCACGTACCCGTCATCACCAAAGTTGCCTCGGCTCGGGAGCTTGGGTACAATTGGGGAAGGTCAGCTATGAGCACCCCCTCTCGCCCGGTCCGAAGACCGGCCTCTACTAACCATGATATCCATTTTTGAAAACGTTATGTGTTCTTATTCCAGTTATTAGCCTAGAATTACTATGTTATGCGCACAGCAAACAAGTATAGACTAGATCGCCTAATTTGGAACAACATTGCATATCCGTTTGTTTTGAAAACGCTTTGGAATTTGCTACTCGCAAGTAAGCTAAAACACGGATTTCAACGAGTTTTTCCAACTCAGGCAAGCCAACCTTCACCCACAAGCATTCAAACAGTTTATCACATAAGTATCTAGCCACATGGTAAGCATGCTGTCATGGTAGCACTCATACGCATGCGGTATGCTAAAGCATGAAAATACTTACATCGTACTCCGTGCCAAAACAATAAACTAGTTAGCAAACATGCATGGTCCTAGTTCATGTCAATTGGACTAATGCAACACATACAGGATGCAATTAGAGTAGGCTCGGCTAACCTAAACATGGCATGTGAAATGCACTCAATTTATGCACGTATTCAATTTGGAATTGAAGTACAATGCAGTTAGCGTGATGTACCGAGCCTGGTGCATGCGAGACAAATGTATAGGTGCACGCATGCATAGCATAAGGTATGCTAATTTAAATATGCCCTAATCTACCATCATAAGCGGGTAAATAAAAAGGAAGAAAGAAGTGGAGGTTGGAAGACATGCACACACACGCACCCACACTTATTACAAATTTACCCTCGCTCGAAGGGACCAAAAGAATATACAAATTAACTAACCTATAAGCTAATTAATGATTACAAACCACTTAATTAATTAACAAATTAACTAAACTAAGGAAAGCAGTAAAAGGCCTCGGGAAGAGGAATGCACGCATGCTCGGATTGGCCTCGCCCGGAAATCCATTGCCATGGCACTGTTGCCTCTGTTTTCCCTGCTCTGCTCCTCTGAGGACTGCCAAAGTCTCTAAATTGCTTCCCTGGACACTAGGAAATACCACCGGCTAAGTAGAATTACCACCGGCAGTGAAGTGTGGTCATTGGCACAAGATGCATCCATCGGCTACCAATGGATGGCCGGTCGGCATTATATATTGTCGGTCAGCCAAAAATGCCTATAGAACCTGCAACTTACAGCAGTAGAGGACAGAACTTGCATGGCAATGTAATTCAAGCAATGTATGCACCAACCTTACCCCTTATCATGTGTAGGACTCAAAGGGACATGGTCCTTGGTTCTCGGACCACCAATCGCGCATTTCAATGCGTGATGGCCCAGAGAATCAAGTATGCAACTTTGATTTCAAATGTAATGCAATGCACACAAGCAATCAAAGGCCCAATCCCTATCACTAAATTAAGGGACAAGACATGCATGCAAGATGCAATGCAACCTAGGCATACAAGCTAAGGATGCAACATGGCAATACAAGACACTTATGCAAGCATGCAAGCAAACATGCAAAGTAAGCATGCAAACCAAATAGAGGGTGGACTTAAACATGAATTAGGTAGCTCTAATTAGGCCCAAAACAGTAGCCATAATGCTAAGGAAGTGAGGCCAAACACACATACACGCATGCACATGTTATGGTCCAACACTTAAGCATCAAAAGGGGCCACTCTCAAGCACACTTAAAAGAGGCATAACATGGATAATTAGCATGCAACACAAGCTCTGAAAATCATGTTAGAATATGGTGCCAAACCAACTCAAATAAAGCAAACATTAGCATGCAAATGGTCCAAGCACTTGAAGTAAGTCAAGGAGGCTCAAACCATGGCTAAGCCAACCAAGCCCCATAAGGCCAAGAAGGCTTAAAACAAGTTCAAGGCAGTCCTTGAGCATGCAAAGGGGACCCTTAGATGGCATCTAAGTGGCTCAAATTCAAAAGCATGCACAATGGCTAAAGCATAGAGCATACAATACAACCTTTTAAAGCATTAAAGAGGTGCCCAAGGTAAGTGTACAAGCACACCAAAGGGGCTGAAATAACATGGAAAATGATCCCAACCCACCAAATTCATGTAAGCATGGCATGCTACACACTTACATACTTAAGGCCAACAAGCCTAAAATGCAAAGGGGGCATACAATGCATGTCATGGTCGACCCAAACAACTAGGGACAGACCTTAATCATGGCAAAATAAGCACAAAAACTTCACAAGACCAAGCCTAAAACATGCTAGAATAAGGGTTTACAACCTAAGGCATATTAAGGCATAAACATGGCATTACAAGGTAGGTATGCTAAGCATGCATGGTGTACCAAAACCAACTTAAAACAATGTTATATTATGGCAATCTAAGCATGAAATACGGCCATGGCATGATCAACAAACCCTTAAGCATGATGCTCCCTCAAGAGGCCAAAATTGGTCCTTTTCAAGGACAACAAGGAGAGGGGGTGGCCCTCTCCTTCTTGAGACTTCAAGGCACCATCCTCACCACTGAAATCCCTCAAGATTTTAGTGGTGAGGAGGCCCAAGAACCAAAGTCTCGGAGCTCACAAAAAATGGCACAAAATGGGACCTCTCAAGGCCTAAGGGTGGTCAAACACCTCCAAACCACAAAACACTCTAAACAAACAATTTAGAGGGCCCAAAAATAGAACTTTTTTATGTTATACACTAAGCACAAAAATAGTTCTAAGATAGGTTAATAAGCTATGCAAAAATGGGGTAAAAAGGACTAGTTTCTTACCCTTGAAGCCTTTCTTCAACAATGGTGATCTTGTTGCTTCTTCAAGCTCAAATCCAGCCAAGAACACTAAGAACAAACCTCTGGTCCTTCAAAAGCCAAGGAAAGGTGAAAGACTAGGTGTTTGTGTGCAATAGTAAGGATAACTACACCTAGAACACACACAAGAGAGATATAGAGATAGGTTATGTATGGAACTCAAACCCTAAAACCAGAGCTTCTCCCACACTTTTCCAACCAAAATTTTCCTAACCCTAAAACCAAGAGAAGAGCCCTCCTCTTATAGGCAAACAATCTTGTAAAGCTTGTTCAATAAGCTTCCAAGAGGAGCATCCCTCCATACACGTGTATGGAGAGGAGCCAAATGCCACACAACTGTCCTAAAATATCTGCAAAAGTAGATAAACAGTAGTCGGCTACTCAAAATTGCCACTTTGACAAAATTGATGGCCGGTCGGCCAAAAAGAGTGCCGGCTGGCAAAATATATGGCCGATGGGCACAAACAGCAGCCGGTGGCCTCAAGCCACGGCCGGTGGAGTGTGAGGAGACCTCACAAGGCATCCCCTGCCCTTCCAAGACAAAACACAAGTGTTTGGTGCAAAACCAGACACAAAACGGTCGAGTTCGGAGATCCTGAGGCAAGGCGCGTAGCCGAGACCCCCGGGAACTCCAAACGAACACAAACATGGATAATCACCGGGTGTTCAAACGGTGACGTCCACGTCTTGAGGACGGTCAAAAATGGGGTGTCTACAGGTGGAGAAAGCCATCTACTATTTGAGCAAGAAAATGCTAGATTATGAAACCCGATACACTCCGTTGAAGAAAGCTTGCCTAGCCTTGGTATGGGCTACCAGGAAGTTGAGGCACTACTTGTTAGCTCACTCTGTAATCCTAGTTTCAAGATTAGATCCCATCAAATATCTCTTTAAGAAACCAATGCTTACGAGTAGGCTAGCCCATTGGTTGCTTCTTCTCTCCGAATTTGATCTCAAGTATGTTACCCGCAAGTCGGTCAAGGGGAGAGTTGTAGCGGAGTTCCTGGCAGATCACCCAATAGAAGGGGATAAAGCAATGGAATACCTTTTCCCAGATGAAGCCAATCTACAAGTTAAGGAGGGGACTTGGACAATGTACTTTGACAGAGCATCCAATCAGTACGGTTATAGGATAGGCGTGTTGCTGATAGCACCCGACGACTCCCATATACCTTTAGCCTTTAAACTCTGGTTCAAGGTGTCCAATAATGAAGCAAAATATGAAGCGTGTATTGTTGGTTTAAAAGCTGCCCTGGAACTAGGGGCAAAAAGATTGGATGTTACCAGGGACTCGAACCTAGTTGTTTCTTAAGGAAATGGAGACTAGAAGGTCAAAGAAGAAAAGATGAAGGTTTATTACCAGACCCTAGATGTTCTGATTCCTAGGTTTGAAAAGCTAACTTTCACACATCTACTAAGAGAGAACAATAGGTTCGCTGATGCCCTAGCAACTCTATCATCTATGGTAGACATCCCACTTGGAGTCCGGATGTATCCGATTATCATTAAGTAGAGATACACGCCAACTTATGAAACTATCGTTGCAATAGATGAGGCACAAGACAAAAACCCTTGGTACTACGATATTTGGAACTTCTTGGAAAAAGAGATTTATCCACCAAGGGCAAATGCCAAGGACAAAAGAGAAATATGGCGAATGGCCATCCAATTTATCATCTGCGGAGGTAAACTGTATAAAGAGGTCATCTGGGAATGCACAAGTTGTGTGTCGAAAAGGAGGAATCAAAGTGCCTGATAGAGGCCATCCATGGAGGAGAGTGTAGAGCGCACACGAACGAAGTGATGTTCGCCCGGAAGATTCTCTGGTAAGGTTACTACTAGTCTACCATGGAGGAGGATTGCATTGGTTTTGTTTGGCAATACCACAAATGCCAAATTCATGCTAATCGCATGAATATCCAGTTGTCAAAACTGTACAACATGACTTCACCATGGCCTTTCTCGGTCTGGGGAATCGACGTTACCGGCGCAGTCACTCTAAAAGGATCAAATGGGCATGAATACATCTTGGTGGCAATTGATTACTTTACAAAGTGGGTGGAAGCTCAGTCCTATACAGTGTTGAAAACATCGCATATGGCCAAGTTCATCAGAAACAACATCATTTGCCGATATGGAGGCCCAAATGAGATCATATCAGATAATGGCTCCTACTTCAAGAAAGAGGTGATAAACTTGTTAGAGAAATACAACGTGGCTTTTCATAAGTCATATATATACTGGCTGCAAACCAATAGAGCTGTTGAGGCCGCCAACAAGAACATCAAGAATATTTTTGCAGAAAATGGTTGAGACCTACAGGGACTGGCCAAATAAATTGCCATTCGCACTCTAGGGCTACAGAACTTCAATCCAGACATTTATAGGGGCAATTCCTTATTCTCTTGTCTACGGGATGGAAGTTGTTTTGCCAATTGAAATAGAAGTCCTGTCGCTGCAAGTTATGCCTGAGTGTCAAATAGCAGAGGCAGACTGGCAACAGAGCAGATTCGAAGAGTTGATGTTGTTTGATAAGAGAAGGCTGAAAGCATTGTATGACCTTCAGAGCTACCAGCGCAGAATTGCTAGGGCTTTCAACAAGAAAGTTAAGTCCCGGAATCTGAAAGAGGGAGATATGGTGCTGAAAGACAACCGAGCTCCCATCCATGACCCTAGGGGCAAGTTCAGACCCAATTGGACTGATCCTTACATCATCAAAGCTATGTAGTTGGGTGGAGGTGTTATTCTCATGGACCTAGATGGCCTAGAATTTTCACAACAGATCAACATGGACAAGTTGAAGAAATACTATCCTTTAGAGGCTCGTTAGGCCAAAAACCCGTAAGGGCGTCCTAGGCTAAAGTTAGAGCATGAAAAAATAGAAAAAAAAATAATAATAATAAATAAAAAAAATAACTAAGCTCGCAAGGTTGAAAACCCTAAAGGGCGACTTTGGCAAAAGTCAGAGCGCAAAAGGGGAAAGTTAATACTCGAGTGAACCTAAACCGAACTACGTAAGGCATGATTCCCATCTTTGGGATACGTAGGCAACTTCATCCTGAAGTTCGGCCATAATCACCTCCGACTGAACTATCCTGTCCATTTGTTTGATCAGGTCATCTTTGTCTGTTCTTTATCCGAGAGTTCGGTTGTGATCTTTACTCTAAGAGAAGAGCTAGTTACAGTGTTGAGCAGTGGTGTTCAATCAAGGGGCAATTTGTGATCTTTGGATTCGGAGTTGTACATCTTGAGGATTGATTCTGTGCATATCAAGTGGTGATCCTTTTTGAAAATGGTTTTGAAAAGTTTTGATAAAACTTGATTTTGTTCAAATTTTACCTTTTACATCTTAGACCATTTTTGGACCAAAAGAAAAAAATTTAGTGCTCACAACTTTAATTTCATTGATTTCAACTTAAAGTTCTCTAACTCTCTGATACAAATCAAAGTTGCTTTTACTACACCGAAAAAACTTGAAAAAAAAGGTCAAAGCAATAAACTAGGGGCATAGGTGAGTCAGGTGCTCCTGCGCCCCTCTGCTCATGCTTGTGGAAGCTTCTGAAGCCAAAGTGGGGCCAGTTTGTGCTTCATCCTCAAGCCAAGCCAAGCATTCACTAAAAAGAGCATAACTGAAACTAGAGGCAGGAGCCAGAAACTCTCTTGTCCTCCAAGCAGTGACGTACTTAGCCAAGTGTGAACCATGGATGGGGAATGAAACCGGGTACTCTTCTCTAGGCAGGTCTAATCGTGCCCAAATTGACGTCTGAACCGAAAAGGGAAGTAGAACACACAGTGCATCAGGCTAATCAACTGTATACCAGGCTACTGAGCCATATTATAACTCATCTCGGTCAAATTAAGCCAGGGGCAACACCAAGCTATGTCAGCAGCAGACCTGTTGCACATCCAGTCCTATCACCATCCCTCATTCAGGAAATCCACTAGTCGGTGGCGAAATAAATAGCCTCGAGCTGAGTACTCAGGGCAAGAAGCCACTACCTTTAGCTTGTCCATAAGCCACACCTAAGAAGGGATGAAAGAAAAGAGAGATTAAAAAAAAAAGATATGTATGTTGAGAGAAAAGTGAGAAAAAAGTTTTGAGAGAAAAATAGAGCATGAGTGCCGAGCGATGTGAGAAACATATATGAGAAAGTGTGGGAAACAATACCTAAAGAAGTAGTGAGCTCCCTATGAATCTAGTAGTCTCTTGCCGATGAAAGCCGTCTAAACCCATCAAAGTCTCGGCCAGTGCCAAAGCAATGCAACTCTTGCCTTCTTTCAAACCTTGGGCCACTTCGATCAACCGAATGTTGGACCAGCCAAAGCTAGGGGCAAGAAGGAAATGAGCAAGCATACACAAGTAGAGGGCATATTGCTGAACACCTCACCAAGAAAGGTCGCCTCTGTCACCGATGTCGGAAAATCGATGAATCAAGCTGGGATTGTCTAGCTCTCCGTTATGGGCCAAAGATTGAGCCTCATGCAGAGTGAGCCCATACATCCGTCCCAAAGCTTGGGCATGGCCAAAACGGGACTAAGGCATGATTTCCTCATCGCACCGGGAATCCATTAGTGCTTGAAATTCTTCAATTGTCGAGCATGTTTCTTGTCCCCTGAAGCAAAAGACATGTGTAATCGAGTCCCAGCATTGGGCCGCGGCATGAAGGAACAGAAAACAAAGTGGAGTACGACTCAATGGAAAAAATGCATTTATGCCGAAACCTCAAAATTTTACCTTTTCCGTGCTGTCTAAAGTTACAATCTAATTCGAGAGCTTTTCAACGAAAAATGGCTCCATTTGTGGAAGAATTTACAGCTAAAATGAGGTTCTGAAGACAAACCACGAAGCTAGACCTTTTGTAGAAGATAAGGCTGTGAGTGGAAGCCAGCTGTCAACAATTGGTGATTCTCACATTTGATGGCCGACAGGTGGCCGGTAGCTCTATCTCTGGCCGGCAGCCTTCTTTTCAGGCCTGCTATCCATCTTTGTGCTGAGCAGTGTGGGAAGCTTGTGTTTTGTTTTGTTCTTTGTGTACTTTAAGGTCTTGTTTTGAGTCTTTTGGTTTTAGCAAGTTTGTTTATTTGTATTTGAGTTGTTGTTGTTTTGTTTATTGAGTTGTATTTTTTATTTTTTATTTTGGTTGTTGGTTGGCCCATTACGCAATTAAGAACATTGTTTCAATCAAGTGCTCTGTTGGCCAATTCAATTCCATGTCCATTTTCATGCAAATATGGTGCTCATGAAGCAAAAATAACAACACTTTATATAAAAACTACGAGGTTTTATTCTGATCATGTTTTTTTACAAAAGAGGAGTACAAGTTTTCAAAGAAAATAAAACCTATCTGAAGCTATACAATGTGCTAGTGCTACCAAAGAAAATGAAACTAAGCAAAAGTACAAAAAAATCAGCGCCGATCATCTCAAGCTTGAGAAGCCCTCTTCGTCCTCTTCCTCGGAATGGAGGACTTAGGGGCACTCTCTCTATCAGCGCCGCATCTGAATCAGTCTTTAAGCCAAAACCAGAGCTGACATCGTCTCCACTATTTGCCCTAGAACCCTCCTCAACATCGTCACCTCCGCTCTTGGATCCCGAGCCAGCACCATTGTCTGCATTCTCGAATGACTCAGAATGCCGACTCACTGCCTCCTCGGAGTCATTGGTCTCAGCATCGTCATCACTTAAGATGGGCTCTAGAGGACTGCTCTGGCCTCGGGTACCCCTATCTCTGCCTCTCCTCCCTGCTGTTGGAAGAGGTACTGCCGGTGCTGGTGCTGCTGCCGCCGCCAGAGCAATCGATACAGATGGGATCTGAAATAGACAGTTGTCAACATATCAGCTACAGTGTGTGTATCAGATTTATGCAAAAATCAAATGCAGTGTGTAGATACAGTGTGTGAGTGCAGCGTGCCAATACAATGTATCAGTGCAGTTTGGAAAAGTTTTCAGTGGAAATGCCAGTGTATCAGTGGAAATATGATAGCATTAAGAGCAAACTGAAGAAATTACCTAGATATCGTGGAGACCGAGCAGAGCCTCCCTCCTCTGCCCCATGCCCATTAAAGAGGCTATCAGCTCAAGAGTGCTCCACGTGTACTTTATGGATGCCTGCAAATGCATTTAGATGATCGATGTTCGTAATAAATATATCTGACATGAAATGTGAGGTACAAATCGTAAAGAATGATCCACACCTGGGTCGAGCCTCGAACTCCGACTAGCTGGTGACCAACCGCTGTAGGCTCAATCAGGATCTGGTAAGCTACCCCAGTATGTCGCTAGCATGTAAGCGCGATGGAAAGCTCTAGCCAACGGGTGCTCTGCCCCACAGGGGAGCCCCGCTAGCAGGGGTCCTGGTCGCCCTAGGTACCTCTCTCGCCGCAGGAGCTATCGCCTCCTTACCTCTGCGAGCACCTGTCAGAGGTGGCATGAGGTGGGTCTGAATAAAGGTCGTGTAGTCACCCTCTGCTCTGAAGTAATCAGTATCCAAGCCCACTATGAACTGAGTAATTGCATCAATAGATAGGCTGTCTGCTAATCTCATGGACTCTGGAGGTGGCATCAAAATGATCAGATCCGACAAGCCCACGGTTTGACGGACAAACCGCTCACTCAGGAACCAAGCTCGGCAGACTGGGCCCTCAAGTAGAATCCAGAAACGAGAAGTGGTCAGGCACCTGCGTATTGGTCCTGCACCCCAGTCGGCATCATAGCCCAAGGTTGCCACATGATCTGCAAATACAGAGTGAAAAGATTGTTAGTTGCTGTCAGTTGTTGAAGTATGAAGTAGAACAGTTGTAAAGAGAAAATGACTGTATTTCGGGTTACCTCATGGGCGGCCACAGTGTCAAAATAATGGTGAAAGAAAGTAAAAGACTCGGGAGTCCGGCGCTGGCACCGGTCATCATACCGCTTCGAGTAAAGAACTGCTAATAGGAGCTCCTCTATGGGCTCTGGGGCAAGAGCTAGAAAATATGCATAAACCCACAGCTGCAAGGAAAATGCAGTGACATAAGATCAACAGGGTATGAACAGATATAGAAAATGTAAAACAGAAAGCACAATGTGTGAACAGATATATAAAGTGCGAAGTAGAAAGCACAATGTGTGAATAGATATAGAAAGTGCAAAGTAGAAAGCACAGGATATGAACAGATGCAAAAAGTGCAAAGCAGGAAGCACATGTGTTGAACAGATATAAAGCAGAAAAATGTGAAACATAAAATGTAGAGCAGAAAATGTAAAGTGCAAAGAGGGAACTGAAATGTATACCTCCTAGGCTAGCCAGTAGCCTCTGATCAACTCTCCCTTCATATGGGAGGTAGAGCTCATGTATTCGTACAGGGCGGTGAGGCCAGCTCTGCCTCAGTCATAGAAATGTACTCGAGGAAGGGTCACCATGGCACTCAACAGATATAAACCCATAGTGTTCCACCTATTCAAAAACAAGGTGGTATTGAGGACAAACATCAGGAAGCCTTTGGCATACTGCTCCATCTCTTCTACCGTCTTAAGTTCGCTCCTTCTGAACTGCTTAGCGAATCAACTATATTTGACCATAGTTGTCTGGTACAAGGGTGGACATACTTCCAACAGCTCAATCCAGGCTGTATTTCACTCCCCCATGTCGGTGTCAAAGGGGATCGGATCACCCCTTACTCCTAAGCCTATGATCATGGCGAAGCCACAGAGAGTCATCATCATCTCCCCGGTAGTGGAAAAGTGGAAGGAGTTGGTGGTGTTCCATCACTTCTTCATAAGCGGTTCCAGAAGAGAATGGCTCGCAGTGACCCGTGTCAAGCTAGAGCAGAAAAGGCCAAAGTCAGTCTCATTAATGATGTCACAGACTCCTGAAGGGAGCTCGTCACACCAATCTCTCACAGTCATAGTTCTGTACCCTCTGTAGGTACAAGACTCTCCTTGTGGCAAAGAACAGATGAATTAGATAAGGCAGTGATAAAAGTACAATCAAATGAAAGGCAATGCAAGAAATGCAATAAAAAGAAAGGCAGGAATGCATGAGAACAGAGTTCATACCTCAGTGGCGCTAAATGAAAGGTGGGAAGCCGGCTTCCTCAGCAGAAGGTCCTTCGGTACAACACGAGCGAAGTCGCTGAACCGTCTAATGCCTCTAGGTGGCAAGATGTGCATGCGAGGGTGATACCTTGTTGGATCAAAAGGTCGTACCCTCAATGTTAGCAATTTCGGCTCAGGCTCAGGCTCAAACTCCACCTCGAAGCCAGCTTCGATGCCCACAGCTACTTCGCCAGCCTTGGCAACAACCGGCTCCTCTACCTCGGCAACGGGTGAAAATACAGGGGGAACCTCTGGAGGGGCCCCGTCATGTGGGATCTCATCTCCCATATGGAAAATGGGTGAAAAGTAGGTGAAAAGTGAAGAAAAATGGAGAAATTAGGGTAAACTTGAAAAAAGTCAAAGCCGAGAAAATTTTACAAACTCGAGAGAAACTTGAGGGGAACAAGCCTAAAGTGGTGAAAATGAGGAAAGAAGCATCGAAATCAAATTTTGATCGGTTCAAGAGGAAGAGAATCAAGAGGGTTTAGCGAAGAAAATGTACGTGGGGCATTGGAAAACGTGTACAAAGCTCGGATCTAGAGAGGGAAAGTGTCTAGAGAAAGAGAGAAGAATTTCGAACCTAAGGTTGTGAGGAAATGAAGTGTTGTGGCTTATATTTAAAGACCCGAGGCAAAATGGCAAGATTGCCCCAAATCTATCATCGGTGGCCAGCAGGTGGCTGGCAAACTATTTTGATGGCCTGCAGGTGGCCAGCAACATCTCCTGGTAGCCGGCAGATGGTCAGTGGTTCTTAGGTAGGTCTTGGTGCTGTTTGGAGCTTCTCCTTCCCAAGTGGTGTGTCGAAGATTCTGTTTTACAGTTGCGTTCCGGTGAGTAAACGTGTCCTACTTGCTACTCTGAACAAGGTGTATCCTTTTGAACATGTTATAATTCCTCTGAGAGGTTAATCGAAGGTGCCATCGAGTATTGGTTTATTCGATTTACACTTTTGTTCTTTTCCGTTGCATGGAATGTACATTACACATATGTATGTTGCATGTGTGTCATTGTATACGTGTCTCGCATAGAATATCCGTTTGTTTATTGCATAGAATATGCGTTTGTCTCTTGCTCTTATTTTATGCATAGCATATGTGTTGTTACTGGATTGGCTTATTCACTTTATGCATCTATCTCACACTTCTCTCTTGTATATCAGGACGCGTGGCGCGCGGCCTTAGGCGTGCTTTATCTCTAGATGCGTAATACGCCAGCCCGAGCGGTTTTCTTATATCTTAGAACGCGTGACGCGTGGCCCTGGGCATGCTTCATCTCGGGACGCGTGACGCGCGACCCTGGTAGTGTTTTATCTCAAGACGCGTGACACGCAAGCCCGAGTGGTTTTCTTGTATCTCAGGATGCATGACACGCGACCCTGGGCGTGTTTCATCTCGGGACCCATGAAGTGCAAGCTCGAGCGATTTTCTAGTATCTTAGGATGCGTGACATGCAGCTTTGAGTGTGTTTTATCTCGGGATGCGTGAAACACGAGCCCGAGCAGTTTTTCTTCTTGTTTCTCGGGATGCGTGAAACGCGAGCCCGAGCAATTTTTCTTTCTTGTTTCTTGGGACATGTGAAACGTGATCCCAAGCAATTTTTGTTCTCAATTTTTCGAGATGCGTGAAACATAACCCTAAGCTATGTTTTCTTTCCTCGTCTCTTGTTTTGGCGTGGTTAGAGTGTGGTTTTATTTTTTGCATGGAACTTATGTCATTTTTAAGCTTGAAGCTGCTCATTCATATGTTATTATGTCGTTATCTTGTTTATTCCATTATTGCTTATTGTATCATTGTGTATGATCATGAGTTTTCAAAATAGCAGGATTCGTGAAGCGTGTGAGTCCAGCTTTCAAAGTTGCATTGAGCATATCATTTGCATTTTTCCCCTAAACTAAGCTAGTTTGATTCCTTGCAAAGGGATACGCAGGCAGCCTATAGGCGCAACCATTTGTTTCTGTCTTGATTGCTTGTCCAAGTCTTACTGCATTGTCAAAATGGGTCGTCTCCGGGTTTTGACATTCACTCACATCATTTTATCACTCCGAGTTCTATCAAAAAGGGAAAACTGTGGACACCTCATTTTTGACAGCCCTTACGACTTGGACATCATTACATGTACACCCGATGATAAGTGCATATGCTTATCAAGTCCTCGAAGTCCTCAACGGAATGCCACAAATTTGAGCCTTTCAACCCTACACTCCTGTTGCCTTGTCTTTGAACCAAACCCTTTGCTTTTCAAGCCAGCAACTTCTGGTGGCCTGCTGGCCACCTTTTTGGGCTGTCGGCTATCACTTTTGGTTGCCAGCCATTGATGTGGCCTGCCGGCCACCAGTGATGGCCGGCCGGCCACCAATGTCTTTTGCAGATACTTTGTGACAACTGTGCCAGCTGTTTGCACAGATGCATGCATCTGCCCCCACGTGTAGGGCTAGATGGTCTTAAGGAAGATTCATTTTTTCTATATATAGAAGGCTTCCTTCTCATGTTTTAAGGTTGGAAACACTTTAGAACAAAATTTTTCCTCTCTCTCTCTCTTTCAAATTCCTACACTTTTGCCTATACACTCATAACCTTTGCCTATACACCCTTAACTAAACCTCTCGATACTTGAGCTAAGGTGTCTTTGAGGCTTATTTGAGCTCTTGCGGGTGTTGTTTGCTTGGTTTTATTGCTTGAAATTGATTTCCTCTTCAAAAGGTATAAGGCTTTGCCTATTTGCTTGCTTTAACTACTCTTTTTCTTGCAATTTTCCAAGTGTTTTGGGGCTATAAAACTTGTGTATTTTTGGGCTGTGACTTGGGTTTTAAGGCCATTAAAGTTTGAGAGGTGGTTCACCCTTCTTTGCATCTTGTTTTGAAGGCCTTTTCCCTTATGTTTCCCATCCTTTTACTATCTATTTCTGAGCTTATAAACACTATTTTTCAGAGCTGTTTTAGTGGTCAAAATCATGTTTTGAAATCCAAATTTGGAAGGGTTAGCCTCCCCTCCTTATGTCTTGCTTACTAGCCTAGATTGTGCTATGTTTTAGCTTATTAATCTAGCCTTTTTTAGCTTAATTCCAGCATGTTTTAGGACTATTTTTAGACTGTTTTAGGACTATTTTTAGACTATTTTAGGACTGTTTTTGGTTGATAGTTGCATTTGAGCTTTGTTTTGCATGTTTGTAGTGTAATTGTCCTCATGAGCTTGGTGTTTTAGACCTTAGACACCATCTTATTTGAGTTGATAGCATTTATTTAAGCTTTTCTCACTTATTTTCAGCAATAATAATCTCTGCAACCTCCCTACTTTCTTGGCTTTTGTTTTGCTTTGAGAGTTATTTCAAGCCTCTTGTTCTTTTAAGCATGAGATTGAGTTTGTCATGCTTAATGGTTTAATCCCTTTTACGGGTTCATTATCAACGGTATGGCATCTCTTTCATGTCTTAAGTTAACTCTTGGTTTGGTACCTCACTCCATTAGAGGACTTAACTTCACCCTTTGGACTTAATGAATTAAAGGATGGTTGGTAATCTAAAACGGAGTAATAAATTGAGGCTAAAATGGTGCAAGATAAGAATTAAGTGTTGTGTTCAATCGGATGTTAATTGAACACATGGAAGCTTGAGGCATTTCATACTCATTAGTGATGAAATGATTCAAGTTTCCAAGGTCACTGCTTACCTTGATCAATTCATGAAATGGAGGAGGTATGAGTCTTATTTTGTTGCATTTATTAAACTTGCACACTTTGGTTCATGAGCCATCATGCAATGAAATTGCTTGAGTTGATGGTTTGTGGACCAAGTTTTGTCTCTCCTTTGATTTGTTCATGATAAGGAGGGGTGAGTTGTGCAAACAACCCTTGAGAATACCCTATGCATGCTCTGTTTGTTCTCTGTTGCAGCAAGATGACCCCTGCAGCAGTGGCCTGCAGGCCACTTTCCATGGTCGGCAGGATATCTTTGATGGCCTGGCTATCACTGGTGGCCGATAGGCCCTCACTCCTAGTCGGCCGACCACTAATGCAAAATTCAACGGTGTGTTCTTGGGGCAGAGTAGAGTTATTCTGGAAGTGGGCGACAGTGTAAGTGTTCTCTATGCAACAGAGGCTCTCCCGAAGCAAAACAGTGGCCTTTTCAGGTGGAAACCGAGCATGCGCATGAACATCCCTTGCTTCCCGAGGAGAAGTAGTTAGCTTAGTACTTAATTGTTTAGCTTAATTGCTTCTTTTAATTGCACTTGTGTTGTAATTATTTAATTAGTTAAAATAGTTAACTAGTTGTGATGTTGTAATCATTAATTAACTAGAATAGTTAGTTAATTCATATGTTGTTATAATAATTAGTTAAGTAGCTTAGCTAATTCATTCATTTGGTTTTGTAATAGTTAAATTAATTAGCTTAGTTAGCTAGTTAGTTCATTCGGACTCTCCTTCGTGAGAGCGTGTTGTAATAATGTGTATGTCTTCCAACCCCACGTCTTTCTCCCTCGTCTTTCTCCCTTTTATTTAACTGCTTACGATGGTTAGTTTAGGGGCATCACGTTTTGTTTAGCATACCCCATGTTTGCATCCATTTGTATTGCATGCACCGAGGCTCGGTTCATCATTCTAACTTGCATTGTTAGTTTAAATACTTCTTTAAATACGTGCTTAGACCGCATGATATCAAATTTGCTTCACATATCATGTTAAGTAGCCAAGCCTAGTAATTGCATATTGCATGTATTGCATTAGTCATATTACATAGTTAGGAACTATGCATTTTTCTAACTAGTTTCTATTTTAGCTTGGAGTACTAGGTGAGCCTTTACTCACTTTAGCATATTGTATGTGTGTGTTTGTTGCCATATCTAGCATGTTTGCCATGAGGCTAATTACTCAAGTGCTATAATTACTTGAATGCTTGGAGTACTAGGTGAGTCTTTACTCGCTTTAGCATATTGCATGTATGTGTTTGTTGCCATATCTAGCATGCTTGCCATGAGGCTAATTGCTTAAGTGCTCTAATTGCTTGAATGCCCGTGGATAAAGGCTTGTTGCTTGAATTGGGATAATTTGAGTAATGTTTATATGCAATCACTTTTTCAAGTGATATATATTCGAAACAATTTCAACACAAACATGAATCAAGTGTTCCAATGCTTGCAAAGTTAGTCTATACTTGTGTTAGTGCGCATCACATAGTAATACTAGTCTAATAAACCAGAACAAGAACATATGATGTAAATAAAATTCATATCATAATTAGTAGAGGCCGATCTTTGATCGGGCGAGCAGGGGTGCTCAATTCATTCATGACCTTCCCCTCTCGTGCCTAAGTTCTTGAGCTGAAACAATCTTGGTGATGACGGACACGTGGCCTTTGGCACGTGTCATGGGTTTCCTAAATTTCTCCAAAACAAAAAATATTTAGGTGGCAACTCTGTATCTGGAAAAGCAGTCCATTTTTGGCAATTTGACTCAAAATCGATTTTCCTAAAGATTTGCCGGATTAGGACTTTTTGGTGATTATCTATTTCACATTGCACTTGTGGAATTAGATTGATAATCGCGGGAGTCTGATATTGTAGGGCTTATTTCGCCTTTCGAAAGGGGGCACGAAAAAGTCGAGCTATAGATAGCGGTGTTTCTCAAGGATGGCAAGCTGCCAGATGACTGAAAAGAGGCACACAAGACCAGGTTAAAGTCAGCCAGGTTCTGCCTGTCAGCAGAAGGCCATCTGTACAGGAGATCTTTCACTGGACCTCTACTACGGTGTGTGCACGCTCTCAAGTAGAGGACTTTTTATATGAGATCCATGAAGGAGTTTGTCGAAGCCATGCAGTGGACAGGTCACTTGCCCACGGAGCCATATCCCAGGGATACTGGTGGCCATACATACAGAAGGATGCCGAAGCCTATGTCAGGAAGTGCAAGAAATGTCAAAGGTTTGCACCTTTGATACATCAGCCTACAACAAATTTGAACCCAGTATCCAGTCCCTAGCCGTTTGCCAGTGGGGCATGGATCTAGTGGGGCAATTGCCCCCAGGCAACTAGACAGGGAAAGTTCTTGCTAGTAGCCACAGATTACTTTACGAAGTGGGTAGAGGCTAAACTCCTTGCGAAAATTTGGAATATTGATGTGAGGAACTTCATTTGGAAGAACATAATCACCAGGTTTGGGATTCTAATAGCCATTGTGGCAGAAAATGGCACCTAGTTTGACAGCAAGCTGATCAAAAGCTTCTCTGCAAAATATAAGATCAAAAACTATTATTCTACCCTCAGCTTCCCCCAGAGCAATGGTCAGACAGAAGCATCCAACATGACCATCTTGGATGGGATCAAGAAGAGGCTGGAAATAGCCAAAGGAAAATGGGTGGAAGAATTGCCCAATATGTTGTGGGCATATCAGACTACACCGAGCAGATCAACTAGAGAGTCTTCTTTCGCCATGGCATATGGCACTGAAGAAGTCATCTCACTAGAGATCGGCATCCCTGGAATCAGAACCCAGGGAGTGGAGACTAGAATGAATGAGGCATTCCTTGCTTTAGATCTGGATCTACTAGAAGAACGAAGGAAGAGAGCAGCAATTCGACTAGGGGCAAACCAGCAGCAGCTTGCTAGGGCATACAACAAGAAGGTCAATCCAAGGGAGTTTCAGGTTGGGGACCTTGTCCTTAGAAAAGTTGTTGGCAACAAGAAGGATCCCAGGGAAGCAAGCTTGGCCCAAACTAGGAGAGATCATACCGGATCATCTCGGTTGCTGGTAATGGGGCATATCAGCTTGAAGACACTGATGTCAAAGAATTGCCAAGACTCTGGAACACTTGTAATTTAAAGTTTTTCTACTGTTGAATTTTCTTTCTTCAATTCTTGCTATGTAATAGTCTATTAGTCGAGATTTTAATAAAATATTAGCTCGATTTTGCTTTTCAAAGTAGTGTTGAAATTTAGTACGATAAGACCAAAAAGTCTTATGATGAGCAATTTAGATTTGCCATGACAGTAGAGTTGAACTAAGTTGACAATGTTTCAGAATGAAACATGACAAGTAACCTAGACTTGCCATCATGGTAGAGTTGAACTAAGTTGGCGATGTTTCGGAATGAAACATGACGAGTAACTTAGACTTGCCATAATGGTAGAGTTGAACTAAGTTGGCGATGTTTCGGAATGAAACATGACAAGTAATTTAGACTTGCCATAATGGCAGAGTTGAACTAAGTTTGATCTGGTCAGACTGTAAGAGACATTGAGGTAGAAAACCTCGACTAAGAATTGGCTGAATCGGACTTCGGCAAAAATCAGAGATGCATGCTTAATGTGAACATAAGTGGAACTTAGGTTCACATTAGGGGCAGGGAGCAGGAATGAGGAATGGCCTTGACACTTGTTAAAAAAAATTTAAAAATTTCACAAGTTGCAATTAGCCGAGGTAACTAGATAGGAGGATATACGAGGTATTTGTTACCCGAGATAACCAACCAGGTTGTTAAGCTTGGAAGGGTTGGAAGGGTAAAGTCTTGACAAGAGATAGCAAGTACAATACAAAAACAACATTTGTTGAAAATTATTCAAAGAATTTTATAAAGTGCCAGTTGGCCAAGATCGCAGCAAAAGATGCACTCGGAGGTAAGTTGGTCTGAGGTGACCAACTAAGGTTGCACCCAAAATGATATGGGTCCAAGGTGAAACATGTCCGAGTTGTGTTAACCCGAAATGACTATACAAGTAAGTTGTTCAAATACAAGGCAGAGGGCACATCAACCAAAATGAAACAAACATTTTCCACAAGCAAAAGTCATAAACTGTTCAAGTACAAGAAGGAAAAATTCTAAGTGCTATGATCTTGGGGATTTTCATCAGACTGCTGAACCTCGGCAACTAGTGCTATTTCGACCTCTACATTCACTTGGAAAGACTTTTTAGCCATGATCTCAGCATCGATTTTGAGGAGGGTCTGATCTAGACTCTTTTCGGCCAAATCGACCTCAGCCTCGGAAGTTGTTTTAGGAGAGACAATTTTGGAAGTCTCATCCCTATCATCCTGAGTCAAGTCTAGGACTTGATCATTTAAAAAAGGGAACTTAGCCCCAGCAGCAACCTTGGCCTCAACCCCTTCCTCAACCTCAGCATCGCCTTCTTTCTCAGACTCAGCTAGAGAGGAAGGGAATAGAATGGCAAGCTGGCTAATGTCGCGGAGGGGCAAGTCCTTGGGAATAGACCGCTTTTTCAGGGCTACCATTTTAAGCAAGATTGACTTGCTACTTCTATTGATCATGAACGGCAGGTTGGCCCTCTTCGAATGCCTTCTCATCGACTGCCTTGATCTCGACTTCCTTGGTGGTAGGGGCATCCTTCATATCAGCCTTGCCTTAGGCCACCCTAGCTTGAGCTTCCTTGACCTCAATTTTGGCGGCCTCGGCGATAGCTTCTATACCTTCGGCCTTCTCCTCGGCTTGACTTTGAGCAGCTTAGGCAGCTTTGGACTTATCCATAAAATGACAAGCTCGTGCCTCGGCCTGATTCAGTGAAGAAAGGAGTTTGGCAGCTTCCTTAGTCTTTTGCGTTAACTCTTTCTTCACCTCCTCGGTATTGACTGCGAAGGAGTGAGCATGCTGGATGGCTTGGAAGAAAAGGAACAAAATTCATAATCAAGAAGTACAAAACCAAGAACATTGACAAATTTGTGAGCATCAATTCATAACATTTAACAAATGAATACAAGGCAGTGTTCAGGAACAACGAAGAAAAATAAAGAACAAGAAAACATATATGCATACACAAAACAACAAAATTCATGAACATTGAGTAGGTGTGTGCAAGGCAATATGCAATAACCACAAGCAATACAACTGACACTCCAGAAATATGGGGACAAACAGTGAAACACGTTCAAGAATACACCATAAAGCAGATTAAAGAACAAGAATTGATTTGCAATGTCTAAACATGGCAACCAGAATCAGAGAATGAATGAAAAATTCAAGCAGCAAGAGATGTACAAACAATTCATAACAGTATCATACTTAAGAATAGTAAAGAGCTGAAAATAGAAAGTAGAAATCAGAGACTTACAGATTAGGGATGAGGAGACGGACACCGAAGTTGAGTTCGCCGGAGTCAGATGATGCCTTTGATTGGAATGAAATGGCAGAAAGCTCACCAAAAATGAGAAATGAAGCAGTTATAGAGAGTTCAAAGAAACAGTAATGACGGATTGAGAAGCTTTAGAAAGAGAATGTTTGAGAGTAGAGAGAGATTGAAATTGTGAAAGTGAAAAGACGAAGAGAGAGAAGAGGAAGTTGTGTTAAAAACTGAAGAAACGGCAAATGCATGATATAAAATAGCCTAGGACAACGTGCCTGTGTCAGGCGGTGTGGGATAGAATCAATGCGACTTAATGGCGCATGTTTGGTACGAACCAATCATAGATACACACATGGAAGAAACGGTTAAAAAGGTTGTGCGTGACAGCTCATGCGTAGTTGGAACTCTTGAGATAATGAGACAATAACCTCGGCTACAGAAGCGATCTCGGTTGAGATACTTAAAGAACTTGATAAAGTGGGCAACTGAGTCCTGGTTATTTAAAGCCGATGAGTCATGATCTCGGTCAGAGTAGTAAATTCTTTTTGAGCCGACATGTTATTCAGACAGACTATGTAGGTTCTATCACCTTAGTTTGCCCAGGTAATAAAACCTATGGGGCAGTTGTAGGGAAGTAATTCATGAACGACAGCAGGTGGCTAAGGTGACGCTGAAGCGTCAGCCGAGGTGCTACGTGGCCTAGTCATGCTAGTCGAGGTTATCTACAGAGATGCCGGAATCCAAGATAAGCAGATAAGGGATAAGAATCCTAGATGAAAGAGGGATCTAGTTTGGATAAGGATAAAGTTCTTAGGAAGTTTATCCCTATCTAGCTGAGAGTCCAAGATGAGCATTAAGCCTAAGTCCACTGAAGTGAGACTTTTAAAGGGATCAGGTCACAGCTGATTATAAAAGCAGGGGCACTCCCGTGAGTGTAATGCCCCGAAACTAACACAATAATTCAATATTAAAGATTAATACAAAATGACATAAACAGAGTATTAGGCTTTCATTAACTAGAGTCCATTTACAAAAGGGCACATGCATTACACATTCATAAGCTTTATCGTGAATCTATAGCATGTGACACCAAACTAAATGATCAACAAAATAAATGCCCTACGGGCTTACATCTTTCCAAGATAGTTCTTAGTTACAACAAAAGTGAGCCTAGCTGTAGCTCGACTTTTCGTGCCTCCCTTTCAGAAGACGACTAGCCCTATAGTAGCAGACTCTTGCGGCTCTCAATCTAATCTCACACGTACAATGTGAAATAAATAAATACCAAAGAGTCCAAATCCAGCAAATCTTTTGGAAAACGATTTTGAATAAAAATGCCAAAAATGGACTACTTTGCCAGATACAGAGTTGCCACCTAAATATTTTTGGAAAATTTAGGAAACCCATGACTCGTGCCAAAGGCCACGTGTCCATCATCACCAAGATTGTCTCAGCTTGGAAACTTTGGTACGAGAGGGAAAGGTCATGAATTGAGCACCCCCACTCGCCCAATCAAAGATCGGCCTCTACTAATCATGATGTGGATTTTATTTACATTATATGCTCTTGTTCCAGTTATTAGGCTAGCATTACTATGTGATGCGTACACAAGTATATAGACTGATTTACAAGAATTGGAACACTTGATTTCATGTTTGTTTTTTAAAAGAGTTTGCGAATGTGTCACTTGAAAAATGGGCTTAAATGTACATTTACTCAAATTGTTCCAATTCAAGCAGCTAAACTTTATCCACAGGCATTCGAACAATTTATCATTTAAGCAATTAGCCTCATGGAAAGCATGCTAGACATGGCAACAATCACACTTATGCGATTATGCTAAAGCAAATAAAAGCTCACCTAGTACTCCAAGCCAAAAAGATGAAAGAGTTAGGAAAAATGCATGATCCTAACTATGTAATGCGATATGCAATTACTAAGCTCGACTACTAATATGGCATGTGAATCAATTTGATAGCATACAGTCTAAGCAAGTTTTCAAAGAAGCGTTAAACTAACAATGCAAGTTAGAATGATGAACCGAGCTCAATGTATGCAAGACAATGGATGCAAGGCATGAGAGATGCTAAACGAAACATGATGCCCTAAACTAACCATCATAAGCAGGTAAATAAAAGGAAGAAAAACGTGGGGTTGGAAGACATACACATTATTACAAGTTTGTACCCTCACGTAAGAGGGTCCGGGTAAACTAACTAGCTAAGCTAATTACTACGAATTAACTAACTATTACAAAATGAATTAAATTAGCTAAACTATTTAACTAATTATTACAACAACAAATCAATTAACTATTCTAACTAGCTAATTATTACAACAACAAATTAACTAGCTACAACTAATTAATTACAACACTTTACAAAATTTAAAAAAATGACTAAGCTAAGTAATTAAACTAAACAGCCTTGGGAAGCGAGGAGTGCTCATGCATGAGCACGGATTTCCACCCGAAAAGCCACTGTTCTGCTACAAAAAGCCTATGTTACACAGTTAGAACACATGCACTGTTTTTCACCTCAAAACCAACCATGTTCTGTTTCAAAAAGGGACTACTTAAATTGACAAAAGTCACCGGCAGGCCAGGGGTGGTGGCTTGTTGGCCACAAATGATGGCCTGCCATCCAGAAATGGTGGCTTGCCAGCCACAAAATCCTGGTTCCTCCTACTGCAACAGAGAGCAAACAGAGCACAACCAAGGTATTCTCAAAGGTTATTTGCACAACTTACCCCTCCTTATCATCAAACAGTTTCAAAGGAGTAGCAAATTTGATTCACAAACTATCAATTAATGCAATTTCATTGCATGATGGCCTATGAACCAAAGTGTGCGAATTCAATAAATGCGACAAATAAAGACTCCCAAACCCCCTCCCTATCACAGATTGATCAAGGGAAATGGTTGACAATGACTCTTGAACCGTTTACATCACTAACAAGTATGAAACGATTCAAGACTCAAGGGTTCAATTAACGTCCGATTGAACCCTAACCAAGTTATTATCTTGCATCATTTTTAGTCCTCATTTTATCACTCCATTTTAATTACCAATCATTCCTTAGTAAATTAAGTCAAATAGGTGAGCTTTAAGTCCTCTAGTGGAAAGAAGAATCGAAGTGTCATGCCGTTGGTAATGAACCCCCAAAAGGATTAAACCATTAATCACAAGACCTCAATCTCATGCTTTAAACAAGCAACTAGTTTGAGCCAACTTTCAAAGCAAAGCAAAATCCAAGAAAGAATGGAGGTTGCAGAAGTGATTAGGGCTGAAAACAAGTATGGAAAGCCATAAACAAATTCTATCAACTCAAATAGGTTAGTGGTTAAGGCCTAAACCACCAAGCCTATGAAGACAATTACATTACAAGCGTGCAATACAAAGCTCAAATGCAATGAACACTTAAAAAAAAGTCCTAAAACAATGTTAAATAAGTCCTAAAACATGCTGGAATTAAGAAAAAAATAGCTAGAACCATAAGCTAAGACATGGAGCTATGTAAGCTAGTAAACAAAGCATAAGGATGGGAGATTATTCCCTCCATTTTTGGACTTTAAAACAACATTTTAGCCACCAAAAAACCTCTGAAATTCAATATTTAAAAGCTCAAAAAAAGATAGTGTAAAGCTAGGAAACACAAGGGTAAAGGTTAGAGAAGCAAGGTGGAAAGAAAGGTGAACCACCCCTCCATCCTTTAAGGCCTTAAACCACAAGTTTTAGCCCAAAATTACAGAGTTTATACAATCCAAAAACATTAGAAAAAACAGTAGGAAAAGAAGCAAATAAAGCAAGGGAACAAGCCAAGCCTTATACCTCTTGAAGAATAGAACACTTCTAAGCAACAATTCAACACAAACACATCCTCAAGAGCTCAAAGTAGGCTCAAAAGTACCTAAGCTCCAAGATGGTAAGGTTTGGTTTAGAGTGTATAGGCTAAGGTTCAATAACTAGCAAGAGAGAGAGAAAAAAAAATATTTTTCTCCAAAATTTTCCAACCTTGAAAGCAAGAGGGGAGGTCCTCTATATATAGACAAACATCAAACTCCCTTAGAAATATCAATACATACACGTGTAAGCAAGTTCATGAATTTGTGACAACAGCTGGTACAGTTGGCAAAAATATCTGCTAAAACACACTTGTGGCTGGTAGGCCGGCAACCAATAGTGGTGGTCGGCAGATCCTAAGGTTTTTCAGGCTTGAAAAGCTAGGGTTTTGGTCCAAAACAAGGCAAAAGGTGTACAGGGTTTTGAAGGCACAAAGCTGTGGCATTCTGTTGAGGACTCCGAGCACTTGACAAGCATACACACATTCATCACTGGCTGTGCAAGTGGTGACGTCCAAGTCGTAAGGGCGGTCGAAAATGGGTTGTCTACAGTTGCCCCTTTTTGACAGAACTCGGAGTCATGAAATGATGTGAGTGAATGTCAAAGCCCGAAGACGACCCATTTTGACAAGGTCGCAAGACTTGGACAAACAATCAGGACATGAATTAAATGGTTGCGTTCACAAGCTACCTACGTATCCCTTTGCAAGGAATCAAACTAGCGTAGTGCAGGGGCAAGATGCAAATGATATACATGAAGAAAATTTTGAAAACTGGACTCACACTTTGCAAAGCCAGTTATTTTGAAAACTCATGATCATGCAAGATGATGCTATAAGCAATAACAGATGCAATAAGTAATAACAATATAACAACATATAAATGAGCAGCTTTAAGCCTAAAACCAACACAGATTCCATGCAAAAAGATCTAAAACACACTCTAACCATGCCAAAACATGGGACAAGGAAAGAAAACACCACTCAAGGTCACGTTTCACGCATCCTAAGAAATAGAGAAACAAAAATCGCTCAAGGTCGTGTTTCATACGTCCTAAGACAAAAATCGCTCAAGGCTGCGTTTCACGCGTCTTGAGATAAAACCTGTCCAAGGCTGCGCTTCGCATGTCCTAAGATACAACAAAATCCCTCGAGGTCGCACTTCACACGTCCCGAGATAAAGACAAAATCGCTCAAGGTCGCGCTTCGTGCGTCCCGAGATAAAAACCGCTCAAGGCCGTGTTTCACGCGTCTTGAGATATAACAAAACCACTTGGGCTCGTGCTTCACGCGTCCCAAGATGACAACTGCTCAGGGTTGCATTTCATGCATCCTAAGATACAACACATCCAAGACCGCGCTTCGCGCATCCTGAGATAGAAGAAAAACCGCTTGGGCTCGCGTTTCATGTGTCCTGAGATATAAACTGCTCAAGGTCGCGCATCACACGTCCTGAGATATAAGAAAAACTGCTCAGGCTCAAGTTTCATGTGTCTTGAGATAAAACACACCCAGGGCTGCGCTTCACGCATCCTGAGATAGAAGAAAATTCGTTCAGGCTCACGTTTCACGCGTCCCGAGATAAAACATGCCTAGGGCCGCGCTTCATGCATCATGAGATAGAAGAAAAATCGCTTCGGCTCACGTTTCACTCATCTCGAGATAAAACACGCCCAGGGCCATGCCTCATGCGTCCTGAGATAGAAAGAAAACTGCTCGGGCTCACGTTTTACGCGTCTCGAGATAAAACACGCCCAGGGCTACGCTTCATGCATCCTAAGATAGAAGAAAAATCGCTCGGGCTTGCGTTTTCACGCGTCCTGAGATAAAACATGCCCAGGGCCATGCTTCACGAGTCTTGAGACACAAAGAAAATATGCAAAAAGAAATGAGTGTGTGCGATAGATGCACAAAGTGAGCAAGTGCGATAGATGCACAAAATTAGCAAGTGTGATAGATGCACAAAGTAAACAAGTGCAATAGATGCACAAAATGAGCAAGTACGATAAATGCACAAAGTGAACAAGTGCGATAGATACACAAAGTGAACAAGCTTACAAATCAATACAGTGACAACCGATGTATGATGCTAATTGAAAGCATGTTCTATGTAAGAAACAAAAGCAAATTCTATGTAAAATTGAAAGCATGTTCTATGTACGAATCATGAATGATGCAGGACACGCGTGCAACATAAGTGTATGTGAAAATGCACATTCTATGCAATAGAAGAGAACAACTATGCAATTAATGAAAACGATATTCGGTGACAACCTCCGATTTACCTCTCGAAGACTTTACAACATGTTCAAAAAGGATACACCTCGTTCATATTGGCAAGTGGGGCATATTCACGCACCAGAACACAGTTTTGAGATCCCTTAGAATCAATCTGGACCCAACAATGAACCTCCTATACACTTCTCGGGAAACAAAGGCACAAAACAGCATTAGGACACAAGTGAGGACCACTGGCCATCTGCTGGCCAGCGGCCACCTGCCGACCAACAATTGGGCTTACCGGCCACAAATGTGGCCTGTCGGCCACTCGTGCTTTCTTCGAGGAAGATTCATCTTTTTGCTTTGGGTCTTTAAATATACACACCCAAGCTTCATTAGCACACATTCATACCTCCAAAAATACTCTCCCTCGCTCTCTAGGTGTATTCTCTCTCTAGATTTGTGCTTTATACGCGTTTTCCAACGCCCCATGCAAACTTTTTTCACGAAACCCTCATGATTTTCTACACTTTGAACCAATCAGATTTTGATTTTGTCGCTTTTTCTGCATTTTCATCACTTTGGGCTTGTTCTCTTTGAGTTTCTCTTGGGTTTAGTGAACTTTCCTGGGTTTTGACTTTTTCTCCCATTTTCTCTCTCTAGGGTTGACTTTTTCCAAGTTCACCCTCTTTTCTCCATTTCTCTTCATTTTTCACCCACTTTTCTCCCACTTTCCAGATGTCTGATGATATACCTCATGACGAAGCTCCTTCTGAGGTTCCACCTCCATTATCACCCCATGCCGAAATTGAAGAGCCAATGATTGTCGGGGCCGGTAAGGCAGCAGAGGACATAGCAGCTGATCTTGAGGTGAAGTTCGCTCCAGAGCTTAAGCCAGAGCCATTACCACTGAGGGTGCGTGTAGACGTGCCCGTGAGGGCTTCACTCTACAGTTCGGACTCCTTTTTGTTGTTGCGGTTCTTAATCTGAACCAAAGAGTCCAAATCTGGCAAATCATTTTGAGAAACAGATTTTTGAAAAGAAGTGCCAAACATGGACTGCTTTGCCAGATACAGAATCGCCACCTAAATATTTTTTAAATGGGAAATTTAGGAAACCCTGACTCGGTGCCAAAGGCCACGTGTCTGTCATCACCAAAGTTGTCTTGGCTTGGGAGCTTGGATACGATCGGGGAAGGTCAGCTATGAGCACCCCCTCTCGCCCAGTCTGAAGACCGGCCTCTACTAACCATGATATCCGATTTTGAAAACGTTATGTGTTCTTATTCCGGTTATTAGCCTAGAATTACTATGTTATGCGCACAGCAAACAAGTATAGACCAAATTGCCTAAATTGGAACAAAACACTACATGTTCGTTTTTAAAATGGTTTGCTACTCGCAGGTAGGCTAAAATGCAGGTTTTGCCACCCTCAAGTGGGCTTTAGAAAAGATGATTTTGCCACTATTCAGTGGGCTTAAAAACTCACAATTTTCATGCATTGTTCCAATTTAAGTATTTTGACCTCCATCCACAGGCATTCAAGCAGTAATATCACATAAGCAACTAGCCTCATGGTAATCATGCTATTATGACAACATTCACACGCATGCGATATGCTAAAGCACAAAAACTCACCTAGTACTCCAAGCCAAAACATAAACTAGTTAGTAATCAATGCATGATCCTAGCTCATGTTAAGATGGCTAATGCAACACATGCAAGATGCAACTAGAATAGGCTCAGCTATCCTAAACATGGCATGTGAAATGCTACAAGTAACATGTATTCAATTTGGAAATTGAAGTACAATGCAGTTTGTATGATGTACCGAGCCCGGTGCATGTAAGACAAATGAATGGATGCACGCATGCATAGCATAAGGTATGCTAATTTAAATATGCCCTAATCTACCATCATAAGCGGGTAAATAAAAGGGAAGAAAGACGTGGGGTTGGAAGACATACACACACACACCCACACTTATTACAATTGCGCCCTCACTCGGAGGGACCAAAAGAATAATACAGTCCGAATACTAAATTAATTATTACAGAATTTCTAATTAATTAACAGATTGAATGCAAAAAGGAGGTGGCCACAGCCCTACCTCGGGATGCGTGAATGATACATGCTCGATCTATCTTGCCTGGAAACCCGTTGCCATAGCACTGTTGCCTCTGTGTACACTGCCATGCTCCTCTGAAAATTTGCACAAGTCTCAAGGAGGCCTCTCTGAACACTGGGGAGCACCACCGGCTGAAGAGAAACACCACCGGCCGAAGGATATGATCACCGGCTACATATTATGCTATCGGCCAGTCATTATTTGCCGGTCGGCACTTAATAGTGCCGGTCGGACAAAAATTGCTGCAGAACCTGTAATTGACAGCAGCAGAGAGCAAGCAGTGTATGGCATGGAATTTCAAGCAAATGTGTGCATGGACACACTCCCTATCATACAATGGACTCAAGGGAGCATGGCCCTTGACCCCCGGGCCATCAATCACGCATTTCAATGCATGACAGCCCAAAAGCCAAGTTAGCAACTTTGATATCAAATGAAATGCAAGCACAAAACACATCAAAGGCCCTAACCTCTATCATCCTTGATCAAGAGGCAAGGGATGCATGCCAAATGCAACCTAAGCATGCGAGCTAAGTATGCAATATGAGTATGCGAACGAACATGCAAGGCATGACGCAATGCAACAACATAACATGCACAATGCAAGATGGGCTTACACCAATACAAGTAGACCTCGGCCACACTCACATAGGAGGCCATTAGGTGAAATGAGGCAACCGAAATGCACACAAACATGTCCAATACATGGATCAATCCTAAGATACAACATGCAACCCTAACAAGACATGGCGAATGATGAAACATGGCATATAAACATGCAGATTTTGGCACTGGAACATGATGCCAAATGGTCCCAAAACATGGAAATATGTCACCCAATGCGTGCTATAGGCCCCGAAACCCAAGATTAGGCGCATGAAATGGCTTACAGCTATACAAAGCATGCATAATTTGAACATGAAATGAAGAGACAGAAGAAAGGCAGCCCCGATACAAGCATTTTTACAGTACAAATCATGGCAAGACAGTAAGCACAAGTGGGACTAAAATGGCATGCAAAAATGGCTACGCAAGGGAGGCAATGAAGCAAGTAGTAGATGAAAAGCCCAAAAATAAAAATACCCTTCTACAACACTGAAGAGGGACCAAAAATATGACTACTTACAGTAGATGACAAGCCCCAAATCAATATAAAAACATGCTCAAAATGCAATGCAAGATTAGGGCCACAAGAGGGCTATAACATGAAGTATACTAAACACGAATCAAACAGCCAAAGACCCTTCATGGGACATGGAGAGTGGGTAAAAATAAGACCCTTTTCAGTTCTGATCAGGGTCGAAAAACAGAAGCTAAATGTGCTAACAAGTCATGCAAAAATGGGGATCAAAGAGGGGTTCAATGGAAAGTGGTATATAGAGGTCCCAAATAGTGATAAGCCCTTCTTCAATGTTGAATAAAGGCTCAAAATAAGCTCATTTACAGTTTACATCATGCTCCAAAACAGATTACACATAGGCCAAAAATACTATGCAAGATTATGGCATACAAAGGGGTAATGAAGCAAGTGTAAGATGGGGGTCCTAAAAAAGGTAAGACCCTTAATGAAAGATGAAATAGAGCTCAAAAAAATTCCACTTTCAGTTTTGGTCGGAGCTCAAATATACAAGCAACTATGGCTTAGATATGAAGCAAGAAAAGACTAGAAAATGGAAGAAAATGATTCACCCTTGTAGAGTAACCCTTTGCTGCCTCTTGGACCAAGGAAAGCTGCCTCCTAGCCTTTGAGAAGACCTCCAAGCTGCTGGAAATGGAGGTGGTGGTGTGGTGTTAGGTGGTGATGAAGAAAGGGGTGTAGAACTTGGATGTTTTGAGCTTTGGAGGAGGGAGATATAGAGGATGTATGTATGTATATATCAGATATATATCTATATCTCTGGTTTTTTGCTCCAAAACCACCAACCTCTTACAATGGAGGGGGAAGGCTCTTTATATAGGCCAAGCCTAAGCTTCTAAGACAAGCTACAAAGGGTCAAAGGAGTCCAAGCTTCTAAGAGAAGCTATCCCAAAGGGTGCAAGCTTCTTGAGGAAGCTTGACCCTTTGTCAAAGCTTTCCCAAGAAGCTTGATCAAAAGGGTGCAAAAGGTTGGATCAAAAGGGGTACAAAGGCACAAAAAGGCCACACATGTGTATGGGGGGTCGGGTCTGTGCATCCCAGCTGGCACAGCTGGCATGCACAAAGCCTGGAGGGTGCAAAGGGTGCAAACCGGCCAGAAAATGAGGTCGTCGGCCAAAATTAATTGCCGGTCGGCACAATAAATTTCCAGTCTGCTAAATAGAGTGCCAATGGGTGGCTGATGAGGTCAAAAAGTGCCGGTGGATGTCCAGATTGAAGCCCCGGAAGTTAGCTTTCCAATGGCGCAAACCTTGCATTAAAATTCCTTTTGTGGAAAAAGTTATGCCCTTTTTGGTAAAGCCGGGCAGACTCGATCCAACCGGGATGATGCCCAACTTCAACCAATCATACCTCCCCCACCCGAACTTGGTTTTGAGAGATTCTTGAGTGCAAAATGAAGCCCCGGAAGTCTTCTTTCCAATGGTTATGGCCTCATAGCTTAACTCCAAGTGTATAGATAGATGAGCTTGATTTAGCGAGGACTGCTCGACTCTCTTCTACCCAGATTCATGCCGAACCTCTTCTCCAACTTGTTTTCTCCCCTCTTCTCCTCTTCTCTTCAACTTCAAACCCCGAAGTAAGGTGTTTTGAAAGATTTTTCAAAGATTTCGGGTAGGTTTGGTTTGTGTTTCTGAAAAAAATTTAAATTTTTTTCAAACAAAAAAAAAATTTTTTTTCTACAAAAAAAATTTTTAAAAAAAAATTTCAAAAAAACCAAACAAAACAACAACAAACAACAAACAAATCTCACTCTCATCAACAATCACATTTTTTTCCAAAACTCAAAACAAAAACAAAAAAAAAAAAAAATTTTCAAAAAAAAAAAACCAAACCAATTTTGTTTTCTTTTTTTTTAAAACACAACTCATCTCTCAACACCTTCATCTCTCTTTCATTCATCTCCACTTTGTCCTTGCTCGGTTTACCGAAAAGCACACCATTTACCGAAATGCGAACGTCGGAACATCGTGGGAATTTTATTTCAAAAATGTTTTGAAAGAGAGGGTTTTAAGGTTTAAAAACCATCCAAAATAGCTTTGGTCCAAAATAGGGTGTGAAGTTGAGATTTGTCTCTCTCCTTGCCGAGGAAACCGGACCTGTGCCCTGCACACCTTTCTCCAACAAGTAAACCATCAGTAACGCCCAAGTCTTAAGGGCAGTCAAAAATAGGGTGTCTACAGTGTGGCCCTTTGATCCAATGACGTATCATCCTCGTACACATATACTACCACTTGGAGGCATTAGGCATTTCAGTGACTTCGCTCGTGGCATGCTAGAGGACCTCCTACTGAGAAAGCCAGACTTCCACCTTTCTTCCAACGCTACCGAGGTATGAACTCTATTTTCATGCAATCCTGTCTGTCTTTTCTTTAACTACATTTCTTGTACTGTCTTTCATCTAAATGCTTTCTTATCACTGCCTGTCATCTAATTCACCTTTTCTCTGCCACAAGGGGACTCCCGTGCTTACAGGGGGTACGGGAAGATGACGGTGAGAGACTGGTATGATGAGCTCCCCGCTAAGGTCTACGATATTATTGACGAGGGCTTCGGCCTATTCTGCTACAAGCTCTCACGGCATATAGCGAGCCGGACTCTTCTTGGGGCGTTAGTGGAGAGATGGTAGGACACCACCAACTCTTTCCACCTCTCCTCCATCGAGGAGATGACGATGACTCCCTACAACTTCGCCATGCTCACAAGCTTAGGAGTGAGGGATGATCCGATCCTTTTCGACACAAATATGGATCAGTGGGAGGCCGCTTGGATCCACCTACTGGGAGCACACCTACCTTTCTACAGATCGACCATGGTGAGGTACAATTGGTTTACCGAGCAGTTTCGAAGAAGTGAGCCCAAGACACTAGAGGAGGTGGAGCAGTACGCCCGAGGCTTCTTGATGTTTCTCCTTGGGACCACCTTGTTTTCGAACAAGTGGAACACCATAGGCTTATACCTGCTGAGCGCCCTGGTGACCCTGCCCTGGGTGTGATTCTATGATTGGGGTGGAGCTGGCCTTGCCACCCTCTACGGCTACATGAGCTCCACTTCTCAGATGAGGGAAAAGTGAGTTGGAGGCTACTGGAGAGCTTGGGAGGCATGCACCACACCTTTCTGACTTTGTACTTTCTGTTCAATATCTGTTCAAAACTTGTGCTTTCTGCTTTGCACTTTCTGCTTTAATATCTATTTATGCATTGTGCTTTCTACTTTGCACTTTCTGTTTCATATACATTCATGCATTGACACCACTGCCCTCTCCTTGCAGTTGTGGGTTTATGCCTACTTCCCAGCTCTAGCTCCAGAGCCTACGAAGGAGATTTCCCCAGTGGTACCATATTTACGACGGTCTGACAGTCGGTGTCGGCATCAGAGCTGCGATGACCCGACCTTTGCCTTCTTCTGTCGATATTTCGACACGGTGGCGACTGATGAGGTAACCCAAATTTCATAGTCATTTTTGCATTACTACTACTATGATTCATACTTCGGCAACTAACGGCAACTAACAATCTGTACATCCTCTGTTTGCAGATCACATGGCAGCCATAAGCGACGATGCTGGCCGATGTGAGGGACCAGTATGCAGGGCCTTGGGGCACATCTTGTTTATGGATTTTGTTGGAGGGCCCAGTCTGCCAGGCCTGGTTTCTGAGTGAGTGGTTTGTATACTAGACCGTGGGCTCGCTTGATCCAGTCATTTCGATTCCACCTCCAGCGTCTATGAGGATAGTGGACAACCTACCGATTAATGCGATCATCCAGTTCATGGTGGGCCAAGACGCTGATTTCTTCAGAGCAGAGGTCGACTATGCGACATTCATCCAGACTTATCTTATGCCCCCTCTAACAGACATTCGTGCAGGCGAGAGAGCAAGAGCTCCTGTGGCGGGAGAGGTGACTCGGGTGACCAGAGCCTATACTAGGGGGGCCCCTCCTATTAGGTAGATGACCGGTTGGCTGGAGATTCCCACTATGCTCACATGTTGGTGGCCGACCGGGACTGCCTACCAGATCATGATCGAGCCGGCAGAGACAGGGCATGAGTATGTCAGAGCTCGAGGCGCACCTCAGGTATGGACCACACTTTACAATTTGCACCCAACATTTACATTTTAGATATGTTTATTCCAGATATTGATCAGTCAAATGCACTTGCATTCACCTACGGAGTATACAGAGAGCCTCCTAAAGCTAGTTGCCTCTCTGATCGACATGGTACAGAGAAGAGAGATGCTGCTTGGTCTCCACAGTATTCAGGTAATTTCCTCCATTTCAGTATGCATTTCACTACTACCTCTATTGTGCACCACACTATCATACTTTGGCTAATACATTGGCACTTCTATTGTAGTCTTCCCCAAACTGCACTGACACACTACATTAGCACACTGTACTCATACTGTATCTGGTTTCTGCATGACGCTCATCCTGCATACTATGCCTACATCTAATACACACACTATAGTTGATATGTTGACAACTGTTTTTCCAGATTCCATCTATACCGAGGGCACTAATGGCAGCAGTAGCACTAGCATCGACAGCACCTCCGCCAGCAACAAGGAGAGGAGAAAGGCAGGCCCCAGCTCATGGCCTAGATGTGGGCCGCGGTCGAGGCAGGGATAGAGAAACTCGAGGCCAGAGCAATCCCTCAGAGCCCGTTTTGAGCAATGATGATGCTGAGACTGGCGACTCCGCAGAGGCAGCAAGTTGACATTTTGAGTCATCTAAGAGCGGAGATAATGATTCTGGCTCGGGGTCTAAGAGTGGAGATGACGTCGAGGCGAGCTTTAAGGTAGTGAGCGAAGATGATACCAGCTCTGGTTCAGAGTCTGATTTTGATAGCGGTGCTGATGGAGACAGTGCCCTCGAGTCCCCTCCGAGGAAGAGAACGAAGAGGGCCTCTCTAGATTAAGATAACTAGCGCCGATTTTTTTATATTTTTGCTTAGTTTCTTTTTATTTGGTAGCATAGTGTAGACACCCCATTTTTGACCAACCTCAAGACTTTGATATCATCGTTTGTGCACTCAATGATTGCGCATGTTTATGCTCGTTATGAGTTTTCGGAGCTTTCGGCTGAACGCCTTGTCTCAGGACCTCTTAACTCTCTTCTTCTTGGTTTGTTTTTGCACCATGCCTTGGTGCCTTTGCCTGGAGGGAGAGAGAGGCATGTAGGCCACTTTTTGTAGCTATAGGCTACTTTTCCCTCTTGTAGGCCACTTGCAGTGGCCGGTAGGCTAGTTTCAGGAGCTTTCATCTAAGTGCCTTGTCTTGGGGCCTCTTAGCTCTCTTCTTTTTGGTTTTTTTTTGGACCATACCTTGTTACCCCTTGCTTGGAGGGAGGGGAGGGCCTATCTGCCACTTTTGGCACTTGCCGGCCACTTTTCTCCCTTGTAGGCCACTTCAAGCAGCCGGCCGGCTAGGGGAAGTGGCCGGCCGGCCACTTAAATGGCTGGTAGCCACTTTTTCTCCTTTTTAGATATTTCCAAATATTTTGAGCCAGCTGTTGGGCATTGAAGCTATTCTCCATACACGTGTATGAAGGGATTGAAACAAGCTTTTAACTTGTCAAGCAAGCCTTTTCTTGCATTTTTCTATATAAGGGGAGGTGCCTCCCCCTTTACGGAGGTTCTGAGATTTTTGAGCAAAAAAAAAATCTCCCCCTCTCTCTAGAAGTCTCACTCTCTCTATATTGTGCTATTTTGAGCCTTAAAGTGTTGTTTCTTCACACTTTTGCATACATCCACCTACTCAAACACCTTCATTTTGGAGCTGAGGTCCCTTGGAGCTTGTTTTGAGGTCTTAACACTGGTTTTGGTCCAAAATTGTTGCTGAAGTTGCTGTCTTGCCATTGTTCTTCAAGGGTAAGAGACTAGCCCCTTTTAAGCTTTGTTTTGATTAAGTGTTATACCACCTTTGCATTCTACTTTGAGACTGATTTTAGCCTCTCAAAAACACTGTTTTTAAGACTTTAAAGTGTTGGTTTGAACCTTGTGGGGTTAGGGGGGTGGTCCCCCTTTTTTGCTCTTTGGCTTGTTAAGCCTTTTGAGCCAACTCTCTAAACTTTTGTATTGACCTTTGT
Organism: Camellia lanceoleosa; assembly: GCA_025200525.1. Taxonomy (NCBI): domain Eukaryota; kingdom Viridiplantae; phylum Streptophyta; class Magnoliopsida; order Ericales; family Theaceae; genus Camellia; species Camellia lanceoleosa. The sequence goes on along the minus strand of CM045758.1, from coordinate 117,093,387 downwards.
TTGGATTTTTAACCACTGAAACTCAGAGGAATTTTAGTGATAAAAAGTTGCTCTTGTGGTCCAAAATAGGAGGGGGTGATCCCCTCTCCTTGTATTCTTGTTTGCTTGTGTTGGTGGCCTAATACATGAGCATGTATCTCTCCCTTTTTGAAGCTTAGTCCAAGCATATTTTTGTGACTTTTTGGACCTGCCATAGCTCTATTTTTGGTTGGTTTGGTCATTGGTTGCTTGCATCTTATACTTGGAGTGTAATCCTACTTGTTGGCCTAACATGCATCATGCTTTATGCCTCTCATCCTAGCTTGTGTTGGCTATACCTCAGCATGTTTTTGCCATTATTTTAGCATGCCTTAGCTCTATTTTGAATGGTCTTGGCCATGTGAGGCTTGCCTTATAGGGTTGTAGTGTAAGTGGCTTTGACTAGCTTTGAGTGTCAAGTCTCTAGCATGCTTTACTTGAGTTGTTTGCATGCCTTAAACTCATTTCTCACATGATTTCAGTGTATATGGTGTATTCACACTCTCACATATTCCACTCCTTCATAGCTTTTGTGAGTTGTGCCTTATGCCTTCTTTATGAGCCAATACGTATGCATGCTTGTCTAAGCTTTTGGGCCACTATTTCAGCATGTTTAGGCCTCTATTTTGGCATGTTTAACCTTTGTCCGAGGTTGGTTTGGTCATTTGTGCTATGTATTGCATGCTTCTTGAGTAGTGCTCTTTACTGGCCTTATGCTTTAGGCCTTCTAGCATGCCTTATTTGTGATGTTTATGTGATATGGCATCATTTAACACATAATTTTAGAGCATATAGCCTTGTCATACTCTCATGTGTATCACCCTTTGATTGTGTTTAAGATGTTGTGCCTCATGCCTTGTTGATGAACCAATGCATGAGCATCGTTTTCTTGCCTTTCATGCTATCATTTCAGAGCATTTTTGCCACTGTTTTGGCATGCATGAGGACTGTTTAGGGCTGGTTTAATCCATTGAGCAATGTATTGCATAGTCCTAATGTTGTGTACTTCATTAGCTTTAATGCCTAAGTCTTCTAGCATGTCATGCATGTGTTGTTTGTGTGTTAGATTCTTGTTTTAGCATGCCACTTTAGCATTGAAAGATGAGCATGTTGTTTGCATTGCATTGTGTTTGGATCGGACGTTAATCCAAACACAAGGAATGTGGCACGTTTCATACTCAAAGTGATGAAACGTTTTACATTTCTTGGTCGCCAACCCTCTTGATCATGCATGATAAAGGTGGAGGCTCTTATGCGTTGTTTGTGCATTCACTAACATTGTGCGAGCTTGGCTCTTTGGCCATCATGCATTGAGATGCGTGATTGGTGGCTTGAGAGTCGAGTACTACGCTCATTTGAGCTTAAGAAATGATAAGGAGAGTAGTTGCACACACATTTTCTAGTAAATGCATTGTTATGCCTTTGTTGATCTCTGTTGTAGCAAAGTTGGGATTCTAGAAAGGGAAGTGGCCGGCTGGCCACTTGCACTAGCCTACCGACCACTTGAAATGGCCGGCCGGCCAGTTGAGGTAGCCTGCGAAAGTGACCGGCCGGCCACTTGTAGCAAAATTTTCCAAAATGCTCCTGTTTTGAGGCAGATGCAACCTGAAAGTGTGTTTGATGCTCTAAGGTCACTACGAGTGCAAACAGAGACAACTCGTGGCAAAGCAAAGCATTTTCGGGCGAAGCAAACTGAGCATGCATCTCTCCCTCTTCTCGAGGCCATTTTAACTGCTTTGTTTAGATAGTTAATTTACCGGTTCTGTAATTAATTAGTTAATGTGTTTAGCTAATTTAATTCATCTCTGTAATATTCTAATTAGCTTAGCATAGCTAGTTTCAATTCGGTTTGTAATAATTAATTAGCTAGATTAGTTAATTAGTTGATTTGTAATAAGTAGCTTAGCTTAGCTTTTATTTATTCAGACCCTCCGTCGCGAAGGCGTATTGTTGTAATAAGGGTGCGTGCGTGTGTGCATGTTTTCTAACCCTCATTTCTTTCTCCCTTTTACTTATCAGCTTTTGATGGTTAGTTTAGGGCATATTTTGATTAGCATACCTTATGTTATGCATGCGTGCATCATTCATTTGTCTTGCATGCACCGGGCTCGACGCATCATTCAAACTGCATTGTATTTCAATACACTTTCTTGAATATGTGTTTCAAAGCATGTTATCAAGTGTTGCATTCATATGCCATTCTAGATAGCCGAGCCTATTTTAGTTGCACTTTTGCATGTGTTGCATTAGGCATCTTAACATAGCTAGGATCATGGATGATTTCTAACTAGTTTCATGTTTTGGCTCGGAGTACACTGTAAATGTTTACGCTTTAGCATCCTTGCATGCATGTAAGTGACTGCCATGTTAGCATGCTTGCCATGAGGTTATTTGCTTAATTGTTATAACTGCATGAATGCCTGTGGATGAAGGCTTTATTTCTTGAATTGGAACAATTCATCAAATATGAGTTTTAAGTCCACTTTGGGGAGTGGCAAATCATGCTGTTTTAAGCCCACTTGAGGGTGGCAAATCCGCGTTTTAGCCTACTTATGAGTAGCACTTCCAAACCATTTTGGAAAAAAAACATGAGATGTTTTGTTCCAAATCGAGCGATTTAGTCTATATTTGTGTGTTGTGCGCATCACATAGTAAGTTAGCTAAATAACCAGAATAAGAACACATGTATTTTCAAAACAACATATCATGCTTAGTAAAGGCCAATCCTTTGATCGGGCGAGCGGGGGTGCTCATTTCTTAACCTTCCCCCCTTGTACCCAAGTTCCCGAACTAAGCCAACTTTGGTGATGACGGACACATGGCCTTAGGCACGAGTCAGGGTTTCCTAAATTTCCCAAAATAAAATATTTAGGTGGCGACTCTAAAATCTAGCAAAGCAATCCATGTTTGGCACTTTTGATTCAAAATTGATTTTTCAAAACCAATTGTCGGATTTGGACTCTTTGGTGATTTATCAGTCTTACATTGCACTTTGTGAGATTAGATTCAGAACCGTGACAGGAGTCCGAACTGTAGTAGCTAGAACCCGATCCACGCCCTCTCCGAAAAGGGGACACGCGGAGAGAGTTCCGGGCGGTCTACACATAGCACGTGTATAGCTTCAGATAGGTTTTACTTTGCTCTTAAAACTTGTACTCCTCTTTTGTAAAAATCATGATCAGAATAAAAACCTCACAGTTTTTATGAAAAGTGTTATCATTTTTGCATCATGAACACCATATTCGCATGAAAATGAAAACTTGTATTGGCACGATGTTCTTAATTGGGTAATGAGCCAACCAACAACCAAGTACAAAATACAACTCGAGAAGCAAAGCAAAAACAACTCAAACACAAACACAAACACACATTTGCTAAAAACCAAAAGTCTCAAAACAAGACCTCAAAACACAAAGATCAAGACAAAAAACCAGGCTGCCAACACTGCCCAGCACACAAGCGGACGGCACGCTAGAAGAGGGAGTTACTGGCCACTATGTGAGGATCACTAGAGTGCTGACAGCTGGTCTCCACTCATAGCCTTATCTTCTACAAAAGGTCCTCTACGTGATTTCTTCTCCAAAACCTCATTTCAGCTGCTATTTCTTCCATAAATAGAGATATTCATTGCCGAGAAGCTCACAGATTGGATAGCTACTTTAGACGGCACAGAAAAGATAAATTTTTGGGGTTTTAGCATAAATGCACTTTTTTCGTTAAGTCATACTCCACTTTGCTTTCTGTTCCTCCATGCCATGGCCCGATGCTGGGACCTAATTACGCATGTATTTTGCTTCAGAACACAACAAACGTGCCGACTCTTGAAGAATTTTAGGCATTGATGGAAACCCGACGCAATGAGGAAATCATGCCTCAGCCCCATTTTAGCTAGGCCCAAGCTTTGGGACGAATGTGTGGGCTCATGTTGCATGAAGCTTGATCTTTGGCCCATGACGGAGAGCTAGACATACCCAGCTTGATTCATTGATTTTCTTACATCGATGACAAAGGCGACCTCCTCTTGCAAGGTTTTTAGCAACTTGCCTCTGTTTATGTATGCTTGCACATTTCCTTCTTGCACCTAGTTTTAGCGGAACCAGCATGCGGTTGATCGAAGTGGCCCAATGTCTGAAAGAAGGTAAAAGCTGCATCGGTTTGGCGCTAGCCGAGGCCCTGATAGGCTTGGATACTTTTCATCGGCGAGAGACCACTAGGTTTATGGGGAGTCCACTACTTCTTTAGGTATTGTTTCCCACCCTTTCTCATATACTTTCTCATATCACTCAGTACTCATGCTCTATTTTCTCTCAAAGCCCTTTCTTTACTTTTCACTCCACACATATCTCTCTATTCTTTAATCTCTCTTATTTTTCATCCCTTCCTAGGTATGGCTTATGGATAAGTTGAAGGTGATGGACTCTCGCCCCAAGTACTAAGCTTGAGCTTATTTCTTCTGCCAACAACTAGTGGATTTTCCCATCAAGGGATGGTGGTGCAACTGGATGTACAGCAGGTCTGCAGCTAACATAGCTTGGCGCTGCCCTTGGCTTCATCTGACTGAGATGAGTTACAGCATGACTCAGCAGCCTAGCATACAATTTATTAGCCCCACGCATTGCGTGTTCTACTTTCCCTTCCGGTTCAGACACCAGTTCGGACATGATTAGACCTGCCTAGAAGAGAGGGTAGAATACCCCAGCTTCATTCCCGATTTGTGCTTCACACTTGGCTAGATACCTCACTGCCTGGAGGATGAGAGAGCTTCTGGCCCCTGCCTCCAATTTCAGTTATGTCCTTTCTGGCGAATGCTTGGCTTGGCTCGAGAATAAGGCACAAACCGGGCCCACTTTGGCTTCAGAAGCTTCTGCAAGCAAGAGCAGAGGACACTGGAGCCCCTGACTCGCCTATGTCCCTAGTTTATTGCTTTGACCTTTCTTTTCAAGTTTTATGATGTAAAAGCAACTTTGATTTGTATCAGAGAGTTAGAGAACTTTATGTTGAAATCAATGGAATTAAAGTTGTGAGCACTAAAAATTTTCCTTTTGGTCCAAAAATGGTTTAAGTTGTAAAAGGTAAAATTTTGTACAAAATCAACTTTTATTAAAACTTTCCAAAATCATTTTTGAAAATGGTCACCACTTGACACGCACGGAATCAATCCTCAAGATGTACAACCCCGAATCAATAGATCATAACCGCCCCTGATTTAATAACATTACTGCTCTGCATTGTAACCAGCTCTTTTTCCCAGAATAAAGATCACAACCAAGCTCTCAGATGATGGACAAAGATGACCTGATCAGACACATGGACAGGATAGTTGAGTTGGAGGTGATTACGGCCGAACTTCATGATGAAGTTGCCTACGTATCCCAAAGATGGAAATCAAGCCTTACGTAGTTCGGTTCAGGTTCAGGTTCACTCGAGTATTAACTCTCTCCTTTTGCGCTCTAACTTTTGCCAAAGTCACTCTTTATGGTTTTCCACCTTGCGAGCTTAGTTTTTCTTTATTTTTAATTTTTCATGCTCTAACTTTTGCCTAGGCTTGCCCTTTTGGGTTTTTGGCCTAACGAGCCTCTCAGGGATAGTATTTCTTCAACTTGTCCATGTTGATCAACTGTGAAAATTTCAATCCATCTAAGTCCATAAGAATAATTGTGCCTCCTGACCAGATAGCTTTGATGATGTAAGGACCAGTCCAATTGGGTCTAAACTTGCCCCTTGGGTCATGGATGGGAGCTCGGTTGCCTTTTACCACCATATCCCCCTCCTTGAGATTTCGGGACTTAACTTTCTTGTTAAAAATCCTAGCAATTCTGTGCTGGTAGCCCTAAACATGATACAATGCCTTCAACCTCCTCTCATCAAACAACATTAACTCCTTAAATCTACTCTGTTGCCAATCTGCCTCTGCTATCTAACACTCAGCCATAACTCGTAGTGACGTGACTTCTATTTCAATTGGCAAAATGGCTTCCATCCCATAGAAGAGAGAATAAGGGGTTGCTCCTGTAGATGTCTGGATCGAAGTTCTGTAGCCCCAGAGTGCGAATCGCAATTTATCCGGCCAGTCCCTGTAGGTCTCAACCAACTTCTGCAAGATGTTCTTGATATTCTTAGTGGCAGCTTCCACAGCTCCATTGGTTTGCGGCCTGTATGTAGATGACTTATGAAAAGCCACGTTGTATTTGTCCAACAAATCTATCACATTTTTCTTGAAGTGTGAGCCATTTTCTGATATGATCTCGTTCGAAACTCCATACCAGCAGATGATATTGTTTCTGATAAATTTGGCCACATATGATGCTTTCAACACTGCATAGGACTGAGCTTCTACCCACTTTGTAAAGTAATCAATTGCTACCAAGATATATTCATGCTCATTCGACCTTTTTGGCATGACTGCATCGATAACGTCGATGCCCCAAACTAAGAAAGGCCATGGCGTAGTCATGTTGTACAATTTTGACGGTGGAATATTCATGCGATTGGCATGAATTTGACATTTGTGGCATCGCCGCACAAAACCAATACAATCCTCCTCCATGGTGGACCAGTAGTAACCTTGCCTGAGAAGTTTTCGGGCTAGCATCACACCATTCATATGCATCCCACATTCTCCGCCGTGGATAGCCTCCATAAGGCACTTGGATTCCTCTTCTTCCACACATAACTTATGCATTCCCAGATGGCCTCTTTTATACAGTTTACCTCCGCAGATAATAAATTGGACAGCCATTCGCCGTATTCCCCGTTTGTCCTTAGCATTTTCCCCTGGTGGATATATTTCCTTTTCTAAGAAGTTCTAAATATCATAATACTAAGGGTTTTTGTCTTACACTTCATCTTTCGCGACAATAGTTTCATAAGCCAGCGCGTATTTCTGTTCGATGATAATCGGACGCATCCGGACTCCAAGTAAGATGTCTACAATAGAAGATAGAGTTGCTAAAGCATTGGCGAACCTATTGTTCTCTCTCAGTAGATACGTGAAAGTCAATTTTTTAAACCTAGGAATCAGAATATCCAAGGTCTGATGGTAAACCTTTATCTTCTCTTCTTTGACTTTCCAGTCTCCGTTTGCTTGAGAAACAACTAAGTTCAAGTCCCTGATAACATCCAATCTTATTGCCCCTAGTTCCAGGGCGGCTTCTAAACCAGCAATACACGCTTTATATTCTGCTTCATTATTGGACACCTTGAACCAGAGTTTGAAGGCTAAAGGTATATAGGAGTCGTCGGGTGCTATTAGCAACACACCTATCCCATAACCGTACTGATTGGACGCTCTGTCAAAGTACATCGTCCAAGTTTCCTCTTCAACTTGCAGAATGGCTTCATTTGGGAATAAGTATTCCACTACCTCATCTCCTTCTACCGGGTGGTCTGCCAGGAACTCCGCTATAGCTCTTTCCTTAACCGACTTGCGGATGACATATTTGAGATCAAATTTAGGAAGAAGGAGCACCAATGAGCCAACCTACTCGTAAGCGTTGGTTTCTCAAAGAGATATTTGATGGGATCTAATCTCGAAACCAAGATTACAGAGTAAGTTAACAAGTAATGCCTCAACTTCCTGGTAGTCCATACCAAGGCAAGGTAATCTTTCTCCAATGGAGTATAGTGGGTCTCGTAATCTAGGATTTTCTTACTCAAGTAGTAGATGGCTTTCTCCACCATATCTTCTGATTCCTAAGCGAGCATACATCCCATGGTCGTGTCTGTTACTGATAGGTACAAAATCAAAGGCTTCCCCAGCTCTGGCGGCGATAACACAGCGATTTTGGAGGTACTGCTTAACCTACTCAAAGGCAAATTGACATCAATCATCCCATCGAAATTTCTTCCCTTTATTCAGGAGACCAAATAGTGGTTCACAAGTCAAGGTTAATTTGGAAATAAACCTTTTTATGAATTGCACTTTATTCAGAAAGCCTCACACCTCCTTTTTAGTCCTCGATGGTGGCATTTCTAGGATGGCCTTGATTTTGGAATGACCAACTTCAATGCCCCTCTATGTGATCAAAAAGCCGAGAATTTTCCTTGTCGTTACGCCGAAAGTACATTTCTGCGGGTTTAACCTCAATCTGTATTCCCTGATCCGTTGAAAGAATTTCTTCAAAGCGATGTAGTGGCCCTCTCTTTCTTTGGACTTGACAATCATGTCATCCACGTACACCTCGACCTCTTTGTGGATCATGTCATGCAAAATGGTGGTCGCAGCCTTCTGATAGGTAGCTCTAGCATTTTTCAAACCAAACGACATAACCCAGTAGCAATAGGTAGCCCACGGCGTAGTGAATGTGGTCTTCTCTCTGTCCTCGGGCACCATCAAAATCTAGTTGTACCCGAAAAACCCGTCCATGAACGATAGCAATGCATGGCCTGCAGTGAAGTCCACTAACTCATCAATATGTGGCAGAGGAAAGTCATCATTTGGACTAGCTCTATTCAAGTCCCGAAAGTCCACACACACCCACATTCTACCATCCTTCTTTGGCACTGGGACGATGTTGGTTAACCAAGTCGAATACTCAAATGCTAACAAGAAACCTACCTCGATCTACTTGGTGACCTCTTCCTTGATTTTTAGCGCCCAATTCGGACGAATTCTACGCAACTTCTGCTTGACTGGTCGGGCCTTGGGGTCAAGAGGGATCTAATGTTGTACAATCTCAAGATCGATTCCAGATAGGACCACACAAAAACATTTTTGAAATCTTTTAACAAAGTGATTAAATGCTCGTGCTCTTCCGAAGACAACGTGGACCCGATCTAGACCAGGCGCAGATCCTTCTCAATACCCACATTAATAGCAATGATTTCATCAGCACAGGGTTTAACAAACCTCTCCTTCTCTCGATTAATCAAGTTTTTCTCAGACTCAGAAGAACTTGAATTTGATCTCGACCCCGACCCCACAAACTCAGTGGAATCAAATTTTAGCTCATCGCTCGATTCAGAACTGGACAGATAGCCTTCCTCCAGCTACCAGATAAGAGATAGTGCCACTAATGCATCCAAAATGTCGCCGGTTGGGTTCACACCTGGTTCTTCCCCAATCATGGAAATGGTAAGGTTATCTCCCAAGTTCTCTAGGTCAACCGCAGGATCTGTCAAGACACTAGCGAGTGCTGTCCCTACTCCAAATTCGCTGCCATTTGAGTCACATTTCGTGCTCTGTTTAGCTTTGATGCTTATTTCAACCCTTTCTTCATCATCACTGTTCTGCAGCTGCAAATCAAAGAAGATCTCAAATCTGGGAACACGCTGCTTCGACGAATTCACCCAAGGCTCGGGAAAGCCATAAAAAGGGAAATCTTCTTCCTCTCGAACAAAGCGGCCATTCAGTGTCCCCCGGATTGGCCTGTGGATAAGCTCATAGTGTTTCCCGGCTTGCTTGGCCTTAGCTCTGCCTTTCATCTCTTCCCTCTTCCTGATCCAGTCCTCTTTGGTGAGCACATAGCCCAGACCAAAGTCATGTGGGTTATCCGGCACATCTGTTAGTACAGCAACACCTTTTCGGCCACTTTTTCCGAGTCCCATTCTTGGAACATATTGCAGTTTATCCATGAAATAGATAGACTGGGCGCTAACATGCATGCCTTCGTCTATGGCCAGGATAGTCTATATTACCCGGGCTTCAACCAGAGTAAATCTCAAGAAGAATACATCTTCCTCACCATGGGTGATCTCCAGCACTGGTGTAGTTACCTCTAGCGGCGGATGGATGGATGAATTCTCAAAAACAATCGCCACTCCTATCCCATGAGGGTATTTCAACATCTGATGAAGAGTAGAGGAGACAGCCTTTACATGATGCAACCAAGGCCTCCCTAACAACAAATTGAAGGTAGCCGGCACATCCAAAACATGGAACTCGACCTCTTGCTCAACTGGGCCCACCTAGACTCTGACTTACACCATGTCCATGACCTCTCTGCTCCTATTATCATATGCCCAAATTACTTGGGTTGTGGAAACAAAGTCCGCTAGTTTAAGGCCAATTGCATAGGTGGTGCGAGAAGGACAGACATTGATGGCCAAACCAGTATCTACCAACACCACCGGTACCCATTTCTTCCTGCACTCCACAGATATATACAAAGGTTTATTGTGAGCCGAGCCTTCTGGCAGTAGCTCTTTGTTAGAAAAGGTAAGCGTTGGCCTACCACCACCTGGAAAGACCAAACCCACTAGCTGCTCAAGCGTGGTGTCAATAGACAATTTAGCCTTGTCCATCGCTGACAATACTGCCTATCGGTGTACCCTGAAGGCCATGAGAAAACCCCAGATGGAGATGTCAGCTTGGATTTTCTTAAGCTGTTTCAACACTGCCTCTTCATCCAGCTATTTCTCTTTCTATTTCTCGGCCTCTCTGTCTTTTCCAGATGCCTCTGCCTAATCCAGGTGTGGCAGTTTAAAGTACCGCCCACTTCTTGTCATATGGTCAATTTCTTTCGCATACCACATGTTATCCGAAAGGCACTCACCCCAATCTTCATCGGTGTGGGCCAGATGCAAATCATCATCAACCTACCATTCCCCTTCAACAGTCGACAAACAATTGTCCAGCTCTGCCTGTATCACCTTCACATCATAAGCCTCCCCCACTGGGTGTTATGAAATTACAGCTTCCTGGGCGTCTGCAACCCTTTCTAGTTCAAACTGCTTCAGTGTAATCCACAGTATTCACAGCGCCCAATTCGTAAACTGAATTTTCCACACCAACGTTCTCCGGCAGCTTTCCTTTCTCATCGGTCCTTCCGGCCACTACAACGATCCCTGCTTCATTTCCTTCTAGTTTCATTCGAGTTTTTTCTTCCTTATATGACTCATCACTCAGCCACCCAGAGTTGTCGGTTAATTCGTTCAAGTTGTACCAGCTAATCTGCACATCCTTCTGATCCTACTTGTCAAAGAATTGCAGATTGTCTAAGTCCTCTTTGAGATCTCCCAGGTCCTCCAATCCTTGGCTCAGGGCCATCCTCCCTAACCACATTAACCTCTACCAAAGTTGGCAACACTACTTCGGGATTGATATGATTGGTCAGCACAATATAGCAACTTGGATCATACACCCCATTAGATAAGTCCTCAGAACACTTTGGCAATGAACTAATACTTTCCTCCAAGGTAGACTCCCCTTTCTCTGTAAGCGTCACCACAGGCTTGGGTTGGAGGTTGGACGTGTCCATCATGCACAGATCTGCACTTTCTGGAATGAACAACATCGGTTTTGGTAGGTGAGAGGGGGTAATATATACGCTGGGGTCATAAGGGGTGGCCAATGTATGGATCAGGTTTAGATTTCGAGGTGGGGGGACTTGGTTATGGGTTGGGAGTGGATTTGTGGTCACGTTTGGCTCTAGAGGTGGTGCGATCACCTTATTGTCAATGAGATCCTGAATCTCATGACGCAGTCAAAAGCACTAGTCGGTGTCATGACCATGCTGTTAGTGAAATGCGCAGTATTTTGCGAGGTTGTGTTTGGATAGAAGAGGATCATGCAATGGGTGGGGTTCTAATGGTTTGAGGTGCCTTTTTTTGACTAACACCTTCATGGCTTGAGACAGGGTCATGTACAGCTGGTTGAAAGTCCTATGGGATTGGACATGGTTGGACGGTGTTCGTGAGCTTGTACTGACAAAGGGGTCAGCAGTCTTGGTTGTGGTGACAACGCTTACATCTGATGGCCTCACAGCTATGCTACCACTGGCAGCATTAGAATTGCGGACAAATGGCCTTTTTGCCAGCTCCTTCTCATCTGTAATCAGCCTTTGTTTCATGGCGTCTTCAATTTGCACCCCCATTTCATGGAGTTCCGTAAATGTGAACAAGGGTAGGACAATCATCTTTTGCAGCAACTTGCCGTGTAGATTCCAGACAACCATCCTAATCTGATCCTTCTTAGAAGGCCTTGTAGTCATCATCGAGGCCTTAGCTCTACATCTTGTCACAAATTTAGAGAAGCCCTCCTTAGGCTCTTGGCCATCGAATACTATGCGACAAAGGCCAAAGCCTTCTTCTCTCAATTCTGCTTGACAGAGTCCTTCAACTTCGCATACCATATAGCCATTATACCAGACATGGTATGGCCAAAGAGAGACAGCTTCTAGAGCCTAGTCAGGCCCATCGGCCGCAAGATGTCCGAAAACAGCCATAGGTGAACCATCGGATCTCCGGAGCCGTCAAATCAATCGATGTGTGACATTTTGAACCGATCTGGCAATGTTATTGCAGAATCAATAAACCCATCTTCTATGTTTGGGATAGAGTTAACCCCTTGTGCTCTCTTGAATAACTTCTCCAATTTATTGACCTTGAGTACAGTTAGGTCAACCTCAAACTCAAATGGAGCCTCAATCTAATAAACAGGGGTTTTGGAGGCTTGTACTGGGATTGGCTCTGCTGGATTGCCCTGATTTTCTTAGACATTAGCAGTATGAGCAGTGGCTCCGGGTGCTGGGATACCCGTGGGAGGTGCGTAGGATGCAAAGGCCACAGCCGGCTACAGTTACTGTTGTTGTAGTCTAGTTATTACCTCAGCCTGACAGGCTGTGACCTCGGCCTAGCGGGCAGCATTTTGCTAGAGGGTTTCAATTGTCTGTTACAGATGATGTATCAATTCTTCCATACTGATTGGGAGATACTGTGTCATCGAAATAGGCGAGTGATCTCGTGCTGGACTAGAATTAGAAGACTGTCCCTGAACCTGACTGGATACAGGTGAATTGAGGGGTGACTACTATAAAACTGAACTGGTGAATTCTGTCTAATTCTTCTCCGTCTTGTAACCGGTAGAAGTGAAGTAAACACGGGCTATCCCCAAACAAGATCCCTTGCTTTGCAAAGCCTTCTAACTCGGGTCCAGAGTACTTGGGGGATATCTGAACTTTCTGAAGCTATGGTAATAAAAAACCTAGCAAAAAGAAATAAAGCAAAAAAAAAAGCAATAATCAGAAACCGCACAGCACTTCAGCTAATGATGTTATCAACATAAACATGATCACAGCTGTAGGACTGCACTCCACACTGAATTCTGCCCCCAAAACAGATACCAAACTCGCAACTGCTATGCACATTCCTATACAGTTTCACTGTAAATCACATACCAATTAAGTGAGAGCCAAAACACCCCTATGAGGGGGTAAGGTTACCATGTTCTAGTTTCGTCAGGAACTAGGATTCACTATTCAAACAAAGTGATTTTCACGCAATCCTACACTTCGGGTAAGCATCATGTCCTAGTTTGGAACTGTCTCTATGGCTTTTCGATATGCAACGAGGCCGAATGGTCAAAAGGGTACCTCAGCAATACTATCTAATATACCTCTCACACCTAACACCGAGAAGTGAAAGAAGGATCAAACAGTACAGCGGTAGTCCAGATCCAAGGGTTATGTTTCCATTACGGCAAAGCCCACGACTGGTCAGCCTTGTGGCAAGCTCTTAGGCAAGCCTCCGACAAACCATCCAGGAATAGCAGATGGCAAACACAGTGACTTAAGCACACCAATGCAAATGCAATGCAACGAAACATATAAGTGTAGATAACATTTCACATCATGAATTTCAAGTTAAGTTCTCTAAATTCTCCAGCAGAGTCACCAAAAACTGTAGCTCGACTTTTTGTGCCCCCCTTTCGGAAGACGACTAGCCCTATAGTGTCGGACTCCTGCAGCTTTGAGTCTGATCTCACAAGTGCAATGTGAAATAGATAAACACCAAAGAGTCCAAATCTGGAAAATCTTTTGAAAAATCGATTTTGAATAAAAATGCCAAAAATGGACTGCTTTACCAAATACAAAGTCACCACCTAAATATTTTGGGAAATTTAGGAAAACCATGACTCGTGCCAAAAGCCATGTGTCCATCATCACCAAGATTGTCTTGGCTCGGGAACTTAGGTACGAGGGGGAAGGTCATGAATTGAGCACCCCCGCTCGCCCGATCAAAGATCGGCCTCTACTAAACATGATGTGGATTTTATTTATATTATACGCTCTTGTTCTGGTTATTAGGCTAGCATTAGTATGTGATGCGCACACAAGTGTAGACTAATTTGCAATAATTGGAACACTTGGTTTCATGTTTTTTTTTTTTTTTAAAAGAGTTTGCGAATGTGCGACTTGAAAAAGTGGGCTCAAATATACATTTACTCAAATTTTTCCAATTCACGCAACTAGCCTTCATCCACAAGCATTCAAACAGTTTATCATTTAAGCAATTAGCCTCATGACAAGCATGCTAGACATGGCAACAATCACACTCATACGATTATGCTAAAGCACATAAAAGCTCACCTAGTACTCCAAGCCAAAAAGATGAAAGAGTTAGGAAAAATGTGTGATCCTAACTATGTAATGTGACTAATGCAATGCATGCGATATGCAATTACTAAGCTCAGCTACTAATATGGTATATGAATCAATTTGATAGCATGTGGTCTAAGTACGTTTTCAAAGAAGCGTTAAACTAACAATGCAAGTTAGAATGATGAACCGAGCTCAATGCATGGAAGACAATGGATGCAAGGCATAAGAGATGCTAAATGAAACATGATGCTCGAAACTAACCATCATAAGCAAGTAAATAAAAGGGAGAAAAATATGGGGTTGGAAGACATACACATTATTACAAGTTTGCGCCCTCACCTAGGAGGGTCTGAATAAACTAAGTAGCTAAGCTAATTACTACGAATTAACTAACTATTACAAAACGAATTAAATTAGCTAAACTATTTAACTAATTATTATAACAACAAATTAACTGGCTACAACTAATTAATTACAACACTTTACAAAATTTAAAGAAACGACTAAGCTAGGTAATTAAACTAAACAGCCCCGGGAAGCGAGAAGTGTTCATGCATGCGCGTGGATTTCCACCCAAAAAAGCCACTGTTCTGCTGCCAGAAAGCCTCTATTGCACAGTTAGAACACTTACACTGTTTTTCACCTCAAAACAAACCCTGTTCTGTTTCAAAAGAGAACTGCTCAAACTGAAAAAAGTGGCCGATAGGCCAGGAGTGGTGGCCTGCTGGCCACAAATGATGGCCTACCGTCCAGAATTGGTGGCCTGCCGACCACAAAATCCAAGTTCCTTCTGCTGCAACAGAAAGTAAACAGAGCACAACCAAGGTATTCTCAAGGGTTGTTTGCACAACTTACCCCGCCTTATTATCAAATAGTTTCAAAGGAGTAGTAAATTTGATTCACAAACTATCAATCGATGCAATTTCATTGCATGATGGCCTATGAACCATAGTGTGCAAGTTCAATACATACAACAAATAAAGACTCCCAAACCCCCTCTGTATCATGGATTGATCAAGGGAAGTGGTTAACAATGACTCTTGAACCGTTTACATCACTAACAAGTATGAAACGATTCAAGACTCAAGGGTTCAATTAACGTGCGATTGAACCCTAACCAAATTATTATCTTGCATTATTTTTAGTCCTCATTTTATCACTCCATTTTAATTACCAACCATTCCTTGGTAAATTAAGTCAAATAGGTGAGCTTTAAGTCCTCTAATGGAAAGAAGTATCAAACCAAGAGTTGTTTTAGACATGAGAAAAGTGCCATGCCATTGGTAATGAACCCCCAAAGGGATTAAACTATTAAGCACAAGACTTCAATCTCATGCTTTAAACAATCAACTAGTTTGAACCAACTTTCAAAGCAAAGCAAAAGCCAAGAAAGAAGGGAGGTTGCAGAAGTGATTAGGCATGAAAACAAGTATGAAAAGCCATAAACAAATGCTATCAACTCAAATAGGTTGGTCGCTAAGGCCTAAACCACCAAGCCTATGAAGACAATTACACTACAAGTATGCAATACAAAGCTCAAATGTAATGAACACTTACACTAAAACAGTGTTAAATAAGTCCTAAAACATGCTGGAATTAAGACAAAAAATAGTTAGAACCATAAGCTAAGACATAGAGCTATATAAGCAAACAAACAAAGTATAAGGAGGGAAGGCTACCCCCTCCATTTTTGGACTTCAAAACAACATTTTAGCCACTGAAAAACCTCTGAAATTCAGTATTTAAAAGCTGAAAATAAGATAGTGTAAAGGTGGGAAACACAAGGGTAAAGGCTAGAGAAGCAAGGTGGAAAGAAAGGTGAACCACCTCTCCACCCATTAAGGCCTTAAACGACATGTTTTAGCCCAAAATTACAGAATTTATACAATCCAAAAACAGTAAGAAAAGAAGCAAACAAAGCAAGAGAACAAGCCAAGCCTTATACATCTTGAAGAGGAGAACACTTTTAAGCAACAAGTCAACACAAACACACCGTCAAGAGCTCAAAATAGTCTCAAAAGTACCTAAGTTCTAAGATGGTAAGGTTTGGTTTAGAGTGTATAGGCTCAGGTTCAATAACTAGCAAGAGAGAGAGAATTGTAGAGAGAGAGAGAGAGAAAATATTTTGCTCCAAAATTTTCCAACCTTGAAAGCAAGATGGGAGGTCCTCTATATATAGACAAACATCAAACTCCCTCAGAAATATCAATACATACACGTGTAAGCAAGTGCATACATCTGTGACAACAGCTGGCATAGTTGGCAAAAATATCTCCCAAAACACACTTGTGACCGGCAAGCCACTAATTCTAGCCGGCAGGCCACACAAATGGTCGGCAGCCAAGATCAATGGCCGGCAGCCAATAGTGGTGGCCGACAAGTCCCAAGGTTTTTTAGGCTTGAAAAGCTAAGGTTTTGGTGCAAAACAAGGCAAGAGGTGTATAGGGTTTTGAAGGCTCAAAGCTGTGGCATTTTGCTGAGGACTCCGAGAACTTGACATACATATACATATTCATCATTGGGTGTGCAAGTGGTGACGTCCAAGTTGTAAGGGCGGTCAAAAATGGAGTGTCTGCACTAGCTCAACACAATTTAAAGCCCTTGGCTATACAAAAATAGATATAACAAAATAGAAGCTCTTGCTCCTAATCCCTCCAAGTTACTACCTTGGCAGAGGCATATCACTGGCACCTAAAAATGGTTTTTCCCAAATAGGGTGAACCAAAGCCCAGCAAAAACAATCTAGCACAATATATGAATCTTAACGAATGTATAAGTACGAAGTACATGTCTAACGCCCATTATGGTATCAATCATATCCTAAAAGATCATAATATATCAAATTCCTTTCTTGCAGTGCATTCATGTCAATTCATTTATCTCAATGTCATTCATGTCAATTCATTTCACCTCAATTCATGAGTTATGTTCATTGTTATCCAAACAACCCAACTAAAACTACAATTCAGTGGTTCTCAAACATATATAATCAATACATAACACTTCAATTTGTCATTTTACGAAAATTTTGTCTACAAGAATCGGCACTCATGTATACGCGCGATTTCGAGACTTAGACCTAGGACACATAGGCCAACTTAATTCAATGGAGTCTATCCCTTTTCTCCTCCCACATATGGAGCACATTCCCTTTCTCCTCCCAAATATCATACATATACAATATATTATAACACAGCCATATTCAATAGCAACTAATAAGGAATTAGTTTTAATTCGCCTAATCCTTATGCAATTTCTACAACAATCATGGCTATCCTCCACCGATAGCCCAAAACAGATATTTCTAAACAAATATACAACCTTTATAACAGATAAAGTGTCCAAATTCTCATAGGTGCGAGACAATATATATAACTCCACCATTCATATAAACCACCTCCTAATTCCACACTTTTACTACCAATTTCATTATTTATACAACATAATCATTTGAGTCATTTCAGGGCAAAACTTCCATTTTTTTCAATTTCATCTCAAGCACCAAAAATCAACCATTTTAGCATAACCCAAGCTCACAATTGCTCCTATAACCATTTCCTCTACATTCATTCGAAAACCCTCTTGTGATTTTAAACTAAAACCCTAGGTTTATTCAAAACTACCTCAAATCCTAATCTTTCTTACACAACAACAAATTACTAAGCTAAAAATCATAGAAGAGTATAGAGAGTCCCTACCTCAAGCTTAGAAGACCAAAGGGAGAGATGGAGAAACTTCAAAGATGCCAAAACCAAGCTTTAATCAGATCAAAAGTTTCCTCTTAAGACGCACTACCTTTTTAACAAAGGCACACGGGTAGAGAGATCACTAGATCTAGGTGAAAATGTAGAGAGAATGTAGGTTTTAGAGAGAAAGGGTCTCAACTTTAAGGTTTGGAGAGAAATAGATCTGAAAAACTAATGTAAAATGATCTTTTCACGAACTGATATACGCACAGTCCGCTCGAGCACGAGAAGTGACGCTCGAGCATCAGACATAATAAGTTGTTCCGCTCAAGTGCAAGAAGTGACGCTCGAGCGCCAAGACGCAAAACAAAAGGGCATTACCGCTCGAGCTCAAGAAGTGACGCTCGAGCGTAGAATACACACATCCAGTAGTTTTGCAAACAATAAATCAACGCTCGAGTGCAAGAAAGGGCCACTCAAGCACCCACCCGCTCGAGTATAGAAAACGCCGCTCGAGTGTAGAATACATTCTCCTAGTAGTTTTGCAGACCTGCAAAAGTACTGAGAGTTCACAAAGCCCGCTCAAGCGCAAGAAGTACCGCTCGAGCAGAGAAGCAAAATTCTAGGCAACAAAGGTTTGAAAACTAAGCAACCAACTTATTCTAAACACAACCACTACAACCCAAAAGTCAAACTTAAGGAGATACAAGGGAAACAAGCCGCAAACGACAATGTGAAACCATCAAACCCGAGTCCGGGATACAACAAGTGTCGGGTCAAAATCGGAATCTCTATAACCTCCCTCCTTTAAAGAATTTTGTCCCCGAAATCTCAAATCAAGTTTCAAAACTAAATTAAAACCAATTACAACAATGATAATCAATTCCAATACCATGGCCCATTCCTCGGTCGTTTATTCTCATCAACTTGATACAGATTCCAATATTGAGGTAAAATCCACATTTTCCAAAACATTTACAATGTTTACATTAAATTCGTGTTTCCAAAACATACACAACATATATAATGTTCTCATATATCCAAAACATATACAATGTTTTCATATTTTATTAACATAACAAAATTCCATTACATGTTCAAACATCAGCAAATAAGTCCGGATATTTCTCATGGACTTCCAACTTGCGTTCCCAAGTTGCTTCCTTAACCCCGTGATATTTCCACAATACCTTCACCAAGAGGATCGTCTTACCTTGCAAGACTTGGTCCCGGGTATCCAAGACCCTCACCGGTCTCTCCTCGTACGAGACATCCTCATCTACCTCTAAGTCAGTCCAACCCAACACATGCGATGGATCCAGCTCATTCTTCCGAAGCATGCTAATATGAAACACATCATGAACCCCAGAAAGCTGTGACAGCAAGGCCAAACGATAAGCGACCTCCCCGATCAGCTCTAGGATCTCAAAAGGCCCAATGAATCGAAGGGACAACTTCCCACTCTTTCCAAACCTCATCAAACCTCTCCTAGGTGATATCTTCAAGAACACATGATCTTTCACCTCAAAAGACAAGAGTCTCCTACTACGATCAGCATAACTTTTCTGACGACTCTGGGCAGTAGCCAACCTCTTACAAATAAGTGCAAATTTTTCTGTTGTTTCCCGAACCAACTCTGGACCCAACATAGGTGCATCACCCACCTTGGCCCAACACACAAGAGATCTACTCGGTCGGCCATACATGGCCTCAAGTGGTGCCATACCGATACTCGACTGTAAGTTATTGTTATAAACAAACTCCACTAAAGACAAGTGCCTCTCTCACGAACCCTTGAAATCAAGGACATAACCCCGGAGCATATCCTCAAGAATCTGAATAGTACGCTCGGACTGCCCATCAGTCTGAGGATGATACACGGTGCTAAAAGTCAATTTAGTACCCAAGGCACTCTGTAGGCTCTGCCATAACCGAGCCGTAAAATGTGGATCTCCATCCGATACAATCGTCACTAGGACCCCGTGCAACCTCACTATGTCCCTAATGTACAGGTTGACAAGAAATTCCACCAAGTTACTTACGCACTTAGGTATAAAGTGCACCGACTTAGTCAACCGGTCAACTACCACCCAAATAGCATCGCTACCCTGTTGAGTTCTCGGAAGGCCTACAACAAAATCCATCGTGACATGCTCCCACTTCCACTCGGCTATAGGCAAGGGTTGTAACAAACTTGCTGGCCTCTAATGCTCGACCTTCACTTGTTGACAAGTAAGGTATTTTGACACAAACAAGACCACATCCTTCTTCATACCTCTCCACCAAAACTGATGACTAAGGTCGTGATACATCTTTGTGCCTCCCGGATGCACCGCAAGGCGTGAATGGTGAAACTCTCAGAGTACTTCCTCTCGGCAAGACTCCAGTACGAATAAACGGTTACAGTATCTCACACTCAGGTCGGGATACACATTCAACCCTCTTTCTACCTTCCCACTAGAGATCTTCTATCGGAGGGATTCTGCCTCAAGGTCACCCTTATTTGTTTCTAACACTCGGTTCACAGGTGTAGGTTGTGCAACTAGTAAAAATAAGGCTACAGACTTAGCAGACTCACCCAGATGCAAGTCAAACTCCCCAATAGCACCCAACATCTCTCATTCTCGAATGGCAATACAAGCTACACCGCTAATAGATTTCCTGGATGATAATGTAACTCAAAGTCATAATCTTCTATGAACTCCATCCACCTCATCTACCTCAGATTCAAGTCTTTCTGTGTAAACAGATATTTCAAACTCTTGTGCTTAGAAAATACCTCAAACTTCTCACCATACAGATAATGCCTCCAGATCTTTAGGGAAAAAATTACCGCCACTAGCTCTAGGTCGTGAGTAGGGTAGTTCCTCTCATGTGTTTTTTATTGTCGCGAGCCATAGGCTACTACCTTTCCATCTTGCATCAAAACATAACCCAAACCTTCCTGTGGGACATCACAAAACACCGAATAACCCAAACCCCTCTCTGGAATAATCAATACTAGAGCAGTGGTAAGTCAAATCTTAAGCTCTTGGAAAGACTTCTCACAAGTCTCATTCCATACAAACTTAACTCCCTTCCTCATCAGTCTAGTTAACGGTAAAGCTAATCTAAAGAAATCTTTCACAAACCGATGGTAATACTCGACCAACCCCAAGAAACTATGGATCTCAAAAGTATTCTTAGGCTATTTCCAATCTTGCACTGACTCTATCTTGGATGAATCTACAGTCACCCCTTCCCCGGATACCACATGGCCTAAGAACTTAACCTCTTTCAGCCAGAATTCACACTTCCCAAACTTAGCATACAGTTTATGGGCTGTAAGTAACTCAAGTACTACCCGCAGGTGTTTCTCGTGCTCTTCCTCAGAGGGTGAGTAAATCAGGATGTCGTCCACAAAAATGACCACAAAACGATCTAGGAACTCATAGAAGATGCGGTTCATCAAGTCCATAAACACAGCTAGTGTATTGGTGAGCCCAAAGGGCATCACTAGAAACTCATAATGGCCATACCGTATACAGAATGCCGTCTTCGGGATATCCTCATCCCTTACCCTAAACTGGTGATAACCCGATCGCAGGTCTATCTTAGAAAAGCAATAAGACCCCTTCAACTGATCAAACAAATCATCTATACGAGGTATTCGGTACTTGTTCTTGACAGTTACTCGATTCAACTTACGGTAATCTATACAAAGTCGCAAAGCACCATCTTTCTTTTTGGCAAAAAGAGCCGGTGCTCCCTACGGCGAAGTACTAGGGTGGATGAAACCCTTATCTAGCAATTTCTAGAGTTGAATCTTCAACTCACTCAACTCGGTAGGTACAAATCTATATGGTGCCATAGAAATCAATGCCGTACCAGGCACTAAGTCAATAGAGAACTCGATCTCTTGATGAGGTGATAAACTAGTAAGATCATCCAAAAAAACATCCGGGTATTCACAAACTACCCTTGGCAACTCAATTCGGGCTTCATCACACTCAACACTCAAGAAGTTGGCAAGAAGGCAACTATGCTCACTCCGCCCACGCGGATCATACACTGGTGATAAGACTCTATCCACCCGGTCCCCCAAGAAATAAAAACAATCACCGCTTAAGGTACATACAGTAACCCTCTGATGGTAGAAGTCTATAATAGCCCGATAGGATGACAACCAGTCCAAACCTAATATAACGTCAAAGCTAGACATATCAATCAATACAAATGCAAAAGGAAGTTGGCGACCTGCAACCTCTATGTCACAATCCCAACACCCCTACTTCAAAATAACCTCACCACCAATAGGTGACTTTACATAGATAGGGGATACTAACTGAGCCAACTTTAACCCCAAAACCGATGCAAATGCAAACGAGATAAATGAACGGGATGCACCTATATCAATCAATACATTAGCAACCGAATTGCAAAACAATTAGGTACCTCTCACTACCGAAGGCGCTGGTACTAGATCTGGCACGGTAACAACATATACACGCCCTATTAGCCTCTGATCTACCTGCTCTCCCCTCGGAGCATAGGCCTGCTGCACTGACTGAGCCGAAGAGGCTCCTTAATTGGCCCTCGAGGCCTGTGCTGACTGTGCCAGCTAGTGGCTCTGTGTCTGTCTCGAACCAGACGCACAAGGTATAGTACCCAACTGAGGGAAAAATCTCTTCATGTGCCCCGCCTACCCATACTAATAACATGAGAGTAGCTGCCCTCTCCCCTGACTCTAGATCTGAGAACGAGCTGAAGATGATGCAAACCGTTGCTCTTCTCTTCTCTACGGGCAAACTGGAGACTTATGGCCTAACTGACCACACTTGAAACAAGTGAAATCTCCCAGACCACCTCTCTCAGAACCTGAACTCGGCACTAGAAAAGTAGACCTTGACTGAGCTCCCTGGGACGGCTGTAGGTTAGAACACCTCTGCCTCTTACTATCTCCTTGTACATCCTGACTCCTCTTGGAGCCCCTCATCATATCCTTTTCTATCTACATCACGGTCTCAAGATAAGTCACCGCCTCCACAAGGCGTCCATAATCTCTAATCAATGACTTGGCCACCTTGAACATTAGCCCGGTCCTCAACCTCTTCTCAAACTCCAGATAGTTCTTAGTTACAACAAAAGTGAGGCAAAAACTTAAAGAGGCTAGTGAATGTGTCCACAAACTCAGCCACTGGTGTGTTCAACTGTACAAGCTTGGACAACTAATCTCTTAACTTCTCCCGAATAGTGGGAGGCAAAAACTTATCTTGGAAGGCACTGACAAAAGCCTCCCAAGTCATCCCAATGCGCCTACGCGCATACTTCCACCACTGACCTACATCTCCTTTTAGCTGGAAGGATGCCAAGTTCACTCTCAACTGGTCGTCCTCAATGCCAAGCATCTCGAACGTCTTCACTATCTATTCTAGCCACTCATCTGCCTTCAATGGCTCTTTGGGATCACCCACAAACTTATCCGGATTCAACCAGAAAAACTCTCGCTTCAAGAAAGATGGCCTTGTCTCAACTACTTGGGCTTGGACTTGATTCTTAACATTGAGAATGTCCATAGATTCCCTCAATGCTCTGGCCATTTCGCAGGCTAAGGTGTCCATGGCCTGTTGACCAACTAGTTCGGCTACATTGGCTAGACCAGCACCCTCCTCCTGTGCCGGAATATCATTCGATATCAGCATCTCTTGCCGCTTAGGCCTACCACACCTACCACCACGTCCATGTCCACGTCCACGTTCTGACATCCTAATAAAGGTAACAAAAGTGATTAGCACATTTACAAATGTGCCGAAGCTAACTCACTCAAGTCCTAATGCAGTGGACAACAGTAATTCACTCCACATAAGCAAATAGTCACATAAACACATACAAATTTCGTTCCCGGATAACAATCGTCCTGCGGCGTTAATAGAGTTCCAATTAGAAACAACGCTGATCAAGTGCTATTTTAATAAGACTTCTAGAAACCCGTAGACTCAATTAACATCCTAGAAATTAAATCTCATACCTGTATAATCACATAAACATGTTATCATATAAGCACATATCATTCGTACTAAAGTCTCTAGCAAGCGAGACAAACCCGTTGTGGTATTAACCACTCTCCACGTACCCAAAGTATTTAAACCCGGTACGCTCTGATACCAAGTTGTAACGCCCCGAAAATAATACAATAATTCAACAGTAAAGACTAATACAAAAAGACATAAACAGAGTATTAGGCTTTCATTAACCAGAGTCCATTTACAAAAGGGTACATGCATTACACATTCATAAGCTCTACCATGAATCTATAGCATGTGACACCAAACTAAATGATCAATGAAACAAATGCCTTACGGGCTTACATCTTTCCAAAATAGTTCTTAGTTACAATAAAAGTGAGCCTATCTCAACATAATTTAAAGCCCTTGGCTATACAAAAATAGATATAACAAAATAGAAGCTCTTGCTCCTAATCCCTCCAAGTTACTACCTTGGCGGAGGCATATCACTAGCATCTAAAAATGGTTTTTCCCAAATAGGGTGAACCAAAGCCCAGCAAAAACAATCTAACACAATATATGAATCTTAACGAATGTATAAGTATGAAGTGCATATCTAACGCCCATTATGGTATCAATCATATCCTAAAAGATCATAATATATCAAATTCCTTTCTTGCAGTGCATTTTATCTCAATGTTATTTATGTCAATTCATTTCACCTCAATTCATGAGTTATGTTCATTATTATCCAAACAACCCAACTAAGACTACAATTCAGTGGTTCTCAAACATATATAATCAATACACAATACTTCAATTTGTCATTTTATGAAAATTTTGTCTACGAGAATCGGCACCCATGTATACGCGCGATTTCGAGACTTAAACTTAGGACACACAGGCCAACTTAATTCAATGGAGTCTATCCCTTTTCTCCTCCCACATATGGAGCACATTCCCTTTCTCCTCCCAAATATCATACATATACAATATATTATAACACAGTCATATTCAATAACAACTAATAAGGGATTAGTTTCAATTCGCCTAATCCTTATGCAATTTCTACAACAATCATGGCTATCCACCACCGATAGCCCAAAACAGATATTTCTAAACAGATATACAATCTTTATAACAGATAAAGTGTCCAAATTTTCATAGGTGCGAGACAATATATATCTAACTCCACCATTCATATAAACCACCTCCCAATTCCACAGTTTTACTACCAATTTCATTATTTATACAACATAATCATTTTGAGTCATTTCAGGGCAAAACTCCTCTTTTTTCCAATTTCATCCCAAACACCAAAAATCAACCATTTTAGCACAACCCAAGCTCACAATTCCTCCTATAACCATTTCCACTACATTCATTCGAAAACCCCTCTTGTGATTTTAAACTAAAATCCTAGGTTTGTTCAAAACTACCTCAAATCCCAATCTTTTTTACACAACAACAAATAACTAAACTAAAACTCATAGAAGAGTGTAGAGAGTCCCTACTTCAAGCTTAGAAAACCAAAGGGAGAGATGGAAAAACTTCAATGACGCCGAAACCAAGCTTTAATTGGATCAAAACAGAGCTCTTGAGACACACTACATTTTTAACAAAGGCACACAGGTAGAGAGATCACTAGATCTAGGAGAAAATGTAAAGAAAATGTAGGTTTTAGAGAGAGAGGGTCTCAACTTTAGGGTTTGGAGAGAAATAAATCTGAAAAAGTGATGTAAAATGACCTTTTCGCGAACTGATATACGCACAGTCCGCTCGAACGTGAGAAGTAACGCTCGAGCGTCAGACACAGTAAGTTGTTCCGCTCGAGCACAAGAAGTGACGCTCGAGCGCCAAGACAAAACAAAAGGGCATTACTACTCAAGCTCAAAAAGTGACGCTCGAGCGCAGAATACACACATTCAGTAGTTTTGCAGAAAATAGACCAACACTAGAGCATAAGAAAGGGCCGCTCGAGCATAGAAAATGCCACTTGAGCATAGAATACATCCTTCCAATAGTTTTGCAGACCTGCAAAAGTACTGAGAGTTCACAAAGCCCGCTCGAGCGAGCCTAAGAAGTGTCGCTCAAGTGGAGAAACAAAATTATAGGCAACAAATGTTTGAAAACTAAGCAACCAACCTGTTCCAAGCTCAACCACTACAAGCCAAAAGTCAAACTTAAGGAGATACAAGGGAAACAAGCCGTAAACAACAATGTGAAACCATCAAACCCGAGTTCGAGATGCAACAAGGGTCGGGTCAAAATCGAAATCGCTATAATAGGTCTGAGGTATGTGTGATATACTGTGAGTAGTGACTTATGAGTTAAATACTTGAATTAATATCTTTGAGAGATTACGGACTTGATCGTCAGAGTGCCCCCGGGTGGTAAACCACCGCGATATTCTTATTTCTTGTTACAGGTTGTTGGGCTTAATATATTCTGTCGGTGCTCTCCAGCTGAGTTTCCCCTTTGGTTATGTGGTCAGAAATCAACACCCACACATAATTACACTTCTTTTTTGTATCTCTCTTTCTTTACCCTTGCATGCTTCGCAACATTGAAAAGGGTGTATGTTCAATCCTTGAACTATAGTAATACAAACATATAATACCACACAGTGTTTCTTTCTTCTTCTCCTCTCTCTATTTTTTTAAAAAATAAATAAGTAAATAAAAGTAATTGATGGTTGTTTGCAAAAATATAGATTGATTGTAAAATATTGGCCCCGTTTGGTAGAGCTGTGGGAAAGTGATTATAACTTATAGTCAAACAGCTTATAGCTTATAACTGTGAACATAAGCTGATTTTTGACTTATAAATTAAGCTTCTTCTCCCCCACTCAAAGAATAAGTTGACTTTTGACTTACAAAAAACTATAAGCTGTATTGTTAAGCTGAACCAAACACATCAAAATAGCTTAAATTAAGCTAAAAGCTGAAATAAGCTGGAAATAAGCCCTACCAAACAGGGCCATTATAGATGGTTGTTTGCCAAATGTATAGATTGATTGTAAAATATTATTATGTCCATTACAGTTATCTATGAAGAAAGAAACTTTGGCAAATTATATCGATGAGCTTTACATTTTTCCCCTTATGTTATTTCAGTTCCTCAACTTTCAATTTGCTCAATTTTGACTCTTAATTTTAAATTTTGTGTCATTTTGGTCCAATTGATAATGTCATTAGTGTTTTTGATAGAAAATAATCACTGAATTGGTTAAGTTTAACTCACTGAGTTTAGTAAATTTATAATTTTACTCTAAAAAATATGACACGTGCTACTTATATATATATTTTTCATAAAAAAATGCTAAGAGTTGTGATCAATTAAACCAAATCAAAACAAAATCATAAATTCAGGATCAAAATTAAGTCAATTGAAATTATAGGGACCAAAATGATACAAGGACCAAAATAGAGGGACTACCATTGCAATTAGCCCAAGAAACTTTTAAAGTTGAAATTGATCAAATCTTCCATGCAGTCAATCATATCACACACACACACACAAAAAGGGAAGAAGAGGAAGAAGAAGAAGATTGAATAAATTAGTTGTGTTATTCATTGAAAAGAATATAGTAGATAAGTCAGATTATGTAAACTTAGTAATTTTGAAGCTAAAAATGTAAAAAGAGTATTGTTGAAGTGATATTTTGTTGCAATTGATTCAATTTGTATTTAATATTATAATTTTAAAGTTTGTTTGTTGTTTTTGTCTTTTCGTAAATTGAACGTTGCTAAACTATAAAGTAAGAAGACCAAATTTATTTTTATTTATTTTTATCTTTATGAGTTCTTGTAAATAATAATTTCTTCTGTGTAAATAACTTTTAATATAATTTCAGTGATTATATATACAAACAAACTTTGTATGTCCTAGCAAATTTAAAATTAAAAAAGAAAGAAAGAAAATTTTGGGATTACTTATTATTTTATGGAGAATTGCAGATAAATGAGATTACTATAAAATAATTATAATTTAGAAAAATGTTTCGTGGATTGAAAATCATTCGGCTCGAATGGCCCGACTGCCCAAAACGACGTCGTTTTGGACAGTTTTTTTTTTTCCTTTTTTCTTTTTTTTCTGTTAGATATCTAAAAACAGAGGAAGAGAAAGAGAGAGGAAGAGAAAAAGAAAGAGAGAAAAGAGAGAGGAAGAGAGAAGAAAGAGAGAGAAGAGAGAGCTCCACCAAAGACTTGAGTTTCTTCTTCTTCTTCTTCTTTTTTCAAGGTTTGAAATCGATCGATTTCATCGAAATCAATGGATATGGATTTCACAAAATCGATGGATGTTGATGATGATGATGATGATGATGATGATGATGATGTTGTGATGATAATGTTGATGAAGATATTGTTGTTAATGATGATGATGATGTGTTTGATGATGATGATGTTGATTAAGATATTGTTGTTGTTGATGATAATAATGTGTTGATGATGATGATGTTGATGAAGATATTTGTTGATGATGATGATGTGTTGATGAAGATGTTATTGTTGATGAAGATGAACACCCAGCTTACTCTTCTCTCTTGGTTTTGATTGAGTTCTGTTTGTAACAAGGACGACTTGTACAAAGAAATGGAGTGGGTGTACAAAGAAGTCGGCCCTTTCGAGCCTCAATATTTCGAGCTACAAAACAGAGTTGTATAATTATGATGGTGCAAGTGGGTCAATCTATCTGGCATGGGACACAGCATCCAAAACAAAGTTGCACTTTCATAAAAATATAATTATTTTGAGTTATTTTTATTTATTTTCAATTCTCTCTTATTTTAGCAATAATTTTCTCATTTCTTAAGTTCACCTAGAGTTTTTTTTTGCAAAAAAAAGAACCTGCTAAATAAATTTTTTTTTTTTTTTTTTAACAATACATATCTCATAAACAGGGTATCCTAAACTCCCAATCTATAACAATTAAGCATAGCACTAAACATTCAATCTTACCTGAACAACAAGAAAGGGGAAGGAGAAATTACAGAGAGAAGAGAGAGACACAACTGACCTGTCGCTGCTAGATGTGTTCGTTTGACGTTATTTTTAAGTCAATTTTTGCATTTACAGTTTGACCCCTTATGTACATATTTGTTATTTTCATTATGAAAAAATATTAAAGATATATATTTACTAATTTAAAATATATTTATATAAATAAATTGGTCAAGTAGATCTTTAATTTGTATTGGTTGATTTAATTCTAACATGACTCGTGATTGTTTGATTATCTCATAAAATTTTAGAATTTGAAAAATACTCCTACATTTTAAGGTTAACTTAAATTTATCCTATCATATTAATTAATTATTTTTCTACACGGCAACATGGCACATAGTAATTTGAATAATATTTTCTAATATAGTTATTGAAATAAATATAAAATTTAAATCTTTCACTTCATTTCTTTTTTTAGGCCACATCGCCTTAACTCTTAAAATCTGAACCTACATTTTAGTCATGAAAGCTCACTACAATCACCCCCAGCAAGTTCTTTCTATAACTAAAATTCACCACAACAATTAAAACTACATATAAAAATTGGAGAACACATGCAAGTGGGAGAAGAAAAAAAAAATTACAAATACATGGAAATGCAAGTGTATCTGTGGTGGAGTGCAAATGAAAGACTATAGTCTCTATGTGTTAGTAATTTTTTTCTCCTTTTTTCACTTGCATGTAATTCTCCCTATAAAAATTGAAGTATTTTCAATAAAATATAAAAAATAAAGAAAAAAAGAGAGAACAAATGGAAGAGAGCTAGAGATACAAACTTTGATATGACATATCATAATTATAAAAAATTTATAGACATAATATAATTATGTTCAACAAAAAATAATTTTTGTAATTTATGCAAATTTATTTGTTTTTAATTTTGTCAATTGAATTATGATACATGTACTATACTATTATATAAGCAAAAAAACATTATTAGTTCATTGAGTCTCAAAATTCTCTATTTTCTTAAATTTTTGAATTAAAAAATAATAAAAACACACCTGAGACATTATCATTGGTTTTACCAAATTTTAAGCCAATTTTGACTCAAGGCTTTTGCCATTTGTTTGGCAAGGCAATTGGCTCACTATTGAAGGAGTAATTTTGTGAATTCAAGCCATTTTTGGGATTTGACAAGGCATTTGACACAATCATTGAAGTTGCTCTAAAGAGTTTGTGTTTTGCACAAGATTTTATTTATATTATTAATTTAGGGGTGCATTATAAATACAATTAAAATATGAATTGCCTTATGTAGTTCAGAAAATTATATTTCATCTCTTGAGATTTCTAAATTCATAACAAATCGCCGCTTTTATTAATAAATCATCAAGTTAATTAACAGTTTTTAATGATGTTAAAATTACGTTTCAATTAATAATTTAAGTAATTTTATTATTGTATAGAAAAGCAATTATAAATTTTATTTTTTAAGTTAATTCTGTTAATAAAAAATTCTGAAAAGGGAGTGTTTGTAATTTTTTAAATCACAAGAAATAATCTGTACTTTAAACAAATCTCGAGGGTGTGTTTGTAATTTACCCTTAATTTAAATACATATAAAATAGTTGATTTTATAGTGATGTGAATTTTTTAACTATTTATAATATCTCCAATAATTCAATAGTTAAATTATTAGTTATTGTTACATTTTAATACTTAAATAATGTCAAAGTGTAATGTTTTAATAATATTGTTCTAATATTACAAATGTTTTTTTTTTAATTTTAATTTCTCACAAGATGGGAACTAAAATTATTATATGTTCATCGTAACAGATGTAAAAACAAATTGAATTGTCCAATTTTAGGTATAACTAAATTTGTATCAAATTTAGTAATGTTAAATATAACACAAAGTTTGAAGTGTTCAAAATTGAGTTTCTATGTTATTTTTTTTGAGAATAAAGATAACTCTGACAGTGATAGTTAAAATGACTTGTCTATAGTCATTCTTTGGCTTACTACATATGTCAAATGAGATGATATACTAAATCTGAAATGCTAGGTGGCCACAAATTTTGTGGTTTGAATGGTTCGAAACTACCAAAACGACGTTATTTTGGGTGCAAAACAAGCAAAAACGACGTCGTTTTGACAGTTTCGGGCTATTTGAGCCATAGAAATTATAGCCACCAAACATTTTTCATACTAAATATGGTATAAATAGATACATTTAGGAATGTTTGTTTATATGAATTGAATTAGATTGTATTGACATTCTTATGACTATCAATGATGAGATTATTAATTCTTTTGGATTGTATATCCTATCTTATGTTTAGATTGACCTAAGATTGTAAGGAAAGATTGACAAAATTTTATCAATTTTGTAGTTTAGTCAATTAGTGCAAATTTCTACTTAGTCCCCCGTTTTGCATATTCTCTTGGGATTCAAAAGTGCCTTATATGTGGATATCATGTATGGCTAAACTATTTATCATAACTCTTATTTTCTTAACTGAACAAGAGATTATGTATTTTTGTTAGATTATTAATCTAATCCCAAGATCATGTTTTGCCCAAATAAACATGATCTTAGTGTTCTCATGTGTCACGTGCACAATCATTAAATATTAGTGAAGTTCGTGCGTGACCAATTATATCAATAGTTGTGCCACATGAGATAAAATGGTAAACTAAATGTGGTATAAATAGATGATAAATGTAATATTATTGATTTAAAATATCTTACATACTAAAATACAAAGCAAAGTTGTCCATTGATTCCATCGAAAACTCAAGACTTATGTATTGAGGGCATAAGCGACCATTTTGTGACCAAAATAAGAGCCATATTTAGTAGCGGAGGTGGAGAAAGTGAGGCTGGTAGTGGTGGTGTGGTGGTGGAGGGTGGAGGATGATGGTGTATACAGAAAAAAGTTTAAAAACACAAAAATAGATTTCAAAGTTGAGCACAACCTTTTGACATGAGATGGATTTACATTTTCTTTGTCAGTTCAAGTCAAACCAGCTTGATTTCAACAACTTTCTTTATGAGTCCAATACCCAATGTGAGTGGGTTATGTTAAATACTATAATTATTTTTGTGTATAAATTAAAAAGCTATTGTATACATCTGTCTACACTGGAAAGAAGCGTGATTGTTGTACCTTATGCACAATGGCGTAGCTAGGATTTGAGTTTATTAATAGGGTAATCAAGCAAAAATCTACTCTTATATAATCATTCACAGTGAGTTTCCATTTTTGAAATCACTATATGATAACCCTATTACTTAAGTTTATCAAACATATTTTTCTCCATATATCTATCCAAATAATCATTCAATCAACCATTACTCTAAATTTTAGGGGAAAAAATTAATCATTCACTTATTCACAAATTGCATCGCAACAAAAGATTTTTCACAGTTGTAGTTGTCAGTGGTAGAATAGGAATAACAATCTCTATTGTTTCTTCAAAAGCATCTCCAATCTTGAATCTTTTTTCATCAAATTTAAATTTGATGATAAAATGCTCAAAAACTATTTTCAATCATTTCATCCAATGCCTATTAAAAATAAATAAATAAATAAATCATTTCATTAAATGTTTATCAAATTAAAGGGATAAATATCTTTTTTTTTCATCAAATTGAGAATTCATCAAATATTTTATAAAATTTGAATTTGATGAAAATTTAAAAAGATAAAGCATTGGAGATTAATTTTTTTCATCAAATTTAATGAAAATAAAAAAAAATGAGATAATAGTGGAATTTTTAAAAGATTTTGGTAGAAATTTGTCACGACCCAAACCCGCCCCTATAAGTTTAACGTTGTAACCGGCCAGTAATCCAAGATTACCAAAGGCCTACTTTACAGTAATACAGCAAACGGGGCTAGTAGAAGCCAATCAATAATAAAATATAATGTCCAAAGAGCTGTGAAGACTTAAATGAACAAACAAACTTTATATGATATATTCAGATATTCACATAAGTCCATGTCCAAATATATGTACAAACATGCCATAACTTAGGGAAATAAATCCCAATAACAAAACAGTCAAAACAAAAGTTTGAAACAAAAACTTCATAATATATGATCATAGTCACAAGTGGGGAAGTTAGAAACACCCAAAAGCCTTGACACGTGTCGGTTCGGAACCTCATGGTGAGGCACAATAGTTGGCTTAACGAAACAGGGTTCGGGTCAACGCCGCTAAGACCGATCTAGTGCTTGATTACATACATACATACATATATTAAACAGTGAGCTAAAGCCTAGTGAATAACAACTGTGTAAAGGAGTCATGAATGATGTCCTCACAGTCATTTAAAAACAATTAGTTTCAGTAGTGATTCAATTCACAATGGAATATCTCATACATTGAATGAAATCATATCAGTCATACGTGGTACATCTAATAGTAGAATAATACAGTAGGTCTTAAAGACCGAACAATCATTTGATGGCCATTAATACAGTAAATAGTAGTTCTAAGAATTGGAACTGACAAAGATCTTTGTAACAGTAGCAGTAAATAGTTGCTACGGATGCCACGAGTACAGTTCACAAAATAGGACAATCATTCATTCAGTAAACACATTTCAGAAAACAGTACATTTCATCAATTGGAAAATAATTCCAATTGAACATAGTTTTACAGTATTGTTACTCACAGTGGGCTCCTTGAATTATGTGCTTAAGATGCGGCATCTGACCTAAACAAACAAATCCAAGCACAACTCAATTACACTCGTGTCATTCAGTTATTTCTATTCAGTTCAGTACTATACTTCAGTTCATTTGCTTCTTATTCGGTTTCTATTCATTGCTTATCTGTTCAATTATAACTTTTTGGTCTTTATTGCATTTGGGTTCATGAGATGCGAATGCATATGAAAAACACTTAAAAACCATGCAAACGAAAGCCCGAAAGGTAGAAAAATGGAGTGAAAATGAAATCAGGATCAATCTGAAAACCGCACGTGCGATGGCACTGGCCGAACGTGCGAAACTACCACCGCACGTGCACCCCGCATGTGCAATAAAATCAATAGTTGAGCTTCAAAATGTCCTATTTTCCGGCACGTGTGGCGCTCCAAGCCACACGTGCGGTTCTGGGCATTTTTTAATTCAAAAATTGCTCTTGTTTGGAAACTCGTCCTTTGCAAATTCTAACTTCAATTCTAAGCCAAAAACTCATAAATTCATGGTGGATTAACACTTTCTAACTACAAATAAAAATCATGACTTTAAATCTAACCCCAAATTGCCATAAAGAAATCAAACTTTCAATTTGATATGTAAATGTATAAAACATGCAAGTGTAAGCTCTAATCCTCAAAATTCATGAACTCTCCCTCGCAATTGTAGAACCATGCAAGAATTCAAGTGTATGAAAACAAATTTCCATGAAATCATGCCATGCATGTAGCTATATTAAGTTAATTCTTTCAATACTTCACTTTTATGATCATACAAGTTCATATAGCTTTTCAACTTCTAAATCTACCTACAAAACCAAAAATCCATTCTATCACAATTCAATTTCTAGAGGATGATTACTAAGACATCTTAATTTCATGAAATTAAAGGAAAATTCTCACCTTATTTGGTTGATTTATGAGAAACTAGCCTAATCTCCCTTGTTTCTCTAAGATTTCCTCTTTTCTCTTCTTCTCCTTGGTCCTGAGCTCTCTCTAGCTTTCTCTACAAAATGCAATAAGTCTCTCTCTTTCCCTCAAAACTCTTTTCTTTGACTATATGATAAATAGGATTTATAATTTTCATATTATTCTTAATTATCCTTAAATTAATTGGGCTAATAAAGCATATTAATTGAAATTACACTAATTATGAACTTAATTACTTTATCTCTAACCTAACTAAACTTAATCATACTAATGTGGATTAGGCTCTAATTACCTACCCAAGGATTTAATTTAATCATGTAAAAATTAGGGGTAAGAATGGTTCGGGTTTGGGTAAAACCAGGACCAATCTGTTATCTACAGTTCCTAAAAAATTAGAACCAATCCAATCCGTTTAAATCGTGGAACCAATCCGAACCAATCCATTTAAACACGGATCGGATCAGTTTAGGACCACGGATTCATATAATTAAATAACAAAAAAAAAAGAACATTTTAATTTCATAAAAACATATACATAGTATCATATTAGTTTCACAATAGCAACATGTCTTTCCACAATAGCAATATACTATTCTAGAATTTACACAACCCCAAGAAAACTGGTTCTACTATAAGTATTTAGACCATTACAAATTAAAACTAAAAACCAACAAACAATAACAATAAAAGATGATACTATGCAGGTTTAGGTTTGAGTTTAGATTTTATATGGAATAAAAGAAGATACTATGTGAAAAGGTGTATAATATAAATATAGGCTATCTGTATACGGTCTGAATTGGTTCCAATCCAGAACTATGGGGTTTAATCTGGAACCGATCCGTGGACTACGGATTTTTAATTTTTCAATTCGGAACTGAACCACGAATTCAAAAAACCAATCCAAACCTATCAGATTTGATTGAACCGGATCAAATTGCAAATTTTACGGATTCTTTGCTCAGCCTTAGTAAAAATTACTGATTCAGACAAGTTCAATTTCCACCTCTTCATATCTATTTACAACAATAATACAATAACAATACAATGCATGTAACACGTGACACCATAATTAACACATGATCAACATTAATCACATAATTAGCTTAATTAATCAAGAAGGTGGTTATCACAAAATTTGATGAAAAAGTTGAAATAGTTCGTATCAAATTAACTTTTTTTATTCAAATTTGGAATCAAATTATATGAAATAGTAGTCAAGAATTAGATATGTTATAATTTCATTTGCTTTAATTTGTAAAAGCCCAAACATTTTGGATAAATTTCTATATTTACTTAAGAAGAAATTTAAGATTGAATGTTGTCACTTAACACCACTATTGATACTGTAGCTTGGCCAATGCTTGCACACATTATAGTCATTGTTCTGCACTTAATTATTCATTATTTATCTATTTCACTATATCATAGGTCTGCGGTACACTCCTCTTTAGTCCCCACTCCACTACGGTCATCACTTGGTCCCTCTTCTCCACATGCCACAACTTCTCATTCTCACACTATTACTATGTTGGGGAATTTTCAAAATGATTTTCAAAATTAATAGTTTAGGTCTTGGGTGCTTTTAAAACCTTCCTTATTTTTCTATAGAAAGCTTGAAATAAGCTTATGGACTTTGTCCACATTGGAAAGAAAGAAAAATATGGAGCACTTAATAAAGTATTACATGAAATATTCCTTTGAATATGGAATTGTGGAATGAATGCTGGTCTGCATGCACTCACACCGCAAGGATAGTATTCACACATGCGTGTGCATGGCATTTGATGGTGTACTTAGCACGAATGCATCGGCGCAAGGCGCTTTTCTATTTGCATCGGACATGTTGGAGCGATGACGTGAAATATAGTTAGCTCCATGTGGCAATGATGTGGCATCCGTTGGCGATGAGTCAACTAATTGATCGAATGGTTGTGTGTCCAATTTGAAGAGGTCTGATCATAGTCGTTGATTAGAGATGCGCATGATCATACAATTGAGATGGCACTCAATCGTGATCAGTCAAGGCATCTATTTGGTGTGAGATTGATCCACACCATAGATTGTTGACCAAACAATCAGATCTAATCAGATGTGATTAAGGGACATGACTATTCAATCAGATGCATCAAGGCCTATAAATAGGTTGTGAAATCAATCATTTCATTCATCCAAATTCCAGAAAGCATGCCTACAATTCTCTTTCTCTCTCTCTTCCCTTTCTTGATTTAGAATTTTCGATCAAGAGTTTCTTAAGCAAGTTTATGCTTTTTCTTACTAGTAATCAAATTCTGTAAACTTGATTTATCAATGTCATGGCTTTTTTTATTATATCAAGAGTATTCTGATCTACTGTCGTCAATGCAGACGCTGGTACACTTGATCCTTAGATCAGGTTTCATTGTATCATAGAGACGAATTTGCTATAACTCCATACACACCTATTGGTGGGGGCACATATTGTCTTTAAGAAAGCAACTAAAGTAACGTGATTTGAAACATCAATTTTCTATTCTACATAAATAAGATCATCGCCAAGTTTTGAAGACCTAAAAATTACCAACTGAATAATTCAAGATGAATTTCTCCAACAACCCCTTTGACAGTTTTTCATAAAAATAAAAAAATAATAATTGAAAAGAATTTTTTTTTATTACTTTTCATGTATGTGTATCTCATTTTTAAAATTTTGATATATATTTATATATGTCTATATATATTTGGTGAAATATTTGAAATTGCAGTAGTTCAGTACCTATTTTGTATTGGATTTTGTCTTGTTGGTTGCATGTACCCTTGCAAATGATAATCAAATTTCTAATATGGTTTTGTCTTAGCATATTTTTCATCTATCCGCCAAACCGATAAGTCAAAATCACATATAAAATTCAATTGATCTATAAATTTTATGAAGCCACAGTTCGGTGACGAATGACAAAAATATACAAACCATCTATGCAGGCTCGTTAAGATTATTTTATTTTTTTGTCAAAAACTGTACCACTCTGACCAATGCACATATATATACTTTCAAAAATATTGATTGAGCTTATAAAAAAATAAAAAAAAGTATTTTCAAAAAATAATTACATACACATAGAAAAGTTTATGTTCTTAATAATTAAAGTTTATAAAATTTATTATTAATTAATTTTTTTTTTCAAAATATACACTGATTTATTATTACCTTTATAAAAAATTACGACACATACTAGAGTCACGAAAAGTTCTTTAAAATGATTTAAATAAATATATTTTTTTATTTTTTATAAAAAAAAAATATATAAAAAAATTGCGAGGCGATAAAACTCAACAAGCTCCAGTGAACTAATATCAGGCAAATTCGAGTTTTGAAGCCCGTGGGCCAGTTGATGATGATGCCAATGTACAAGGCTGTCCAACATAAATAAACTAAAAGAGACCTTAATATTATCTCATTATTTTTTATTAGTTAATTTCACGGTTGACTCAATGGAGGGGGAAATTGAAATGCAAATCTAAATTGTAGGGAGAGAATGTAATTTCCAGGATGTGAAGATACTGTGTGATCGAACCAACCTAAGGGTGTCAATGTAATTTACCCTAATTAATTATAGAGACCGCAACGCTGACCAACATCAGAAGGTTCCTGTGGTGAGTCCTGCGTCGTCGTCTTCTCCAAAACGCGGTTTTAACCAACCACTCCAAAGTCACCTTCTTTTCCAAGGTACCCCTCCTCTCCTCCCAACTCTTTTCGATCATCCAATTTTTAATAAATTTAACCACCAAATCGTAAGATTTCTTTGATCTGATCGTTCGTTTCTTCTGATTAATTTTTTTTTTTAATCTTTGCATGTAACATGTGTGTACTGTTTTAATTCTCTCTTTTTTTTTCCTCTCTTCTACTGAATTAAAAGAGTTATTAGTTTATCTGTATTTGACTTGTTATCGAACAGTTGAAATTTCAAGGCTTAATGTTTGAGTATCAGTAGAGATTTTGTGATCAATGGCTGGATTTTTGCCTAATTAGGGTTTCTCTTTTGATTGATTCTTTTTCAGTGGAAGATCTTGTTGCTAGGGTTTTGGAAATTAAAAGACTTTTGACTGATTGTGTGGGAGTGAAATATAAACTAGGGTTTCAAAGATGAGTGACAATTTTATGGACAAATTTAGCTCTTTCAGTGAGCGTTTGAAGATTGGTGGAGCAGAGGTTGGTCGAAAGATGAGTGCTGGCATGAGCTCAATGAGTTTCAAGATGAAGGAGTTGTTTCAAGGTCCAAATCAGGTTGATAAGATTGTTGAGGAAGCTACGGCTGAAACACTGGACGAGCCTGATTGGGCCACTAATCTGGAACTTTGTGATATGATCAATCACGACAAGATCAACAGCGTTGAATTGATCCGTGGAATAAAGAAGCGGATCATGTTGAAGAGTCCCAGGGTTCAGTTTTTGGCTCTGTCGTTGCTTGAAACAGTTGTTAAGAATTGCGAGAAGGCATTCTCGGAGGTTGCGGCTGAGAGGGTGCTTGATGAGATGGTGAAGTTGATTGATGATCCTCAGACTGTTGTCAACAACCGGAACAAGGCTCTGATATTGATCGAAGCTTGGGGGGAGTCATCTAATGAGCTCCGGTATTTGCCTGTTTATGAAGAGACATACAAGGTATCCCTATTATTTCATTAAATTTTAAAAGTCAATTGTTCCGTTTTTCTACTTGGCATCAATTATCATTTCTGATCTCTTTCTACTTGCAAAAAAAATGCTGATTTGATTGAATAAGTAGAAATGAATTGAGTTTACATGCTGTGAAGTTAATCAGAGTAAAATGATTGTAAGAAATTATTTGAGAGAAGAAAGAAAGACTTTTGATGTTCATTTGGACAAGTGATTAGTTTTACATGTTTTAAAATGAAATGAGTTCATATGCCTTAAAATTATCTACTCTTGACTTTGTTACTTGTAACATGTTTATGTATTTGCTAGAGTTTGAGATCAAGGGGCATACGGTTCCCTGGCCGTGATAATGAGAGTTTGGCTCCTATTTTTACTCCCCCTCGTTCAGTCTCGGCTGCAGAAACCAATGCTAGTCTTGCTCAACAAATTCATCATGAGATTCCTGCTCAAACCTTTTCAGCTGAACAAACAAAGGAAGCATTTGACGTGGCTCGAAATAGTATTGAGCTTCTTACAACAGTTTTGTCCTCTTCACCCCAACAAGATGCTCTAGAGGTAAATTCATTTTCTTGCTCTTGTAGTTTATATGCGGATGTCCTGATTTTAGTTGATGTCCAACATGGTCTTTAGAATCTTTGAATGGTGGGTTGCATGTAGGGTTCATAATATAAAACACCTGTCAGGTTGTTTTCGTTTTTAACAGTATTGGATTCCCTTATTAACCTGGTCAAGTTTAGTAAATTGTGCATGATGTTGACCCTCTCTCTGTCTTTCTTTTACCAATCTAACAGTGAAGATTTTAATTGATCCAATAATCTTGGTTCTTCAGCCAACCTAATATCTTAAGTTGTACGATTTGAATTGTTGGCCATCATCATTGCATATGGTATATTGGCCTCGCATTTTCTTCAAAACTGGAGTAATTCACACTAGTCAATTGACTTCATTCAGTAATCATTGCTTTTTTATTGTTTGTCCGCATTTGCAAAAATGTGTTGTTCATCATTTGCGGTGTCATATTTGTTAGTATTACTGTGTTTATGAACTACCCTTTATATATATATATATATATAAACTCCTTTTGTAGTGCTCCTTTATGGTTGTTCTCATCCAAAAAACGCTAACAGGATGCTTGCTGTTTGAACATATTTGTAACTGGAAGTATGAAATTGGCTTAGTAACTGTGTAGGCAGTGTTATTAAAGGCAATAGACGCACTAAGGAGCCAAGGTCTCCTGGGGTTTAAGCTCAAGGCGTAAGGTGAGGCGTAGGTTTCACCAAAGTGAGGCGCATCTTGTATGAAAAATATATATATATGATTTAGTATAAGTAAATATTTTAGGATTTAACATAAACAAAATGAAATGTTAAACATTAGTATTTTTTGGAGATTAGGAATTATGACTAATTTTTCTTCTATCATTGATTTGGGGTTGAATGTCCAATGTATTGGCATTTGTAATAAGAGTAGGGATTTTCTATCGCTGCACCATATTAAATCAATGGTCCAATTTTAAACAAAACCAATTAAAGCAACAATAGAAAAAGCCCTCAAGATGCAAGCCTTGGGCCAGTTAGGGGCCTTATCATAGTCGCCTGGGTTGGAAACTACAAGGCGCAAACCTTGGGCCTGGACAGGACTTGGGCCTAGGCACGCCTTATCGAAGTTGCCTAGCTTGGAACACTACAAGGCTCAAACCTTGGGCCTGGATGGGATTTGGGCCTAGGCGTAATAACATTGTGTGTAGGTTTCAGCTAGGTTAATATCTTTGGATCATTTACTAAATTTTTAAACAAATTGTTGAGGTTTTTCATATTAATTTTATTTTTATCAGTTAAAATAGGATTGTTATTTTGGTAATGCTGCTCTTTCAGTAACTATGACTCCCTCTTAAACGAGTTAGTGACATGTAAAGTTGTTATGCGTTGTAGATAATTATAATATTGGCTTGGAAGTTGGAACTAGCTATTGAAAAAAAGGGTAACAGCTGTCTCATTTTGAGGCTATAAATTCATTAGAGAATAGAGGTATGTTGAGGGGTTTCCAAGTCAGCATCCTTATTACAATTGTTTCAGAATTTTAGAAATGGTAAATATTTGGGAAATCAGTTGTTCAAGGTATTAAAACTGATGTATGTTTTTAGATATTGTATATAATCTATCAGGGGAAAAAAAGTAGTAGTAGTAGTAGTAGTAGTAGTAGTAGTACTTCATTGAATTGCTTTTTTGTTGTTTTTGAATCATGAAGCTCAAGGTTTTACTGTTTTTCAATCTGTTCTTTGCCATTAAATAACCTTGCATTTCTTATGGTTGAAATTTGTTTTCCAGGCTTTGTGCCTTCAATTGTCTTACATACCAATTAATTGAAATTCTTCGACTTCCACATTCTATTTGTCACTCTTACCTACAAAAGAATGTTGGGTGAAAGGCCCACCCCTTTGCCGTGTCTTTTTTATTTCTTTTTCTTTTTTTCCCCCTCTCCGGAGGGAGTTTATTTTTATATCCCATTATAGTCAAACCGA
Source organism: Camellia lanceoleosa (assembly GCA_025200525.1). Taxonomy (NCBI): domain Eukaryota; kingdom Viridiplantae; phylum Streptophyta; class Magnoliopsida; order Ericales; family Theaceae; genus Camellia; species Camellia lanceoleosa. The sequence continues at coordinate 117,051,614 of CM045758.1, read as the reverse complement.
GTGATTGTTGAGGGTTGAAACCATGTAGACCAAGTCACTAGCACATGTACGTAATTGGTTTGCTATCTAGGTCCATATGTCAATAAATTCACATCATCCGTGGATAAAAGATGCTTAAAATATAATCCACATTGTTGACGTATCTTGCAACTATCAAATCTGTCAAAGGGTCGAGATTAAGTGTGGTAGGCTTAGTTTTGACAAGTTGAGTTAAATTGACGATGCTGGTTTGGTACCTGGCCCGGCCATCAAGTTTAATTCACAGGTCTTGGTGTTTGATGACGTTTTCATGGTTTGTTCTTGTTTTATCTGTAGTCTAGCAGAAGAAATTGGAATGCATAGATTTTTGACAACTCATTCAATTCATGATGTGAGTCGGGAACATGTTGACCAGTTAAGTTCGATGCTCAGGGCTTGGTGTTCAATGGGTGCTGTTCTGAGTAGATGTATAATATATCTTCTTCTTCCTTAGATGTCATGCAAATTGCACGTCTGAATGCGTCTTTCTTATTTAATATCAAGTGCATCCTTCTGTTTTGGTTATTGTTCTTTCTTATTATCTACTTTATTCAGCTGTGTATGGTCTCTGTCATCAGTTCTTATGCGTGTTTTTTTATTCATGTTGGTATTATAGGACATTTCTTTCTTTCTCATTTATTTGGTGAAAACTACTTAAGCAAGAGAATAATACTGTTCCAATTTTATTTTTTTCCTGATTTGTTGAATAATCATGCAAAGTCTAATTGTTACAGACAATCACCCATTTCTTGTGATTTGTCTAGTTTTTGTTATTATTAAATTGGATACAAGAGATAATTGAATTCATATTATATGAGACGTCCAACAACATTATGTTATCACATCTGTGGAAAACTGTGGAAAAAAATATTTCTCTCTTGGCGTGTTGTATAACTTTAGATGAGAACTGGGTTGGAAGAATTCGTCAGTTGGTGTATATCGCTGACACTGAGTTGCCTTTTACTTGTGTTAATTTTGTGATTCATTTGTAGACTCCCCAATATATGCAATTAATGGCTAGTCCACTATCGAACGACTGGTTTTTAAACTTGTGGCTCGTTATTATCAAATGATTTAATAATTTTATTTTTCTTTTGCTGTTGCAATTAGTAATTATGATTGTATTCCTGTTTCAGTTACTTGTTTTTATTTTTTAATTATCTTTCGATATTTTTTCCACAATTACATTTTGTTTTAACTTATTTGTTGCTGAAAAATGAGGTAATATGTCTTGAAACATACATATTATGGCCTATTGTATAATGTCTAAGGGCAAATTACACCAGTAGTCTCTGTATTTTACTTCGTGTTACAATTTCAATTGTAGCAAATTTGCACTTTAATTTAGCACTTTATGGCCATGTTTAGTTTGTATTTGTGAAACAATTTTGAAAAATAATTTTCTGGAAAGAGTTTACAAAATTTGTAAATTTGTTTGGTTGTATGTTTTTAAAATAGTTTTAGAGTTTTGGATGATTTATTTATTTTGTAGTTGAATAGATGGGTGTGAGAGAAAAAGTGATTATTTAATGTGTAGGAAGTGAGATGAGAGTAGAAAGAGAAAAAGTGATTGATTAATGTGTAGTAGAAAGAGAAGTGGTTTTGGAATTTTTTTTTAAAAAATTTCAACCAACAAAATTTTGAAATTAAATATTAAATACCTAAAGTTAGTAAATTTGATTAAATGAAATATTTGACATAAAATAAATATTAAGGGGTTGTTTGGGGTGTCCTAAATAAGTGCACTTTTTGTCTTTTTAAACTAAAAAGTTGAGGAAAAAAATATGAATGTTTGAGTTAATTTTTCGACTTTTTATGGAAAAATGTGTATTAAAAAATTGTATAAATTAGTGTGTAAGGGAAAATTAGGATTGGGAGTTGTGAAGCCGTACTTTTTGACTTTTTTTCAACTTGCCAAACTTGGCCTAAATATTTAAAAACATGATACATAATAAATATATAAGATTATATGTTTTGCATGTGTCCCAACGTATCGTGTCTTATATTTTTTGAAAATTTGTGTGTTTGTGTCATGTCACGACCTTTCCAATTGGTGGATGTGTTGGGTGGCTCTAGCCCTCTTGCTCTCAACTGCTCTTGATCGACTTTAGAGTTTTTGGTATCAACAAGAATGTGAGGACTTTGTGGAACAATGTCTTCTTTTCACTTCTCTGGGTTATTTGGTTGGAGTGAAATGCCAAGATTTTTTAAGACAAAGTTGAGGCCATTGATTCCTTATGGGATAGAGTGTGTTATTTGTTTTTTGGGGGGGCTTCGGTTTCTAATCCCTTTAAGTCGATTCCATTTTTTTAAATCCTTCCTGGGATTGGAGAGCGGCGTGTGTTTAACCGCTTCTAACCTTGAGAATTTTTGCTTTTTCACCTTTTTTGGCTGTTGGTGGGCTTCTTTTCTTCCATTTTCTTGTAATCCTTTTTCTTCTTATTAATAATATTCCTTTGTTGCCAATTATTGAAAAAAAAAGGGGACTAAACTGATAAGGAGTAAACTATAGGGATTACCACTATAATGTTTCATAACGAAAATTATTTGGTTGTCTTCTTGCATAATAGATTAGTCATTAGTGCAATGAATTTTATAATGGCTTTGCTTATTGAGTTGTCATCGATTTGTAGCTCTTTGGCAAAACTTGGGTACATTATTAAAAAAATTGATGTGTATTGAGTAGGAAGTTTGTTGCAGTGACAGAAGTAATGCACCAATATCTAATAAAGTGTTGGCTTTAGATCATCTGCTACATTCAGGATTGTCATATTTTCACATTAGCTAAATAAGAACTTGTTTAGAGGTGGGATTTTTGTTTCATTTTCATTTCTGAAATTGAGTTGTAGTGGCTGCTGATTCACTGAGGAGGTCGTTATCGTAACAAGTGTCATGACGGACCTGGTTTTGCAAAACACAGCATTTTCTTCAAATTATTGAAGTGTGGGAGTGGTCGAACTGCTGAGCTGTGTGTTATTGAGATTTTGAATGAAGTTGTAGTAAAACATCCCAACAGTTGAATAGTTGGAAAATGCAGATACAGAGAGCGATTTGTCCTTTTTTTTTCTTTTTTTTTTTTTTGATTGGCAAAAGTCAGTAGTTAGCTGTTAAGTTAGCACCTTGGGGGAGTTGAAACTCACACCCATACACGATGCAAGAAAATCTTGTTCTCCCATTCTACTCCTAAGAATGGAACCCAAGACCCCTCCCCCTTAAGAGAGACTTAGGTGGCCAAAGGGCTAGCCAACTAAGCTAGCAGAGAGCAATTTGTCTTCTGCTTATGGGAGTGGTTTTAGGGTCAATATGTTAGGATTATTTATGATAGTTTGTTGTTAAATTGTTGAATAGATTTGTGACATGGATCTGCTTGTAAAGCTCTCTAATCAGTTTAGATTTATTTGGATTAATGCTAATCAGTCTAGATTTATTTGAACGGTTGCTTAGATGCAAGCTCTGAGATACTGCGATTCTTTTGGGAGGGCCTAATTGTACACATGAGATGGCAGCTTCCACATCCTCATAAATTTGGAATAAATAATGGAAAGGATTCTGGAAACGGTGGAAACAGCCACCTGGGCTGGGATAATTTTGTCTTTTTTATGCAGTGCCACTGCTCATTTCTAGTACTGTTTTTCGGGATAAAGTTAGGGTCCTTTTGGATGGAGGTGAATTTCAAATCTATGAATTTTAGGTTAAAAATATTGGGGAGAGGGCTATTATAGTGGATAGAAAAACTATAGAAGAAGATAAATTGAAATATAAAAGATGTATTTTAGTAGGATCTTTATAGCTAGAAGAGAATCCTAAGCATGATTTCAAATAACTACTCTCATATAATTATTTCAAACTCATCATGATAAAGCTATTAATTTAATCTTGAAATTATAGGTAAACTATCAAATTTGTAACATGCATTTAAAATCCACATCCATCCAAATGGATCTTTAACTTTTTCAAGGATCTTTAATGGATCTTGGACATTTTCAAGGATGTTTGTATGCAGTAGTTGCGAAATTTCTTTTGCTTGTCCAGCCAAGTTGTGGGAGGGAGAGAGGTTTGGTGCGTGTTCCCATACTGCTGGTGAGATTTTAGTGTCTATAATTCAATCTTTTTTTCTCATTTTGATCGCTGCTGAATTTTGTTGGCAGGATGACTTGGCAACCACACTGGTACATCAGTGTCGTCAGTCCCAATATACTGTCCAGAGAATCATTGAGACTGCTGGGGACAATGAGGCCCTGCTTTTTGAAGCCTTGAATGTCAACGATGAAATCCAACAAGTCCTCACCAAGTATGAAGATTTGAAGAAACCTTCCATAGTTCCACAGGAGCCAGAACCTGCTATGATTCCGGTGGCTGTTGAGCCTGATGATTCACCTCGTGTTGGGAAAGAAGATGCTTTGATCAGAAAACCAGCAAGCTCTCGAGCTGGTGGTGCTCAAGGAGGGAACAATGATGACATGATGGATGACCTTGATGAGATGATTTTTGGCAAAAAAACTGGCAGTGCAACTGAAGCAGGGAGCCAGGATGCAAAGAAGAAGCAACCGCCTAAAGATGATCTGATATCGTTTTAAGCTCTTCTTTTTTCTTTTTTTTTCTTTTTTTTTTGGTCCTACTGTTTGATCATTTGGGTCTGACTGATAATTTGGTTGGTTTTAATTTGGGGGTTTTAGGTGTTGGGAGACATTTTAGTTTGATGCTCCTATAAACCATCATAAACAAACAGGACTGGGGTGATTCTTTTCTCTCTTTCATACGTTTTCGGGCTTTGGCTTCTATTGTTGATTGTGCACATTATGTAAGTAATTTGTGTCTGGATTTGGCTTTAGATAATTGGCTTGAGGAGCTATCTATATACAGAAATGAATATTATGAACTTCATGCAGCATTGGTCTGTATTTTAATATGATGGTTTACGGATGTCTGTGAAGTGTGAGAACTCTTTTGTAAGTGGTATGGTGGTGATTTGTTTTTGTTTTGTTTTTTCTAGTTCACCAAAGACATTCTTGTTTTCCTGATTTTTGCAAGCCATGCAAAATTCACATGCTAGCAATGACATATTAGTTCAAGAGGAGGAAAAAGAAGAAGAAGAAGAAGTCGGGTGGTTCACAGGGGATGGAGGGAAGGGGCTGTGGTGGTTTTGAGGAGGCGGGATGGATGGTGGGGTTGTGGAGGGGCAATTGGCAGAGGAGGGATCAGTGTGGTAGGGGGCTAGTGAGGGGGTTGAGGTGGCTGGCTAGGCGGCGACGGCTAGGGTATGTATCGAGGAAGGGGTGTGTCATTTTTCAAAATGATAATTTACTTGAGGGATTATAATTTTTTAAAAAAAGAAAAGAAAAAAAAAAAGTATGTATTAAGAGAGTATTACGGGCAAATAGAAGTTTGACAACAAAAAATAAAATTTATGTAAATTATCTTGAAGTAAAATTTGGATCAATTATCTTGAAAGTTTCAAAATAGTAAAACTTGAGCCAACTATCTTTTATGTCCCGGTTTATTGAAATAATCATTTAACAAATTTAATTTACTAAAAAAATAAAAAATTATACATAGGCGATGTTTGGGAAGGGTTAAAGTGGCTATTTTAGCCACAAAAGATAAAACAGGTTATTTTAGTCACAAAAACAAAACATCACATTCAATCCATAATCATTACACTTTTCTCTCACAAAAAAAGTCAAAAAGTCCTTCCCAAATCAAACTTTTTAGCCCATGCTAAAATAGCAAAAAAAACTAAAAAGCCAACCCACTTCCCAAACGAACGCATAATGACTTCAACAAATCAATCAAGTTATATTTTTTTAATCGATTGTAGATTAATTATAAATATGATAAATATTTATATTATCAAACAGAAATTTGAGGGGTTAGCCTAATGAATACAATTTAGAGTTTGAGGGTGAACTCCTTTTAGTTCTTGGGTTCAACTCTAGATATTTGTCCAATCCATAAGTTTAGGGATTAGTCGAGATATACGTAAGTTTGCTGAACATTCAATTATAAAATGAAAAATCAAAATACCAAACCCACCAAGCTCAAATCCAATAACCTCATAATGAGAGAGAAATAAACTACCATAATATGAGAGAAATGCCGTATATATTTTTTTTAAAAAAAATTACAAATAAATAGTGAATTTTATATACATTAATAATTAAAAAATTATAAAAATTTTCAATGAATCTTTAGGACTCTTTTGGCATATAGATTAGAAGTTAATTTATTGACTTTTTTTAAACTTTTTTTTTATCACATAATCTCTCTACTTTTTCACTGTATTTGGTTAGGAGATTTAGAGAGTAATTTGAAAAGGAAAAGAGAAAAAGTGTGTGAAACTAAGCAAAATATAGATATATTTTATTTACATTTGTACCGTTTTGGAAACCAAAATAAAAAGTCACGTTTTTGTCAAAATATCTAAAAACGCAAGTGGCAAAAACGCAACAAAATTGGGGGCATTTCCCTAACTAAGCCAAAATAATAAAGGAATTCCCAAACTAAGCCTAGTTTTGAAAGAATTCTCAAAATAAGTTAACTCGCGGTTCACAATCGCGAGTTCAACACTTTTCCACCCCTCTCGCGTAAAAGCTGATAAATGTTAAACTCGCTGTTACGAAAAGTGAGTTTGATTAAGAACTCGCGGTTACGAAACGCGAGTTTAATTAGTTTTTTTTTTTTTCTTTTGAACTCGCTTTTACAAACCACGATTTCATCTAAAAAAATTTTCCTTTAAACTCGCTGTTTGTAATCACGAATTTATCAAAAATTATTTTTCTTCTGAACTCGTGGTTTGTAACCACGATTTCAACACCGCCACACAAACAATCTCACTTTGACTCACTCCCACTTTGACTCTGACACCATACACAAACACACACCAAACACAAACAAACACAGTCACACTCAATATATATATATATTTTATTTTATAAAATTGAAATCAATATTAAATATATATAATAATTTATAATAACAAATAATAATCAACTATATAAAATGATTACTTTTTATTTTAATTCTTAATTTTTTTTATTTTATTGTTTAGAGATAAAATTTATTTTTTTTTATTTTAGGATTTAAGTTTTAATTCTTAAAATTTATTTATTTTTTATTTTAGGGTTTAGGATTTATAAAAAAAAATAAAAAAAATTATCCCTAAACTATAAATTCTAAATCTTAAATCCTAAACCCTAAAATAAAAATAAATAAATTTTAAGAATTAAACCCTAAATTCCAAAAATAAAAAAAATAAATTTTATCCCTAAACAATAAAATTAAAAAAAAAATTAAGATAGTAAATTTAGGGGAAAAAATTAAGATAGTAAATTAGAACTTACTATCTTAATTTTTTCCCCTACAAAAATTTAGGTTTAGAATTTACTATCTTAATTTTTTTTTTATTTTACTGTTTAGGGATAAAATTTATTTTTTTATTTAAGGGTTTAAGGTTTAATTCTTAAAATTTATTTTTTTTTATTTTAGGGTTTAGGATTTATAAAAAAAAATAAATTTTAAGAATTAAACTATAAATTCTAAACCCTAAATACTAAATCCTAAAATAAAAATAAATAAATTTTAAGAATTAAACCCTAAATCCTAAAATTAAAAAAAAATAATTTACCCCTAAACACTAAGGTAGCGTTTGGTAACATTTATGTTTTTGGTTTATGTTTATAAAAATTTTATAAACTAGTTTCTGTTTATTTTTAGAAAAACATAAATTATAAACCAACGATTTTTCCAAAAAAAAATTTCAATAATTTTTACAAATCACGTTTTTTCCAATTAAATTTTTTTCAAATATTTTTTTTAATTAATTTTTTTCAATTATAATATGTGTGATCCCATTGTCATAAATAATAAATATAAATATAAATATTTTAGCCTTGAACAACAATATTTTTTAGTTTATGTTTTAAGATTTTTTTAAACATTTTGTTCCAATTAAATTTATTTATTTTTTATAAATCCTAAACCCTAAAATAAAAAAAATAAAAATTTTAAGAATTAAACCTTAAACCCTAAAATAAAAAAATAAATTTTATTTCTAAACAGTAAAATAAAAAAAATTAAGAATTAAAATAAAAAGTAATCATTTTATATAGTTGATTATTATTTGTTATTATAAATTATTATATATATTTAATATTGATTTATATATATATATTGAGTGTGACTGTGTTTGGTGTGTGTTTGTGTATGGTGTCAGAGTCGAAGTGGGAGTGAGTCAAAGTGAGATTGTTTGTGTGGCGGTGTTGAAATCGTAGTTACAAACCACGAGTTCAAAAGAAAAATGATTTTTGATAAATTCGTGATTATAAACAGCGAGTTTAGAGGAAATTTTTTTTGGATGAAATCGTGGTTTGTAAAAGCGAGTTCAAAAGAAAAAAAAAAAACTAATTAAACTCGCGTTTCGTAACCGCGAGTTCTTAATCAAACTCGCTTTTTGTAGCAGCGAGTTTAACATTTACCAGCTTTCACGCGAGAGGGGTGAAAAAGTGTTGAACTTGCGATTGTGAACCGCGAGTTAGCTTATTTTGAGAATTCTTTCAAAACTAAGCTTAGTTTGGGAATTCCTTTATTATTTTGGCTTATTTAGGGAAATGCCCCACAAAATTAGATTGGAAAGTGCCAAAAACACAAGTGTGAAATTACAAATTAGAGCCCATGACAAAAAAATAAAAAAATAAATTTCTTATGTTGAGTAAGGATATTTTGATCATTTTAATTTGATTTGACATCATAAACAAATATTAAATTAAAAAGTCAAAAGTCGACTTTTTACCAACTCCTCAAATCAATTTTCAAAAAGTTAAAAAACTTGATAAAAAGTCAAAAATTAACTTTTTACCAACTTCCCAACATAGTTACTCTTTTCATTTTGCATTTTAATTCATCCTTAAATCCCTCAACAAAAACATATTCATATATTTTTAACTTACTTTTTCAAAATAGGTGAGTGTATATTTTTTTTTTTGATAGTACGTACATACACTAATTTTCCCATTATTTAACAGGTAAGTAAAGAGAAATGTCACTCGAAAGTCCCGACTGATGAAACGCAGAGTACTCCGCCATTTCCATTTGCACTCCTCTCTATCTCTTTGTCTGCCTTCGCAAATGGCCGGAAAACATTACTACTCCTCCTCTGGAAACTTCCGATCCAGATCTCCACTCGTCATCTTTGTTTTGTCTCTCTTACTTGTCTCTCTCCTCTTTTGCATCTTCTCCTTTTTCTCTTCTCCTTCTCATTCCCTCCCAATCCAAACCTCCCAAAACCCTAACATCAAAGCTGACTACTCCTTTGTCGCCTCCCTGGAGAAATTCCTCAGTTCCGCCTCCAATTTCAAAACTTGGGATGTTGATACTGTGGCTTCAGCCACTGAGGAAGCTGTGAAGAAGTTGGATGATTTAATATGGAAGACCGAGACTCAAAGGCTCTATGGAGATTCATTCTTTCCTGCATTGTCGCTCTCAGATTCATCATCGCCTCTTCGAGTTTACGTTTACGAAATGCCCCCTAAATTCACATACGATCTGCTTTGGTTGTTTCATAATTCATACAAACAGACCTCCAATCTCACCTCTAATGGTAGCCCCGTGCACCGTTTGATTGAACAGGTATATAAACTAATATGATTTTTTAAATTTTATTTATTTATTATGACTACTATTATAGCATCTTCAATCATTGCAGTTCTTCATCAAATTGGAGTGAAATTTTGGTTAAAAACTTATAGACAACGCCAACCCTAACTCTTTTTCTTTTCTTTTCTTTTCTTTTCTTTTCTTTTTTCGTCAAATCTATTTTTAAAATGCCAAATTTATCCTGAAAACCTGATTTAACCATTTTTAATGGAATAAAACCATCTCCAATCATTACTCTTTTCAAACTTTCATCAAATTTGAGGAAAAATATGACTATTGGGAATTTGGTGAGGATTTGGTTCGACCTTGATTATGTGAAAAAAATCTGAATCTCCCTTGATTTGATGAAATGGTTGGAGCTTACTTTTAGCCATTTTTTCATCAGATTTGAATTTGATGAAGGATTGGAGAAGCTCTTATTATTTAAAATTCGTCGAGTTCATTTGCTTGAGATTAATTCCCTCATTGTTGATTGTTTGATTGGACATTTAGCATTAAGAATTACTGTGGATTCAGTGATGAATTAAATAAATCTGTGGAACATTGAGAGTTTGTTAAAATGTTATCCCAAAAAATGTTGATTTGGAAATTGTTAAGTTCTCTGTCTACTTCCTTAAGTTAGTAATTTAGCATGGAGTTGTGGGAGATACCTTTATCTCTGGCAATGTGTGCAATTGCATAGATTTGTTTTTTAGAAATCATCCTTGGAAGTGGACTTGTAAATGTATTTTATGTGTCATTCACTCTTTTTCTATTTTTTTGTAACTAAAACCGTTTTGCACAACGTAGCCCAAAATGTCCTTTTCTGTTCTTTATAGGTTGTAGGCTCTCTTGCCATTATGTGAGTGACTATTGTGATAACTCGTTTTGTGTCCCTCTGAAATGAAAATATGTAAACTTTTTTATTTTGCAGCATTCTATTGATTATTGGTTATGGGCGGACTTGATTGCACCAGAATCTCAAAGGCTTTTGAAAAATGTCGTAAAAGTTCATCGGCAGGAAGAGGCAGACCTGTTCTACATTCCATTTTTCACAACCATCAGCTTCTTCTTGTTGGAGAAACAACAATGCAAGGCACTTTATAGGGTGTGAGTGAACTTCTGTGGCTTACATTAAGGATTTAGATTCTTATGTATTAATGTGTTCTTTTTCTAGTATTTATAGCAGAATTAGTAAGATGCTTCAATGTTTTAGTAATCAGTTAGGAATGTTATGCTCCGGTATGTTTTAGTTGACTTAAATGAGACTCGAACTTGAAAAACCATTCTCCTAATAATTTGGTTTTGGTGATAAATCTTCTTTAATCAATTTTTTTTTTTTTTTTTGAACAGCAAATCTTCTTTAATCATTTGGCACTACATTGTCTTACATTTTCTGTTAATTGTTGCTTCCTTTCTACATATGGGTTAGTATTAAGAAGTGTGGACACAAACACGTGACACAACACGGACACGTTGACAAACTAATTTTCAAAAAATATAGGGCACGACACGTAGGAGACACGCATGAAATATATAATTTTATATATTTATTATATGTTATATATATAAATATATCATTCAAAGATAATAAAAAATGCAATATGACACTAATCCCTATAAATTTATATGGTTTTTGTTTTATTATTGTGTCTTATGTTGTTTTTTTTTAACTTATAATTAGTTTCACACGTGTCTAATCGATAGATACGTGTGTTTAAGAAATATACACGTATGTCCTCCAAGTGACCAAAAGTGTCCGGATCTTTAAAAAATAGGACATGTTTTGAAGAGTGTCGGACACGTGTCGGGAAGTGTCCCAAGAGTGTCGGTGTCCGACACGAACACGGACACGGACACGGACACGGATACGGACATGGACACAACACAGATACGTTATCTTCTTATAAGTGTCCGTGCTTCTTAGGGTTAGTATCCTTTTCACATTTTCAGATATATTTGCACTTGATTGAGATATGATGATTGGTGTATTTTTCTTTCTAGTGTTCTTTTATATGTTGGGATATGATGATTGGTATAACAGTTATCAGGCATATCTTTCTAGAAACCTTTTTAGTTATGTTGTTTTTTAACTGTTATATAAAATTGTAATGTTGGATGTAAAATTAAATTTGCTTAGCCTTTTTAAAGGATCCGGTGTACTCTTTTTATTGTGATACAGGAAGCTTTGAAGTGGGTGACAGATCAGCCTGCATGGAAGAGGTCTGAAGGAAGAGACCATATACTTCCAGTTCACCATCCCTGGTCTTTCAAGTCTGTTCGCAGATATATGAAGAATGCAATTTGGCTGCTACCAGATATGGACTCCACGGGGAACTGGTTATTATCTGAATCAAGTTGAAATGGATATGTATAATATGCAATATTTGTTGTGGCTGCTGATGACTAATTGGAGTTAAAAATTTCAGGTACAAGCCTGGGCAAGTTTCACTTGAGAAAGACCTGATACTTCCATATGTCCCCAATGTTGATTTGTGTGACCTGAAATGCGTATTGGAAAGTGAAACAAAGAGAAGCACACTGCTGTTTTTCCGAGGGAGGCTTAAAAGAAATGCTGTAAGAGTTTTGGCTCAGACTAAGAAGTGAATGAATTACCCTGTGTTTGTTTTGATTCATTGAAGTCTAACCTTTGCGAAGTTAAAATTATACTAGCTATATATTTAAATAGCGCATGAATGATCATGTAATGTGATAGTGTTGGAATGTTCAAAGACAGTAGTAATGAATGGCTAATGAGAGAGTGAGAGTGCTTGTTCTGTGTTGTGAAAAATGTTCAATAGCACAAAGGTAGGCAAAATAGATGGCTACTTTTCTTCTGCTGGGCAAACATATGGCACTTATTTGGCAGAATGACAAGGATAAGATACATGTTACCTTGCGACATATATTGAAAATAGTGGTTGCATGTTGATAGAGTGATGATTGCTATTAGGCATACTGCTTGATTGAGATCCGATTATTGGAGTTTGAACTTAAGTCTTTTAATTTGGGTGTCTACGACTACGAGTCTTCCTTGTTAGAAAATCGAAATTGTAGGACACTAGGACTTGATTTCTATAGTTGAAGCATATTTTATTTTTTAGAGATTCATGCAGCTTCATTCCAAAATCGGAAAGCCTCAGTCATATCTCGTGCCACCTCTTTGGAGGTTGTCTTTGTGTTTGGAGTTAGTACTGGTGTCAGCTAGGAATATTTTCCAGGCAGCCAAAACAAGATTGACCTGATCATTTTATCAATATCTAGCTGATCTGTTTCATCATTTTGGAATAGAGTAATATGAAAAATTGAAGCATAAAGCAGAGTGCAAAATAAATTTCCACTTTGAGTGCTTATAACCATGAATATAACAAGAGGAGGAGATTCATATCCAGTTATTTATCTTTTTGGCTCATCATGGTGGAGTATAGAAATGAGAAAAATTGAAGTAGAGGACAAATTATGATTGTCCAATTTGAGTACTTCCAACAACAGAGCTAGCAGTGTCGGGAAATCATACACAGTGATTTGTCTTTTTGATTAACAGCCTAAGAAACCTACTACTTGCCAAAGAGATTGGCTTCTTTCCATCACTTGTCATCAAAGTTCTGACATTTGATTGACTTGTGCTTATTTTTGTCATTTTATTTCCTACATTTTTTATGTATGGTGTTTTACTTTCAGGGAGGAAAAATACGTGCTAAACTTGTGGCTGAACTAAGTGGTGTTGAGGGTGTAGTGATAGAGGAGGGGACATCTGGGGAAGCAGGGAAACGAGCAGCTCAGAATGGCATGCGCAAGTAAATTTTTAATTGCATAATTAGTTTGTTTCAGACTGCAGGTTCACTGTCGTACTTTATTGAAGTCATTGGGTTGCATTTTTTGGTGATTAGGTCCATCTTTTGCCTAAATCCGGCTGGTGACACTCCCTCATCTGCTAGGTTGTTTGATGCTATTGTTAGCGGTTGCATCCCTATTATAATTAGTGATGAGCTAGAGCTTCCTTTTGAAGGAATACTTGATTATCGGAAGGTATGCATGTCCTCTTGAAGTTATTGCTGTTAGTTTCTTCCTTTGATGCATCTTCTGAGATCATGATGATTTGAAAGATTAAGTATAAGAAGACATGAATGATGATAAAGTGTGCCATCATTTTGCAAATGTAAAAGAAATTCAGTTTCAGTTTGTAGTAAATTAAAGAAATGTTTAATGTATAAATTATAATAGATACTGTACTGTCAATTATATTATTTTTTTACAAGTATCATGTTAATTGTATAAATAATTTATGCGGTAAACAACACCCCCCAACCCCCCCGGCTGCTATTTCTCAAACTATGCTATTCTGTAGTTGCATTGTATGCCATTTTTGAATTTTGAAAATGTCATTGCTTATGGATTTCTTACACTGTGTAATGAATTGCAGTCTGCGTGGCTTAGATTTATATTTCAGATGCTGGCATGCTGCTAGTAGAACTGGTGAAGGTTGCTTCTTGGGAGGTTTTGATCAGGTTGGATTGAAACCTATCCAGCACAAGTGAAGTTAAACCTATCATAATAAAAATTGCAGATACTTAAAAGGGCCCGAAAAACTGGATCTTGTGGCGAATCTAAGTGTTCTAGTTTCTTTTGGCCAAAACGGCAGAAAAGACTAGATTGCAATTTGCAACCTTTTATTGGACTGGTTGATGCAGAACGTGAAGGCATAGGATGATCCTTGAAATGGAAGATTAGGGATTTATATTAATTTTGTTTTCTTATTAATGATTTGATTTGTTAGGTTTTATTGTTTTATTATGATTTAATTATTGTAGTTTTTTATATTTGGTAACGTTAACTAGGATTTTCTGAGATGCTTATTAATAGGCCTTTTATGTAGTGGATTTATCATACTTACTATGATTTATTTTGCGTATTGATTGTTGAGATATTGATTTGAGATTTTTTGCCCCTTCACTCTTTTTCCTTCTTCCTTCTTCCTTCTTTTTCTTCCTCTTCATTCTCTCTTCTTCTTCTCTCTTCACCTTCTCCCTACGGGGTGCTACATCACTGGGTGAATCTTTTTTTTATATTTTCTTTTGGGTGCAGAGCATCTAGTTGAAATTGGTGTGTTTCTTGTTCTTAGTTCTTTCCATGCTTTTTGTAATGTGCATCAGCATTTAGCACTGGTCAACCTAATGTTGCCAACGACAAGAATAAAAATCGTTCCTCTGTTGTTGGCAGAATGTGCTTCAGTTGTTGCTTTAAGGATAAGGTGTAACTGTTTTTTATTTATTTTTTCCCTGGGTAAATTGTGTTTAGTGTGTGCATCAGATTGGTATAATGGGCTGGAGCAATCAACTTTGCATTACACTTTATGACATTAGCTCAGGCTTTAATTGGTTTTGGTTTTTGTTCTGTGATGCAGATAGCTCTGTTTGTTTCCTCCGGTGATGCTGTGCAGCCGGGTTGGCTTTTAACATTCCTCAAAAGTATTAGTCATGCACAAATCAGAGAAATGCGAATGCATCTAGTTAAGGTTTGTGGCTTTAGAGTTGAAGTAATGTTTACTTTTGTGCTAGTGTTGTGTCAGATTAATTGGTAGGGAATGTGCAGCTAGAAGCTTCACAGTTTCAGCTGATTTTTGGTTTCTTAGAATTGCATACAGTTGTTTCTTCTTTTTTTTTTTCTTTCCCTTTTTTTGTAAGGTGTTGTTTCCAGGTGCTCCTTTGGTCACCTATTTTATATGATTTTCTTAGGTTCTTTTGAATTTGTCTCTTTTCTAGATGGCACACAACTAGTGGACTGATTCTACTACTATTTTCTTTTTATCCCCCCAGTACTCGAGGCATTTCTTATACTCTCATCCAGCTCAACCTTTGGGTCCGGAAGATTTGGTTTGGCGAATGGTTTGTTTCTCTCTCCTCCATTCTACCTTTAAACTTTAGTTTTATGCATTTATTATGTCTTAAGAAGTTATATTGAAGAAGTGAACTGTTTTGACCATCACTAGGTGTCTGTTTTCTTGGTTGAATGTTAGTTTTTATTTATTTTTATTTTTTTGGTTTTTAGTTTGTACTACTATGAATTTGTTACAAACCTGTGGGAAAGGCCTTCTTTGTAAAACTTGCTAGAACTCTTGCTTTGTCCATTGTAAGGAAGATTAGGCAGACCGAATGACATTTGATATTTAATGCAAACAGGCTTTGCATTCTATCAAATATTAGTGATCAATCAACAGAGAAGCCACCCCAATTCCCCTCCACGGCCAGTTTTTTTCTGGGAAAAGATAAAATCGAGTGAGGTTAACACGCTGGTTTCTCTTGTCCAAGCTGATCTGCCATCTTTGACCCATGCCACAAAATAATGTATCTGGATCTGGCATTGAAAATATGGTTATAGAAACAGGTTACAAGGGATGGTAGGGGTATTATTTAAATCTGAGTCTACAAATCTGGCTGTTGCTTGCACCTGTGAGATCATCTCATAGTCCCCAAAATTTGGACAACTACTGTGTAATGGCCTCTATTATGTGAATCTAATTTCTTGTTTGGTTGTGATGACCCACATTTGACCTTTGCCCTACATGTACAATGCTGGTGCATGGGGTAATTGCTTATAATGGTAATTTGTTGTTTTTTTTAAAATTTTATTACCGAGCTTATTAGAGAAGAAGTGCTAATTGTATTTTATATTAGAGAAGAAGTACTGTAGACAGTTGCATATTTTAGTTACTATTTACAGGACTGGTGTCTTAGTAACTGCCCTGCAACTTACACTGGTGGTCCATCACCTGTAATTTTTTATTTATTTTTTGTTTTTCAGTTGCTCTTTACTGAACAACGAAAGTTTATTATTATGGTTGTCAAAAAATCTGATTTCCCTTTGTTTTGCTGATGGGAACAGATAGCTGGTAAGTTGGTGAACATCAAGCTTCACACTCGGAGATCGCAGCGTGTTGTGAAAGAATCAAGAAGCCTGTGCACTTGTGATTGCAGGCGTGCCAACTTCACGAGCTCACCAGGTTCCTTGACTTGATTGTTGAGGAAGAACCGTTTTTGATTAGTGTTCTCTTATGCTCACTCATCTAAATCACATGCTATGATGACAGAACAAGAATTAAATTGCATTCTTTTGTATTGTAGTGTAATTTATGTGGATTGCTTGCTTATTTTTTGAAGGAAAAAAAAATGGATGTGGGCTACGTATTTTGTATAAAATGCTGCTAATGTCTGGAATTGAACTGGCCAAGTAAATTGTGGATGGATTAACAAAACTTGAATTCTAGTGGATTTCTAATAATATAGTAACACACTTAAATGAAAGGGACCACTGTATCATTGTCAGTCGTTTGTTTTGTGGGTGTTTGGTATCAATAATAAACAAATCATAGAAAGTTATCCTTGTTTCTCTGCTCTGCCAGTTATTATTAGTGGCTGATGAATTAGACAAATAACTGTTCTTTCCGCTGTCCCCAAATTCTCTGTTCAGAATTTTCCCTTTCCGTCCCATGAAGTTTCTTTGGCCTAATCTAACCAATCATGCGTCGCAACGGCTGGCCTGGCCAGTGGATTCCCTGCGCTCCAATTACATCGCCTTGTTGATTATTAGTGAATATCAATTTACTTTTTATTTTGATACTTTTTTATTAGCCTTTATTTTTTTTATTGTTTTTAATGCATACCGTGTGGGAACCGGGATACTATTATTACCTTACTTAGCGGGTAACGATACCTGGCAATATCATGTGGTGAGTTGGTATATGTATGACGTAGAAACACTACATTAGATTATAAACAAGAAAGGGGTCCGAAACCGCAAACCTAGGTATGTCTATTCAACACCGTCCAAAATAAATATAGAATTTTGTTAGCGTCTCTCAAGGCGCGCACACAGAAAATTTATTAATATTATATATATTTTTTATTACACATTTTTATATATAAATAATGTATAATTTGTATAGTTTACTTATCATTATTCATGTGACGTGAGCGAGGCAACAGTGGTTGGTAGGCAGACAGCACATGCTTTATTGTATCCCATGGTGGATGGATTGGGGGGTAGAGTGCATGGATTGCTTTTGGGCCCACGAGTAGGCAATCATCCATCATCTCCTCTTACTAACCCGTTTTTTATGGTTGCATTTTGGGCCCACAATTGTTATTAACAGAACCATTTTGATAACTGAAAGAACGTCAACTAGCTCTGGTGTTTAGAAAAGTTTGCTAATTTATGTCGATTTATTAACGTAGTTCATGGATTTGAAAAGAGATTTAGAATAAAAAAGAAAAAAAGTGTGTGAAATGTAATTATATTTCATTTACGTTTTATATATTTTTTTCATTTTCAAGTTTTTCAAATTTGTGAACCAAGCACAGTCTAAAAAAAAAGGTATATAATACATGTACTCTTTCTTATATTCAATTTTATAATTAATTACTGAAAAGGATGAAAATTGAGAAGGCAAGTTGATGAGATCTAATTGTGTAGAAACTTTTAAATAATTTTATAAATACAAACATTTGAAAGTATAAGTTAAAACTAGGTAATTTAATAATACATATTTTAGTAAAATTTTTAATAATATTGTTTGTAAGCTTTTCATATTGGGCCACGTAGCAGGAATCAATCATCCATGGCATGCGGAAACAGTGAGTCGAATAGCCAAAAAGGAGACAGAGACAGGCACTCAAGTCTGTCATGTATTTCCGTTAATTCCGCCTAATGATTTGCATTTGGTAATTTTCCAATTGCGTCCTTAGTACAAGGCTAGTCTAGTAAAATCCACAAAACCGTGTTTCCAAATAACTCAACAAATAAATTTAAAAGAAACAAAAAAAATCTTGAGACCTCTACAACATCATTACCAAGTTTACTGGCAATGACATCACAACGATATGCATCATCTCATATTAATTATTAAGTTATTTTGATGTATTTAGTTTAGCTTATAACTTATAACTTTGTGGAAGTCAGAAATCAGTTTATTCTTTGAGTGGGGCAGGAGATGCTTTAAAAATAAATCGAAATTTGAAGGTTATAAGCTATAAACTATAAAGACTGCTATTGATTGGTTTAAAAATTATTTACCTATGACTTAACTACGTGTCAAATTGTGAGAAGAAATTCAAATATCAGAGATCTCGGATTGGTTTGAGAAGTGAGTTTTTTTTACAAAAATATGAGGTGAAATTTTTTGAAGTGTTTGGAAATGATTTTTTTTAATGAAAAAGGTGAAAGAAGGAAAAGAGTCTTTGAATTTTTTTTAAAGATTTTTTGACTTTTTGATTAAAATTTTGAATTTTTAAACCAACCTTTATAGTAAGAAACCATAAAGAGAAGAACAAAATATACAAATGCACTTTGGATTGTGCTTAGGCAAGGCTAAGCACAAACTTTTAGCATTGATGGCTGAATCTAATATTTCAAAAATTGCACAAAACAATGCACAACAAATGTGATCTACTTGCAAATGAAGAAAGACATGGGAAAGAAAGAGAGCAATCATTTTTATGGTTTTTCAAGACTGTATTGAGTAGGAATTTGAAAAAATAAATAAATAAGAATTTAAAAAAAGAAAAGAAAATGGAGAAAAAATAACTTATAAATGAGTTTATATATATATATATATTGTTTAACTTTTATTACTTGAGATGATAACAATTCTTACCTTTGGCATAGGTGTAAAATCATGTATTCGAATTCTTTTGTCATTTGATATTACCAATGACTTTGAAATTAAGAATCTATTTTTTTGATTGGAAGATATCAACTTTTGTGATATAGGATTCATAGCAAGCTTAGATAAATATGTCAATATATATAATTATGAGAATTATATTGTTATATATAATTGGTTAATATCACTACAACAAAAAACACCATTGGCGACTAAAAAAGTGATTTTCGTCGCTGAAAGTTATACAAATGGCGACTAAAATTGGTTTAGTCGCCAAACCTGATGACTTTTGCCGACTAAACTGCTTTGGTCACCGAACATAGGCCTTTTAGCTACTAAAAGTCTGTTTAGTCGCCCAATATAGGGCTTTTACCGACTACAAAAATTTTAGTAGCTAAAAGGCACAGTTTTTGGCGACTAAAAGTATTTAGTCGCCAAAACTATAGGTTTTGGCGACCAAAAAATATTTTAGTCGCCGAATATAGCTGTTTTACCGACAAACAATTTTTTCGTAGCTAAACGTGGACAATTTGGTGACTAAGACAGAGTTTAGTCGGCAAAAGTGGAGCTTTTGGCGACGAAAAATAAGTTTAGTCGCTGGAAGTAGTTTTCTGGGCAGAAATTAATGTTTTTTAGCGACAAAGCAGCATTTAGTAGCCAATAGGCATAGAATTGGCGACTGAAATTCACATTTAGTCGCCAAAAGTGCTATCATATTTTTTTTTAATAAATACTTTATTTTTTACATAAAATACATTAAATAAAAATAATTATTTATATATATATATGTATGTATTAATACCGCCGAATATAGTCTATAAGTAATATATGTTGCATTATTATTCGCGTGAGGTTATAGTGGCATAGTGGGCGGAGACTGTGGCTAAAGGTTGAGAATGTTGGAAAGTTGTTGGTCATGGGTTCAAAACTTGGTAGCAGCAGAGAGGAAAAAAAAAATTTCGGAAAATGCTTTCAGCGACTAAACAGTTTTGTCGCCAAAGGTATAAATAATAAAAAAAAAAATTTAACTATTGGCGACTAACATTTTAGTCGCCAAAGGTATAATTTCTAAAAATGGAATTGAGCAATGGCGACAAAATCTGTAGTCGCTGAAGCCCTATCTATTGGCGACCAACAGTTTTTTAGTCGCCAAAGGTATGCGCGACCAGATATAGGCGACAACACCGGCGACCAAAATTTTTAGTCGGGAAAACTGAAAATTCGACATTTGGCGACTAAAAAGAGACTTTTGGCGACTAAAAAATTAGTCGCCAAAAGCGTGTTTTCTTGTAGTGTATTATACAATCATAACATACCACACTCGAATATGATTTGTATAACGGAATGAATGATTAGTATATAATTTGTTGTATTTGCATGTAGTGAGACATGGACCTAGAAGTTGAGAACAAATAATTTATTAATATCAATATTTGTATATGCATATAGATATTATAAAAGTAAATGAAAAGTAATTTTACTATGATAATCTTTAACTGTTAATCCAGTGACAAACAAAATATTATCGTTCTCTAGCGTATGATATAGTTGCATGTCATCAATTGTTGCAAACACATCCCATAGAGTTAGTCTTACTAATATGAAACTGTTTTTACAATTAAAAAAAATAAAAGATGTTGAGATTAGGAAAAAAAATATAATTTGTAGAGTATTTCAAATTTAGTAAAGACATAGAAATATGTTATGATATCATACCTTGTATCAAGTAGTAAAATCTCTCTCTTGTAATTATCACGATTTGTAATACCTTGACATTCAGTTACGCTAACAACTAAGCCAATCATATCTGCATATTTTAGCATTGACATGTTTATTGTTTTGATAGTTTAAATTTTTTGTGTTGGTAATAAACTATGTAAGTATGTAATCTAGATAAGTATCATTTGGTAAAAGTAACGTACCTATTAATTGAACATCTTGATAAAGAAATTGGCTAATGTCTGATAATTTTTTAATGAAGTACCACTGAAGTGGTATATTATCATCATGATCAAGTATGTGCACAATTATTGTGTCATCAGTAAAAGACATCTTATAATAATATGGCACCAACTTGAATTTCTCATCAGCCAATGTAATTTGAACTCCTCTAAAACAATGTATTTTTCTTTCAATTAAATGTTTTTTGAAGTAATCATATTCAAATGTATCTAAACATCCTGAGATATCGGGAACATAACAATTCCTTTACTTAGATTTACATGAATAAAATAATTAGTATAAAATCATTACTTTTTTGAAGTTATAAGAATACTATCAAATAAATCATAATTGTAAAATTAATATAAATAATATTTTTTACCTTCTTCTTCAGATATGGGAGAGATAACTATTACATCATATAATTTTCATGAAAATATAAACAATATAACTATTAGCATTCATTATGAAAGTAGCAGATATTAGTATTTACAAATTATAATATATAAAAAAAAAAAATCATAATTAGAAAATGTTATTACTTGAGGTTCTTACCATTTAGAACATTAGTATTGTTTGTTAATGTGGTGACTCTTGAAATATTTTGGTAGAAGTGAACACCCTCTGATATGGAAGGCATAACAATTCCTGTATTTTAAATTGCAGCAAAAAATATATTTAGTATTAAAACTAATAAGAAATCAATATATATGAAAATAATAATACTTCAGAGCTTACTTATGACATTTCGAACATTTGTTCTATAATACAATTGTTTGTCATGTAGAACACAAGTTCTTAATCGACGCTTTTCTTTTTTAAATTGTTTCAATTTATCCTTGAATATGGAATCATCATGATCAGTCTGGCATGAATTGAGTAATTTTCTTTTCTGAGATAGTCATTTGATTTTAGCAGTAACTGTATTACGTTCCATCTTGTAAAAACATAGAGATTGTCACAACGCAAACAAATTTTTTTCTCATCATGTGATCGAAATGGAGTGTAAAAAGACATAATTAGTGAAAAAAATTCACTGTGTGATCAAAACGGAGTGTAAAAAAACACAATCACATTTTTGTTCATAATAATAATATAAAAAAAAAAACAATAAAGTCAATTGGTAGTTAAAAAGCACATTTTTTTTAAAAATACAGTGAGTTAAAAATTCAATCACAAATTAAGTCAATTGATAGTTAAAAAACACAATCATTTATTTTTTCAAAAAAATAAAGTGACTTAAAAAAACCCAATTACAATCTATATCTATCTATCTATATCTACATATTATATAAGGAAAAATGAGTTTCTAACCCACAAGCTTTGTGAGATCTCTAATATCCCAATTTTAATTTTCTAATTTGTTGATTTAAAAAAATAAATAATCTTAGCATTTATTGACTTCTTCCAACCCACAAACATTTTTGACTTTTCTCACAATTACTGCAATATCCTTTTCAACTTCCTCCCATATAATATGATTAGTGATTAGATTGTCAAATTATTTTTATAAAAAATCTTAAAAAAATAATTTTTATATTAAAAAAAATCTAAAACAAATATAAATATCTATATCTGTCTATCAATCTATCTATCTATACTATATATTAAGCAAAATGGAGTTTTTAACCCCAAGCCTTGTGCGAGCTCCAATCTCCTAATCTAAATTTTTTGATTTTTTGATTTAAAAAAAAAAAAAAAAAACTTAGCATTTATTAACTTCACCCAATCCCCAAGTCTTATCCTCATAATAACACTTTAATGCATTAAGAACAAGCATTAAAAAAATTCTTTGAAATCCAACACATGAATTCCTTGAAAAGTTCCAATACATATGATTATTATCCCTCATAATAACACTTTAATGCATTAAGAACAAGTATAAAAAAAAATTCTTGAAAAGTTCAACACATATGACTATTGTCAAAATATTAAACTTTAATATAATATAATAAAAAAAAGAAGACATTTAATTCCTTGAAAAGTCAAACACATATGATTATTATCAAAATATTAAACTTTAATATAATATAAAAAAGGAAAAAAAAGAAGACATTTAAAAAGGGGGTTTTTAACCCCCAAGGCTTGTGAGAGCTTTAATATCCCAATCTGAATTTTCTAAATTTTTTATTTAAAAAAAAAACACAGCATTTATTGATTTAGTCAAAATTCTTTGATCGGCATTTATTAACTTTTTTCAATCCACATGTCTTTCCACATGCCTGTATTTATTGATTTTGTCAAAATTCTCTAATCAGCATTTAAAATCCCCTCAAACAAATAATTATAGATACAATCCGTGTATAGTTACTGCAGTACCCGTTTAAACTTTTCCCATACATTATGATTAGTGATGAGATTGTTAAATTATTTTTATAAAAAATCTTTAAAAACATAATTTATATATTTAAAAAAATCTAAAACAAATATAAATATCAATAATTATCCGTGCATATACGGGTGATAGTTATCTATATCTATACTATATATTAAGCAAAAGAGAGTTTTTAACCCCAAGCCTTGTGGGAGCTCCAATCTCCCAATCTAAATTTCTTGATTTTTTGATTTAAAAAAAAAGAAGAAAAAACTTAGTATTTATTAACTTCTCCCGACCTTCAAGTCTTACCCTCATAATAACATTTTAATGCATTAAGAACAAGCATGAAATTTTTTTTTTGAAATCCAACACATGAATTTCTTGAAAAGTCCCAACACATATGATTATTATTTCTCATAATAACACTTTAATGCATTAAGAACAAGTATAAAAAAAATTTATTGAAAAGTCCAACAAATATGATTATTAGCAAAATATTAAACTTTAATATAATATAATAAAAAAAAAGACATTTAATTTCTTGAAAAGTCTGACACATAGGATTATAATCAAAATATTAAACTTTAATATAATATAAAAAAGGAAAAAAAAAAGACATTTAAAAAAAAAAGAACATTTAAAAATCGCAATTCACATATATAGATAATTGTAAACACAATCCGTGCATAGCACGGGTGATATACTAGTATATTATATATAAAAAAAAAAGAGGGTTTCTAATGAGAAGCCTCCTAAGAGCTCCAAACTCTCATTCTAAAATTATTAATTTTTCAATTTATAAAATAGATTAAAAAAACCTTTTGGCTAATTTATTTATTTAATTATTTTAGAAATAATAATGGGAAGATAACAAAAAATATTTCATAATCTCTCTATCATAATCTCTCTCACCAATTTTCAAAAAAAAAAAAATTAAAACTTGCATTCATTTTCTCTCCTCCAAAAAATCAAATAATATTTTTCATAAAAGTTGTGGGTATCTGTCTATATCTTATATATTATATTATAACACAACAAAAAAAAATTAAAAATCAGATATACAAAAAGATAAATCTAATAAATTAGATTTTTATTTATTCAGTTAAAATATTTCTTTTTCCTCTCAATATCCAATTTTAAATTTTAAAAATCTATAAAGTCTATTTAAACAAATCTGATTTTAAAATATCTCTCACTATCGTACTTTAAATCAATAAAACTCTCATATCTGTCACATATTTAACTCGCATTATAACTTACCTAAATAATAATGATTAAAAACAAATAGAAATACAGATTTTAAAAAAAATAAAAACCCACAACTCCATCTAAAATAAATTGAAAAAAAAAATAGAAACCATGCAAAAATAAAGAAGATAAGACTTTAGACATGGATCTCAAAAAGATATAATAATATCTAAATTTGAATTATGATTTAATAATATAATTATCTATTTTTTCGATATATATCTATCAAAATTTTAAATCACTTAATAGAACAAATTAATCAATTTTCTAAAATTATTGATTTTTCAATTTATAAAATAGATTTTTTTTTTAAAACTATTGACTGATTTATTTATTTAATTATTTTAGAAGTAATAATTATCCTTTAATTTATGAATTTCAAATGGAAAGATAACAAAAATATTTCATAATCTCTCTATCCTAATTTCTTTCACCGATTTCCAAAAAAAATATTAAAACTTAACTTCCTTCTCTCTTTTCCAAAAAATTAGATAATATTTTTCATAAAAGTTGTGAATATCTATTTATATCTTATATATTATATTATAACATAACCAAAAAAAAAAAAAACTAAAAATCAGATATACAAACAGATAAATTAATAAATTTGATTTTTATTTATTCAGTTCAAATCTTTCTTTTATATCTCAATATCTAATTTTAAATTTTAAAAATCTTTAAAATTTATTTAAACAAATCTAATTTGAAAATATCTCCTACCATCATATTTTAAATCAATAAAACTGATATGTCTATCACATATTTAACTCAAATCATAACTTACCTAAATAATAATAATTAAAAACAAGTAGAAACCATAGATAAATTAAATTGGAGGAAAAAAAAAAAACCACGCAAAAAATAATAATAAAAAAAGATAAGAATTTAGATATGGATCAAAAAAAATATGATAATATCCAAATTTGAATTATGATTTAATAATATAATTATCTATTTTTCTTATATATATCTATCAAAATTTTAAATCACTTAATGGGACAAATTAATCAATTTTTAAGTCTTATTTAAAGAATAATTTAATTAGTCATCCCAACTCCTAGACTTCACGGGCACTGGCAGATATGCTAATGGATTGGGTTAGGTGAGGTTTAAGTTGTTGGAGGTAACATTCTCTCATTCCATAAATTTTTTTTTTTTTAATTTTTTTTTTTTTCCATGTGTTTCTCTTTCTCTACTGTTAGTTTGATTTTGGTTTGGTTTGGTTTCTGTTTAGTGAAGTTTATTTGTTTGTTTACAGGGCTGCATGGTGGAGAAGAATTATTGGTAGTTATGGTTGCAATCAAAGTATCTATGTTCGTTTTGTGATAAGAATTTTGATCGGATTTTGTTTTCTTCAATGAAGACCATAAAATTGAAATAAAAAAAATGGGTATCAAAATTTCTTATTTTTTATTGTCATTTTATTTTATAGAAAATGTGAAAATTTATTAAGAATTCAAGATTTTACTATAACATTAGGTAAATTTAAAAATTTTAAATATCATTATGTTATTTATTTTTATTCTCTTTCTATTCCATTATACAATTACAACTATTTGTTAGTTTGTTAATTATAATTCAATTAATTGAAAATGAAAACTTAATATAACTTTTCATATATATTATAGTTAATTTGCTACAGCTATAGTCGTATATAATAGCATAATATATAGGGATAATCTCTAAATATAATTTCTTTTTTTTTATGTAATTAAATATTCCATCTTAAATAGTATATAGAAGAGTTAAATAGCTTCTTTCATATCTAAAAAACCCAATCTATTTTTATTTTTTACTTTTTAATTTTTAATTTTTAAATTGAAACATCAATTGTTTATGTTCATAAAACAAAACTGATAAATACATATCCAAAATCTACACATTTTTTTAAATTTATTTTTAATATGTAGTATATTTACAAATGAAAAATGTTTGACACCTAAAATTTTTTCCCCTAATCTGACTTATAATGAATTGTAGTCATAAGTGTCAATTTTTATACAAATATGATAAGAGAATTAATTAAATTATACATTTCAACCAATCACATATTCAATTTTTGCCTATTTCAAGATGTTATTTCATTATAATTCCAATTAAGAGAATCTTCAACCCTTAAAATTTTTTTAATCAAATTATAATTTGATAAAAATTTAAAAAGATGAAATGTTGAAAATTATTGTTTTTCCATCAAAATTGGTGAAAAGAAAAAAGAAATTGGGATAAGAATGAAATTCTTTTAAAAATTGATAAAAATTTAATGAAAAAGTTAAAGTAATTCATATAAAATAAAAAATTTATTCAAATTTAAAATCAAATTAGATAAAAAAAAATTAAAAACGATAAAAGTTTGAAAATATTTTGAAATTTCTTATTCTTAAAGGCTAGAAATCCATGTGTGTATTATATTCAATTGTATTTTTAGTTATGAAATTAAAATCAAAAGAAATGTAACTTAAATTATTGGATTAATAATAGAAATATCATATTAATTATTGTTAAATATTGCTTCACTTCACATTTAATTGTATATTTGTCTTACATATAACTTTTAAATTTGTATATTTTCATAACAAAAAGAGATATGTGATAACTCATTTAATCAGATTTAATTTTTTTTTAATACAAATTATCAAAATTGCACTAATTAGACTTATATATATATATTTTTTAATTTTTTTAAACTAATAATTAAAAAAATTATAAATATAAAAGTTAACTTATAAATTTTATGTATACCACAAAATAAAATATTAAATTATTTCAAGATAATTATAATAATTTTTTTTTAATTTATAAAATCCCATGCATAACACTGTTACCACTAGTTTTTTTAAAGACAAAATACAATCTAATCATCATCAATAGTAATGAATACAATCCATTTTTGTTTCCAAAAACACAGAAATTGTCACAATCCAAACTATACGGGAAAGAAATAAACCTTCTCGTATAATCCTGTTGATCAAGTCTGCGCTCCTCCGTATGTCGTCGCTTTACTCATTGAAAACACAAACGTGAGCTAGCCGGCGAGTGTGTGCCGGAAACCTCTCCGATGCCTAAGTTAGCAAAATAGACAAGTAGACAAAAGCTCTGTGTGTTCGGAAATCAAAGTTGTGTGCTACCTCTCCATAGGTGATGTTGTGAGCTTTTATAGGTTCCGCGTGGCACAATCCTAGTAGGACTCTTACTCCTCCATGCAGAATCCTCCTAGGAGTCATACTCCTGAAAGATAATGCTTATCTTTCAACACCCTCCTCACTGCTTAAACCAAGTGAGATTGTTTTACCATGATCGGACTCCAATATGATCGAGGTAAGCATGGCTATACTAAGCCGCAGACTAGATCGAGATAACTTTAGCTCAGCTCTTTCATTCATTGCTCTTACCTCGGTTTTCCTAGTGCTAACCATGGTATGTCTCGACCTGGATAACTTTGTGTGTGACGACCGAGCTTACCGTAAGTTCTTTGAGACCGGAGTAACTTCTAGTCTCTTTTGGACCGGAGTAACTTTAATCCTCTTTTGGACCGGAGTAACTTTAAGGCCTTCTGGGACCAGACTAACTTCAAGGCTTTCTAGGACCGGACTATCTTCAAGGCCTTTTTACTTATCCCTTCGTATTGCGGCCCACAACAGCCCATTACCCAACTCGGCCCAATATTTATATAAATTACCCTCTCACAAACAATTTTTTTTTTTCTCATCATGTAATCGAAATGGAGTGTAAAAAAACACAATTAGTTAAAAAATGTGATCAAAACGGACTGTAAAAAAACACAATAACATTTTTGCTCATAATAAAAAAAAGCAATGAAGTCAATTGATAGTTAAAAAACAATCATTTTTTTTCCAAAAAACATAGTGAGTTAAAAAACCAAATTATAAATTTATTATTTGTTAGACAAAATACATTTTTTTTAATTGATATTAAATACAATCATTTACAATAATTTTTTTTTTTCAAAAAACACTTCGAGTTAAAAACCTAATCACAAATTAAGTTAATTGATAGTTAAAAAATACAATCATTTTTTTTTCCAAAAAACACAATGAACGCATAGGGTCATCTGAACCGCACGACCCGCCCACCCCAAACTAATCCGCATATAAATGGACGGTTTCGCAGACACAATGCGATTTGGAATATGGCATTATTGTGGATTGCAAATTTTACCTGCACTTACAAGAACCCGCCCGCACTTAAACTACTTTTTTTTTTTTTAATTTAAAAAAACTTGGACAGTTAATTTCATTCATCATATCCTAGATATTTTTGCCCCACAAACCAAACCCCAATCATGAATGTGATTCATGATGGAGTTTGCAAATTTGTAAATATTTTTATTTTATTTAATGGGTTTGAATTGAATGAAATTTGACAACAATTTATTATTATTTTATTATTGCATTTTGGATGAATGTAAAAATTAATGAAGAATTACTTTTAGGTAAGTTTAGAATTTTGAATGATTTTACTTTAATTGTATTGTTGGATAGTGAATGATTTTAATGATTTAGAATAGGATTTTGAAAAATGTGCTTGTGTTAGTTTATGATTTTATTTAAAAGTTTATGATTTTGAATAATTTGCTTGTGTTAGAAATTGATTTTGTTGTGTTTTTAATTTTATAAGTTTTAATTCATTAATTATTAATGTTGAGTATTTTAGAAAATGGGGGGAAAATGAATCAAAATAAATATTTACAAAACGGGAAAAAAAGGTCCAAAAATAGATTTTTGAAAGAAAAAAGTCAAATCTGCAAACTGCCTGCAACCGCTCGCACATCCGCGAACCCTATATGCACAAATTGCAACCCGCACTGCGGACATTTGTGGGTTCAATTTTTCCCACACCACATATATGCGGGCGGGTCCAAACCGCAAACCGAACCGTTCAAAACTGAACCGCGAACACCCTTAATTAAAACCCAATCACAAAAGTCAATTGGTAGTTAAAAATAAAATCACATTTTTCCTCATAATTAAAAAAAAAAAAAAAACACAGTGAGTTAAAAACTCAACCACGAATTAAGTCAATTGATAATTAAAAAGCACAATAATTTATTTTTCAAAAAACACAGTGAGTTAAAAAGATCAATTAGAATTTTTTTTTTCTTCAAAATATAATCTAATCATCATCAATAATGGATACTTTTTTATGAACCTAATGAATACATTTTTTTTTATTATTAAAAAAAAACACAGTGAGTTACAAATCAAATCACAAATTAAGTCAATTAATAGTTAAAAAACACAATTAATTTTTTTTTCTTCAAAAAACATAGTGGGTTAAAAAAATTAAGTAATTATTTTTTTTAAAAATACAATCTAATCATTAGAAAATTAGAATGGTAATGTTATTTAAATCAAAAAATTAGAAAATTAGAATTGGGATATTAGAGATCTCACAAAGCTTGTAGGTTAGAAATCCCTTTTTCCTTATATAATATATAGATAGATATCACGGTAAAAAATTAGTGTGATTTATTCATTTATACAAAATATGATTTATTCATGTATCTATTACTAAACGAAATTAACCGTTCAAAATCTAGAATATGAATTTTTGTTTTAATAAATATGAATCATAATTTTGACATTCGAACAAAGATTTGGGGGAGGGGGGAACAAAAAAAACTGAACTTTTTAATTATTCCAATTTAAATCCCAAAAATTACAAAAGAAGCTCAAAGGTTTAACCTCATAACAAATCAAATCTTAATTTTCTAGTTGTTTCAAATGAAATTTTGAACTTTTGAAATTCTATCAATTCTAACTAGCCATTAATTATAACTAACAAAAAAAAATGGCAATTTAAACAACGATCCCACTACGTAGCTCGAAATTCCTTGGCTCGAATTTGGCTCGACACCAAAACGACTCGTTTTGGTGTCTTTTTTTTTTCTTTTTCCTGTGTTTTTGTTCAATCAGAAACGAAGAACAGGGAAGAAGAAGAAGAAGAGGAGGAGGAGGAGGAGAAGGGAAGGGAGAAGGGAGAACTGGACAGGAGGGGGCATCAACCAGGGGCGGAGGCACGGCGGAGGCTGAGCTGCGACTGCGACTGCGACAGGAGGGGGTGCGACTGCGACTGATCGGCGAGGCATCACCGTGATTTGGGCTGTCGAGCTCGCCGCCACCATCACCGAGCTCCTCTCTGCGGCGATCGGGATGAGAGGGATGAGAGCGAGAGAGAGATGTGAGAGTGCAGAGCTCCTTTGCATAGTTTCGAGCCGTTTCGAGCCACTATGTTTCGAGCTCTCGATCATTTTCGTTTAAACAATTTGACAACTTTTGTTTTTCATTAATTGACAACCTCTTCCCATCATTATCGTCATTCATCATCACATCTCATCTTTTCCAATCCACTTAGGGGTGTACACGGTCCGGATTGGTTCGGTTATGAGAAAATCCAAGAATCGAACCGATCCTAACGGTTTTGTGATTTTGAGAACCAGACCAGACCGTTACACTTGTAAAACCGGACTAGAACCAAACCGAAAAAACGGTTCGGTTTCGGTTTAGTTTACGGTTTCAAAAATTTCTATTTACACAAGAATAAATTGTTAATATTAACAAAATAATTACTCAAACTAATTGCATTTAACTCATGATAAAAACTAATAATATTAGGGTATTACTTAATATTACATATCTATACCATCCTAATATTATTAAAATTATAAAAAAACTAATTAATAAAAATAAAATTTGATATTATATATATATATATCTTTTAAAATTCGGTTCGGTTCGGTTCAGTTCGAACCGCGGTTTTTTCATAAAATCCATTAACCGAACCGTTTTTACGGTTCTTATATTTTTTAATCCGAAACCAAACCAATTCTTAATAGAACCGAACCAAACCGTATGATTCGGTCTGGTTCGATCCGAATTACCGGTTTGAACGGATTTTTGAACAACCCTAAATCCACTGGCATCTCTTCATCTCATTTCCTAACCAACCACCATTCCTTCTTTTCCCCACTTCACTACCATCCTTCTCCTTCAGTTCCCACTCCACAACCAATGTCACTGTCTACTACTACTCACAAACAAGTGGTTAAATTGTCTAATACCGCGTTTGGAAATAAATTTTTGTAATAACATTTTGGTTTCATGAGAGAAAAAAAATTAATATATTTAGAATAATTTTTAAATTTTTTATAAAAGATGTGCAAAAAGTGAAATGATTGAAAAGAAATTTTTGGCTTCTTGACATTTATTGACTTTTTAGCTAAAATGAAGAGTTCGCAAACAAGACCTAAATTACTCATGTTTTGTTAGTTAACTAACAGATGATTATGGTTGATGTCATTTTAAAATTGAAAGTTTAAATCAAAACAATTAAAAAATTAGGATTTGATTTTTACTGGAGTGAAAAAAAAAAAAATTGGGAAGGGGGGGAATAGTTTTCCCAAAAAAGATGTACCAACAAGTTTAATAATGCAAAAATAGAATGGAGAAACTAAAAAAAAAAAAAAGTGAAACAATTATAAAATAATTGTATTATAGATGAAATTTTTTTAGTGCAATTCTGACACAGAAAAGACTTGCACAATACATACAAAATATTTACATCACTATAAAAATAAAATTATTTCTCCACCAACAATACTACATGCACATAAAATCTATGCATATAAGCTCTCATACGAAGGTAGGATTACACACCTGGAACCCATGTGAGAACTTCTATGCATTCTTACACACATTTTTTGTGTAAATAAATTCATACTCTCCTATTTCAAAATATTTTTTTTGATAGTATAATTATTACACTTTAAAAATATTAATTTTTTAAAATTACCCTTTGGTAGTACATTTTTTTGGGAATATCAATTGTCATAATTGTATTTTTTGTATTATTAATGAATTTAAAAGAAGGACAAAATAAAAAATTCATATTATTTTAGTCCTTAATTTTTGAAAAGGGAGTAGTAATATTTTTAGGACAATAAAAAATAAAATAAGGGACTAATATTTTGGACGAAAGGAGTATTAGGTTTGTTTTGAAAATTAAATTAAAAATTGATTTTTTGATTTTTTTTTATATAAAAAAACGTATAAAAAAGTAGAAAGATGATGTGATTCAAAGTAAATCAAAAGTCAAAAAATAACTTTTAGTCAAGTTTCCAAAATAGACCTTAGGATAATTATGTCTTTGTCCACTATCTATCTATATATTATATAAGAAAAATAGAGTTTTTAACCCACAAGCCATGTGAGAGCTCTAATATCTTAATCTTAATTTTCTAATTTTTTGATTTAAAAAAAAATTCAGCATTTATTGACTTCTCCCAGCTCATAAGTCTTTTTGACTTCTCCCATACCTACTGCTGCACCATTTTCAACTTCTCTCATACACTATAGTTAGTAATAGGATTATTAAATTATTTTTATAAAAAATCTGAAAAAAATAATTTGTATATTAAAAAAAATCTAAAAAAATATAAATTCTTATTAAAAAATAACATGTTGCAATTGCAAAAAAAAAAGAGAAAAAAAATACACTGTAAAAATAATTTGTATATTAAAAAATTCTAAAACAAATATAAATTCTTATTAAAAAATAACATGTTGCAATTGTGAAAAAAAAAGAGAAAAAAAATTAAACTGTAAATTTCATTAAAATCTAAAAAAAAATTTCTATATTAAAAAAAATATTTAAAACAAATATAAATTCTTATTAAAAAATAACATGTTACAATTGCGAAAAAAAAAGAGAAAAAAATCACACTGTAAAAAATAATTTGTATATTAAATAATATCTAAAACAAATATAAATTCTTATTAAAAAATAACATGCTGCAATTGTGGAAAAAAAAAAAGAGAAAAAAAAATTATATTGTGCATTTTATTAATAATGCTACAAAAATGTGCCAAGTATTTATATAAAGGCTTGACACGTGTCCATTCTCAAATTATCAAGTGAATATAGATGAAACCAAAGAACTCAGCTTTAATGGCTAATAAATATTAGAAGCCCGACCACCCAATAACTATTAATTAATAGAATTCAACAATTGAAAGGTGTCAAACCATATCTCTTTGTCTTTTCAAATATTTCCTTTTTTTGGTTCATGCATTCATTCTAATATTGATAGAGAATTGGACGTGTGGAACAGTGAGAGACATTAAAATTATATATTGAGTTATATAATTGTTGTGATTAAAAATAAAGTTGTCTTCCTCTTCTATGGTGATTTATCTGGTTATATCTTAAATTAAAACGTCAGGTGTGCTTTTACATCATCATTGAATGTTGCTTTCATTTTTTTTAGATACTTTGTCTCATAATTGCTTGTGTTTTGTGTTATGAAATTTATTACATTTGTGTTTAATAAAGCTATTAAATGGACCTAATGGGAGAAGTGCAAACTATTTCAATGTCATTCTCGGAATTAGAAATACAAAAAACATACACAAAAAGCATATGAATAGATAAGATTTTACAAAATTTATTTGTAAGTCTTACTTCTTGAAAATCCTATAATTTATTTATTTTTTGTATTATATTTTATGTTTGGTTCTCTACTCTTTTTTTGTTGTTGTTGTTGTTATATAGTTTTATTTGTTTTCTTTAAAAGTTTATTTTTAAAAATTAATTAATAAATAAATAAATCATTTTCTATTTCAAACAATTTCATTTTTTTTCTCTTAAAGTAGTTTTAGTTTTGGGCAATTACTTACATTTTTTTCTTCTATATATTATAATTTTGTGCATTTTAAGTATATGATATTTTCACTAATATATTCAGAGATACACTAAGTATCATGTGAAAATCAAGCAAAAAGAAAAAAAATAAATAAAATAATACGATGAATGTGGAGCAAAAATCAAATATCAAAACTCTCCAAACAAGCAAGCAAACAAACAAGCAAGTAGAATAGAATATTTAACAATATACATTTGAAAATTTATAACAAAATTTTATAACTTTCCTTTTTTTAAAGAAAATTCTATTTGATGCTAGCTAAATAAAATGCTTTTAATATATATATTTTGTTTTTTTAAAATTTGAAATTAAAACTAGAGTAAATTTATGTAAGCATAGTTGTGAACCACATTTTTTTTACTTAATGTATAATATTTATATTAATTACCTTTTTCAGGTTTATTTTTTTAAGTATTTATATAGAAATAAAAAAAATGTCATTATGAATAAATTTTTCCTTAATTTAGTTATAAATTGTCTGTACATTATTTTTAAATTTTCAATAAAAACAAACATAAAATAATTGATTAAAGATATGATGCATTTATTATATTCCTTTTTGAGAAAATTAATCTAAGATCCTTATTCTATTTTTAGTAATGAAAGAGATCCACAATATTATTTTATGATGTCTAAAGTCCCTCAACCCTATATCCATATATCATAGAGAAATTTGAATCTCTCAAATCAAATCTCCTCTCTCTCTCTCTCTCTCTCTCTCTATAAACTCTCTCTTCCTCTCTGCTAAATTCAACTCAACCATGAAAAGTTGTGTTATAGAGGCTCGCGACTATTCCGACGGAAAAACTCATCAGATCCAAATCCTGAACCCGATTTAAAGCCATGCGCCGGTTTTCACGACCGCAATAGTTTCTCGACAGAGATTATTGAGAGTATATCGCTGGAAAATCCCCAATCAACAGTGAAGATCAGCATCGACGGTCTTTGATCATCGTCGATCGCTGTGAAGAGATCGGCAGCAATGAAACTGAGACTCCTTGCCGAAGATCTTCGAGTCAGAGATGCGCAAAGCTTCCTTCGCACGATGAACAAAGATGTGCTGTAGAAAATATATATGAATATATATAAATATGTGTTGTATATATATGGTGTGCGTTTTGAGTTATAGGTTGCAAAAATTTGAACTTTTTAGTATTGGCAGTGGAAAATTGAGTTATCCCCACCTACAGATTAGTTGACATTTTCCACAAATTTTACGAACAAAAGCTTATTTTTATGTTTTCCATTCAATATACCTGTTCAGATCTACAGATCCAATGACCCAAGAACACACAGTGACGGCCTTGTTGAATCTCTCACTTTTGGAAGAGAACAAGGCTTGAATCTCTCACTTCTTTGCCATGCGTAATTTTCTCTAGTTTAATTTTTTCTACCTTGTTTAATTTTCTCTGTAATGTTTAATTTTCTCTAGATTTCTTTGGTTTGAACTCAGAGAAATTTCAATTTTCTCTAAGTTTGGGAAATCCATAATTTCTCAATTTTCTCTGGTTTGAAACCACCACTCAGACCAATTTTCTCTAGTTTGAAACCACCACTTAGACCACCACTGCATTCGTCAAAAGCAGTGGTAGAGATATCAAAAATAAATTGTGAGAAAAGAGTACTAAAAGTTTGAAGAGATTTACAAATCAGAAAAATTTGTGTAAACCAGAAAAATGGAAGATGTGAAGCTTGAAACCATCATTGCAAAATTTAGAAATCTTCTAGATATTGATTTTGTGATTATGTATCAATTTTAAGTAGCAAATATCAATCACAATCAAACAATTAAGACAAATTGACACAACGATTTTAACGTGAAAAAACTACAATTGGAGCGCCTCCAATTGTGATAAAAAATCATGGGCCAAAGCCACAAAACAATCCATTAAGAAGACAAAAGGAATTACACAAGTGCACTCTCAATTACCTAGCAAATCTACGCCCGAATTGAACCAACCCCTATATATCTCTTCCACCACGGTCTTCATCTTGGAATTGTCTTGCCTAATGTTGAATCCACAATGTCAATGTCGATGTCGAATCCACAATGATGAGCTATTCCAGAATCTACCAAAGCTTCAGACCTAAATTCCACAGAATCCACCGAAGAACAACTCTCTATTTTGTATTGAATAAATAAAACAAACAAACCCTTTGTTATAATCCATTCAATTCATGATTAATCTCTCATAGTTATTAAAGAAACACAAGCAAAGAAGCTCCAAAAGATAACCCTAATACCTAAGAAGAACATCTGGAAGCTGTAACCCTAAAATCTAACTGAACTGCATATTTATAGAAAATAGATCAGCGATCTCCGCTCGAGCGAAAGAATGGCCGCTCGAGCAGACAAACAACTTCAACTGCAATTTTGTTTTTTGCTTCAGGGGCACTGTCTCTTGACCTTGCCCGGGCATTGCCCTAGAACCGCCAAGGGGAGCTGTCCTTTGGACCCTCGCGAGCTGACCGGGCAGCTCGATCCCCGACATAGTCCGCAAAGTGGCAAATACGAAAGAATTAACTTTCTGAAACATTTCTGCAAGGCACAATTTGGATTAGATTCGCATATAAAACTCAAATCCTTATTGAAATAAAAGATCAAATACAATTACAACTAAAAAAGAGTTTTGTCAAACAGGATTACTAAGAATAAAAACCTAACAATCATGAACACACCACTCTTACAGTTGCAAATGGGCCGGCAGGTTGAATAGCTCAGGCCAAAATGTCATGCATTATGTGAGCTGATGAGGACTTTACAGTGCGAAATTTGGGAGTTACCTCATATATTTCCTTGGTAAGATTTTTGGCAATATTCTCTGGATTACCATTGAATTTTCTCTGAATCGAATTTTCTCTGGATCAAATTTTCTTTGAATCGATATTGAGAGATCTTAGACATTATGAAAATACTAGATGTTCTTTATATTATAAAATCTTAATATTAGGGACTTTAAAAAAATCCCCTAACTATATGTAAAAAAAAATTTTAAAATTACAATATACATACATATACAAATAATTATAAACACAAGCAATTTTGCCAAATAAAAAATTGAATGAAATACCAACACTACCCCTGCTTGTAATAATATAATACTATTTGTCCGAAGTACACACATGGAACCTCATTTTTTTGGTTTGAACAACAACACAGCACACATGGAACTTTGAAGCATTGGAAACGCAACGGCATTAAAACGACGTGGAGCAGAGAAGTCTCTCAAAGTTAGAGACAGCGAGGCATTTGCTTTGACTGTAAAAAAACACTTCCCCCCTTAAGCTCCATTAATTTGAAGCGCCGGTGCTCGGCTAACCCACCTGTCTCGAATTTTTTCATTCTATAATTTACTCTCTCTCTCTCTCTCTCTCTCTCTCTCTCGCCATTCACTCGGACCTCGTATAAACCTTCTCTTCTCTTTCTCTTTTCCTTTCCTTTCTCTTTCTTAATTACTTTAATCTCTATTAAAAGTTTCTTCCATTGCCTCTCAAAGCTTGTAGCTTTGCACCTCTCTCTCTCTCTCTCTCTCTCTCTCTCTCTACAGGTATCGGAAGCGTGCTTTCAGATTTGGCCAAGAAAGCTTTTGCTTTTATTGATCAAAGATCTATCTATATATATATATATACAGTCACAAAGAGATTTTGCTTTTCCATGAGCGACATGGCTCGATCTGTCCTCTCTTGTTGTTAGGTATGTATCTCACTCACTATTTCTACTGATTTCACTTGTCGATTCTACTTTGTGAATGTCATTTGCTTTGAAATATCGATTTCAGGTTGTTAAACTATAATTTCACCTAATTTGCATTTCTTCCATGGCTTATTTTTCGTTTCGAATTTAAAACTTGGAGATCTGGTGATAAATCCATGGAGAAAATTCATAGCAATTTTATCACATTTTGCAGTATGGTTTGAAGGTTGTGATTTGAAGGCAATGTTTTGTTGTTCAACTAATAGTTCTTTGCTTAGAGTCCACATACTTTTACTTGTTTTGAACTGCTTCAAAATGTCTCTCCAACTTGTTTCAGTTTTGTAACCTCAAGATCTATCTAGCTAGCTAGTCAAATCAAAGCTGATAGAGTTTGCGTTTCTTGCCTCTTTCTTTGAAGATGATTTATTGTTATGAAATGAGTTCAGTTTTGTTTTTTTTGTTGTTCTTTTAAAATACAAAAATTTTGACCTGATTGGAACTATATCAAGATTTGCTGTACAGGCAATTTAATATTGTTTTCATCATTCTAATTTTGGATCTAAGGATAAATCTGTGATGTTGATAAAAAATATAATGATGGAATTTGAATTTTCATACTTTGCTGAAATTTCAGGATTTGGGGATAAGTTACTTGTATTGTTAAAACATGACATCGAGATCCTTCAAGGTGAGCCAGTCATCTCTATCGACGACCTCGGATGCGCCAGATTCACAAAATGTTAGGCCTCCCCTGCCACCAAGTGTGGCTTTTGAGCGGAGAACTTCATCAGGACGATATATTAGTTATTCAAGGGATGACCTTGATAGTGAACTTGGGAGCTGTGATTTTATGAACTACACGGTACACTTACCGCCAACCCCTGATAACCAGCCAATGGATTCAATCTCTCAGAAGGTTGAAGAGCAATACGTGTCAAATTCACTTTTTACCGGTGGATTCAATAGTGTTACACGAGCTCATCTTATGGACAAGGTGATCGAATCAGAGGCAAATCATCCACAAATGGCTGGTGCAAAAGGATCTTCATGTGCAATTCCTGGGTGTGATGCTAAGGTGATGAGTGATGAACGGGGTGTGGATATTCTCCCTTGTGAATGTGACTTCAAGATATGTAGAGATTGTTATTTGGATGCAGTTAAAACCAACGACGGCATTTGCCCGGGGTGCAAAGAGCAATTCAAGACCATGGATTTGGATGAAGTGATGGAAAATCGGAGACCACTTCCACTTCCGCCACCAGCTGAGATGTCAAAAATGCAGAGGAGGTTGTCATTGATGAAATCAACAAAATCAGTGCTGATGAGGAGCCAGACTGGAGACTTTGATCACAATCGGTGGCTCTTTGAAACTAGGGGCACCTATGGGTATGGAAATGCTATATGGCCAAAGGGGGGAGAATTAGGAAATGGAAAAGACGGTGAGGTAGTTGAGCCTTCAGAATTAATGAGCAAACCATGGAGGCCACTAACGCGCAAATTAAAGATACCAGCAGCCATTATCAGCCCATATCGGTACATTTTCTGCTTCGTGAATTATTCTTATCTAACTTGTTAAAGTGTTACCTAGATGACTAGTGCTTCCAATTGATATTATCTAGTTTTTGAAATCACCATCTTGCCATATTTTGATTCCATGGGTGGGGGCGCGTTGGTCAATATCCCAAAATTCAAATTGCAACATAAACGAGACAGCCAACTAATTTGGTTGATAGATTTTGGATGACATGTTCAAATAAATTTCTACTTTACTGGTGTGTTTTAAGTAATTTATTTAACTCATGTTGTTCTAGTTTTATTTATTTATTTATATGTAATGCCAAGAAGTAATTGGTTTATTTATACTACAATGGAAAGATCAATAAAAACTAATCTACTACATTTTAGCACATTCAAAATCTCACCTAAATGCCCATGCCAGTTGATTATCAG
Source organism: Camellia lanceoleosa (assembly GCA_025200525.1). Lineage (NCBI taxonomy): Eukaryota > Viridiplantae > Streptophyta > Magnoliopsida > Ericales > Theaceae > Camellia > Camellia lanceoleosa. The sequence goes on along the minus strand of CM045758.1, from coordinate 117,011,440 downwards.
TTGGTCCATTGGGAGTCATTTGCATATCCATGTTGGCTTGCTATTGAAATTAGAACAGATGGAGTTGCTTATATAAAGCAGGGGAGCTTGATTCACAAGAAATACGCTGGTCATAGCATCCATTCAACAAATATATGACTTGGTGGCAGAATTACAAATTCAATGGATTACATGTTTGTCGTTACTTCCACACACTTGGGATTGGGATTGTGACTTCAAGCATGATCTACAATGTTCTGTGGGTAACTCTGTTGGTGTATGTAATTTTTTACTCTGAGATGTGCATGTGTGCATCAGTATATGTAATTATTTCTGCACAGTACATTGATTGTCTGGTGTTATTGACTTACCCTCCAATTTGTTTGATTTACCATATTTTTGCACGGTCCGTTTCATGTGATGCATACTCATGAATATTTTTGGCTCTGTTGTGTCTGTGCTCTCAGGCTTCTGATTGCTATTCGATTCGTTGTTCTTGGGTTTTTCTTGGCATGGAGGATCAAACACCCAAACAATGATGCAGTCTGGTTATGGGGGATGTCCGTTGTCTGCGAAATATGGTTTGCCTTCTCTTGGATTCTTGACCAATTGCCTAAGCTCTGCCCTGTGAATCGTGCTACAGATCTTAATGTCTTAAAAGAGAAGTTTGAAATGCCTAGCCCCAACAACCCCACTGGAAAATCTGATCTCCCAGGCATAGATATCTTTGTCTCTACTGCAGATCCAGAGAAAGAACCCCCTCTTGTCACATCCAATACCATCTTATCTATTCTAGCTGCTGATTATCCAGTTGAAAAACTTGCTTGCTTTGTTTCTGATGATGGAGGTGCTCTTTTAACCTTTGAGGCCATGGCAGAAGCAGCAAGCTTCGCTAATACATGGGTCCCATTTTGCCGTAAACATGACATTGAGCCCAGGAACCCAGAAACTTATTTCAATTTGAAGAGAGATCCTTATAAGAACAAGGTGAAGGCGGACTTTGTCAAGGATCGTAGACGGGTAAAACGTGAGTATGATGAGTTTAAGGTCCGTATCAATGGCCTGCCTGACTCAATCCGACGTCGTTCTGATGCCTATCATGCTCGAGAGGAAATAAAGGCCATGAAGCAACAGAGACAGAAGACAGATGATGAACCCGTGGAGAGTGTGAAGATCCCAAAAGCCACTTGGATGGCTGATGGAACCCACTGGCCGGGGACTTGGCTAAGTTCTGGACCAGAACACTCTAAAGGCGATCATGCTGGAATAATGCAGGTATTGTTTAATTTTGTGTTGAAACTGATGCAATTGTTACATTAAAGAAGGCACTAGGACATAAAAGAAGTGAAATAGAGCTAAGCATGGCATTCTTGAATGATGCAGGTGATGTTGAAACCTCCAAGTGATGAACCACTACAGGGCACAGCTGATGATACCAGGTTAATTGACCTGAGTGATGTCGATATTCGTCTTCCAATGCTTGTATATGTTTCCCGTGAGAAACGTCCTGGATATGATCACAACAAGAAAGCAGGAGCCATGAATGCCCTTGTTCGAGCCTCTGCAATCATGTCTAATGGGCCCTTTATTCTTAACCTTGATTGTGATCACTACATCTATAACTCCCAGGCTCTGAAGGAAGGCATGTGTTTCATGATGGATAGAGGTGGGGATCGCCTTTGCTATGTCCAATTCCCTCAGAGGTTTGAGGGTATTGACCCTAGTGATCGGTATGCCAATCATAACACTGTCTTCTTTGATGGCAACATGCGGGCCCTTGATGGGCTCCAGGGTCCAGTATATGTTGGTACTGGATGCCTCTTTCGAAGGATTGCCCTGTATGGTTTTGATCCACCTCGATCAAAAGAACACCACCCTGGCTTCTGCAGCTGTTGCTTCCCTCGTAAGAAGCGTGCCACAGTTGCAGAAGAAAACCGGTCCCTGAGAATGGGTGATTCCGATGATGAAGAGATGAACCTTTCCCTAGCTCCTAAGAAGTTTGGAAACTCGACTTTCCTCATCGATTCAATCCCAGTAGCCGAGTTCCAAGGCCGTCCCCTTGCAGATCATCCGGCCGTGAAGAATGGACGGCCTCCTGGTGCTCTCACCATTCCCCGAGAGCTTCTTGACGCATCAACTGTGGCAGAGGCAATCAGCGTCATTTCGTGCTGGTATGAGGATAAGACTGAGTGGGGACAGCGTGTTGGATGGATTTACGGCTCTGTCACTGAAGATGTGGTCACAGGGTATAGGATGCACAATAGGGGATGGAAATCAGTTTACTGTGTGACAAAACGGGATGCTTTCCGTGGGTCTGCCCCAATCAATCTCACAGATAGGCTCCATCAGGTCCTCCGCTGGGCTACTGGTTCAGTTGAGATCTTCTTCTCCCGCAACAATGCCCTCTTCGCAAGCTCAAAAATGAAGTTATTGCAAAGAATTGCATACCTCAATGTTGGAATCTACCCTTTTACCTCCATCTTCCTAATTGTCTATTGTTTTCTACCTGCACTATCTCTCTTCTCTGGCCAGTTTATTGTCCAAACCCTGAACGTGACTTTCCTTGTTTACCTTCTTTTGATCACTGTTACATTATGTATGCTTGCGGTGCTTGAGATCAAATGGTCGGGAATCGAGCTAGAAGAGTGGTGGAGGAACGAACAGTTTTGGTTGATTGGAGGAACCAGTGCTCACTTGGCTGCTGTGATTCAGGGGCTACTCAAAGTCATTGCAGGAATTGAAATCTCTTTCACTTTGACATCGAAATCAGGTGGTGATGACGAGGATGATGAGTTTGCTGATCTCTACATCGTCAAATGGACATCCCTTATGATTCCACCAATCACAATTATGATGATAAACTTGATTGCAATAGCAGTTGGAGTTAGTCGAACAATTTATAGCACCATACCTCAGTGGAGCCGCTTACTAGGTGGAGTTTTCTTTAGTTTTTGGGTTTTGGCACATCTGTATCCATTTGCAAAAGGGCTCATGGGAAGAAGAGGAAGGACTCCAACCATTGTTTTTGTTTGGTCGGGACTTGTTGCGATCATCATATCCCTCCTTTGGGTGGCAATCAATCCCCCATCAGGCACTAACCAGATTGGAGGCTCTTTCCAGTTTCCCTGATAAGTCATGTTTCTTAGTCAATCAGTTTAGCAATATTCCTTCATTTGGTTTTTTTTTTTTCTTTTTTTTTTTTTTTATAAATTTTTTTCTCTACAAATTGATGGACTGGGCATGAAAATTGAGATAATGGTTTTAGCAACATTTTAGTTTTATTTTTGCATGTGCCTGAAATGAATTATGATTCATTTGAGCATTTCAGTCTTTACAGGGCGAATTAAGCATTGCACTTTAGTGCATTATTTTGGATTTTGGTGAGGTGATTGTGGAAAGTTGCTGAATCCTGACTTACAGTTTACTTTATCTTCTATCCTGAGAATTATAAGTTGAATTATCAAGTTTCACTTAGTTGCTGGAAATTTTAATGTGCATAGTTATGGAGTAATCAAAAGCTGCTCTAACTTTGCCGTTTGGTAACACTTACGTTTTCAGTTTATATTTATAAAAATTAAAAAAATCCAAATAAAAACTTATTTGGTAAAATTTTTGATTTATAAATCAATGGTCTCAGTTTATAAATTTAGCTAAAAAATGAAAACACAAAAAATGTGTTTTCATTTTGAGTTTTCAGTTTTTTTTTTTTTTACCACCTAACACTAGTCACCACCCGCCACCATTTTCCACCACCATCTTCCGCCACCATCACCCACCACCCACCTGCCACCACCACTCACCACCCACCAGCCACCACCACCCACCTGCCACCCGCCAGCCACCACCCACCTGCCACCCACTCGCCACCACCACCTATCCCTCGTCGCAGCCACCGCCACCACCACCACCCACCTACCATCCACCCGCCGCCACCCGCCACTACTATCCACCACCCGTCACCTACTTGCCGCCACCACTCACCACCCACCTGCCACCACTCACCACTACCTGTCACCACCAGCCACCAACCACCCGTCACTCACCCGCCGCCACCACCACCACCACCACCACCACCCACCCACTACCCACTTGCCACCACCACCACCACCACCACCACCACCACCCACCACTCGCTACCACCTACCACCCGCCACCGTCACCCAACCACCACCACCACCACCACCCGCCATCCGCCACCTACCTGCCATCACCACCCACCATCCCCTATCACCACTACCACCACCACCACCACCCACTGCCACCACACCTACCCACCCACCCGCCACCACCCACATCCGCCACTCACCACCGCCACCACCACCCACCACCCACCACCACTGCCACACACCCACTACCCGCCACCCGACACCTACTCGCCACCACCATCACCCGCCACCACCACCACCCACCATCCGCCACCCACTTGCCACCAGCACCCACCAGCACCAGCACCAGCACCACCACCCACTCGCTACCACCCACCACCCACCACCGTCACCCGTCCACCCACTACCACCACCCACCGTCACCACTTTCACCACCGTCTTCCGCCGCCACTTGCCACCACTTGCCATTTCTCACTCTTCTTTATATTTTTAAATTTTTTAAAACATTTTGTCAATTACCTAACGTATATGTAGTTTATACTTTTCTAAAAATAAACAAAAAATAAATAAAAATCAATTTATAAAATTTTTGTAAATATAAAATGACATTGAGCTTATATGCAGTGAGTAGAAGCTACCTACCTGTACACACCTGCATAAGTTGCACCAAACCGGACATTACTATAGTGTTAGGCTTATTGCAGTCCCTCAACAACACTGCTGATTGCGTGCAACTACAAATAATCCCGATATATGTATATACAACCCCAAACCCTAACGTTGTTTGCTACCCTTTTTGTTTTCTGTTATTTATTTTTGTATTTTTTGTAAACTGAATAAAAGTTTGTTTGGTATATTGTTTTTGTTATCAAAAATTGCTACTGATTATAAAAGTTTTGGAGAAAAAAGTGAGTGCTTTCACCTGTTTTCTCTTTCTGCCCCCACCACCCACCACTGGTGATTTTCTGTGCGACCCATTACGCTATGTCTGGTTGGGGGATTTGGGAAAGAGAAAGGAAATATGTGTGTGAAATTAGATGAAACGTAGGTATATTTTATTCACATTTCACTTGTCTCTCTCTCTCTTTTTTTTTTTTTTTTCTAAATCCCCTTCTCAAATTTCTCAACCAAACACAGCATTAACAAGCTCCAGCAACATTCTGGCCACCAAGTCCGGCTGTCACCTCTAGCCATTACATCTGTCTACTTTCCGCCGAAGACCACCTCTAGCAACTCACTAAACATATATATATATATATATAATTTTCATTTATTTTTAAAACATTTGTGTATACCAAACAATTTTTTTTATTATTTATTATTTATTTTTTTTATTTAAAAAAATACAAAAACTTGTTTTCTACACCAACCTAGTGCCCTCAAAACTCTTAATTCATTCAGGAGGTATGAGCTTCGTTTGTTGAATCAGCAGAGATGCATGTTCAAGCTAACCCCCAATTCACGAATCTGGAACACCAACCTTAACAATCATTCTTAGTAAGATCAAAATACAGAATATATGGTACAGAACTGAGAAATTGATCTGCAACCCCTTATGGACATGGAGTCTCACAACATGACCTTGTCGGCTGTTCTCATGGCGCTCATCTCATCAGCCACCACTGCTACAACAAACAACAACGTTAACCAAGACCTTGTCGTCGCCATCGCAGAGATGCAAACTGCCAACTACTTCACCTTCGTCATGCTCATCAATATGGCCCCTCCGAGCTTAATTCAAGCGAATAATGTCACTTTCTTGATGCCCAATGATCGGACCCTAGCAAAAACCACAATCCCAGAGAATAATGGTGTTGTTGATTTCTTACTCCGCCATTCGATCCCATCCCCCTTGCTTTTTGACCACCTAGTTCATATCCCAACAGGTTCCATAATTCCATCATCAGAGCCCAAGTTCATGCTTCATATTTCCAACAATGGTAGGAAAAGTTTCTATTTGAACAATGTAAGAATCATTAGCCCTAATATATGCACCGCCGGGTCTTCCATTAGATGCCATGGCATAGATGGGGTGGTCAAAGCCATTGCCACAGTGAATCCTTCACCATCTTGCTCTAATAGTTCCAGTCCTATGGCAGCAGCCACACCTCCTTCCCCATCGTGGCCACCACCATCATCAGTGGCAGCATCACCAGTGGGTACTCCTTCAAATGCCCCACCGCCAACTGATCAGAGTGGCAGTCCAAAGAAATCAGGCTCTTCTCAGCCGCTGCCTTTCGGAGGATTGTCGTTGGGATTGATGATGGCATTCCTGTTGGTGTTTCTAATATAGATTGTAATATTAAAATTATGTATTAATTTAAAATGTTTTTTTTAAAAATTGAAATACTTGTAATGTAGAGTTGCGAACTTTTCATAAGAAAATTACTTTTGATGGAAAGTTTTCCATGAAAAGGGTACTTTTGGTGACTATTAACTCTCTATATGAGGAGTGTAAATCCAGATTTGATATGTTGAAAAATATCTCTCATTCACTGTTCACAACAAAATCAAATACGTAGTTTCGTACGAAATTTTTTAAGGAAGGTTTTTGGGATTGCTGACCCATAAGATTGATTGGTAAGACCTCGGCAACAAATTATTTTGATAGTGGGGGCAATTCACACCTTAAACAAAGCAAGTATTCGCAACTCAAAGTCGTGTATCGGTTCCTATTTTCATACAAATGTAAGAATTCATACAAATGTAAGAATTCACACCTTAAACTCATACTATTGACTATGTTTTATTTTGATTTGTGAAAAATGGATTGAAAGTGATTCATACAAATTGACTAGTATGAGTCCAAATTAATTTTGTGAATCATAAAGTTTTGGACCATGGTCCATCTTAATGAATTTATTATAAGTATGTGGTATGGAGGTGAAAGACTTATTTGAGTTATTTGGGTTCTTTAATAGGAGGACGCCTCTCATATCCTATTAGGGTTTACATATATTTATATATATGTAAATCAAAGGGTTATTAGTCCCATTGAAAAACAACATGAAAGATATAGGATAAGAATGGGAAAAGCTGGTGCTAAGGTTTTTCGATTGTGAATACCATCTTCTTTCAAGAAAGCAAAACTCAAGATAATGACAGAATTAAATGGTATGTATCTAAAATTATATTCATAGTGTTTTGATTTCTAGTATAAAGATATTATAATTTTACATGTGGTATCAAAGCAAGTTTATACTAGAATCAAAATCATGACAGATTATTTCAATAAATTTTTTACTGGTGCAAGGACCATTATATATTAAAATAATAAATAGTGATATGTTCAAAGGGAGAATATTTATTTTAAAATTGTCTCAGTTAGAGAACTCTTAAATCAATATGGGTGATTCTGTCAAAGTGATTAACCTATCGAGATTTATAAGTTTTTTAATAAGGATTCTGGGAAGCTCTTCTAAAATTATTTTACTCAATTACCTTTCCAAAGGGAGTTAATTGTGTGAATTAATTTTAGAGGTAGTGTGAGTCAATAATAAGGGAATTTTATTGATTTTGAAAAGACCTATCAACCCAAAGGGATAGTCTTTTTTTTTTGATAAATCATTTTTATTAATTGACTTGTTTAGAGGTGTTAGGATGTGCCCTATATATTATGCTCAAAGGTGTTTATATGGTGATATATTTTAATTCTCTGAGAATAATGCTAAAGTTAATGCTAAAGTTAATTTTCAGCATGTTCTTGTGAAATTATTATTATTATTGCTTTTGCCCATGTATATTTATATTATGTCAAGTTAAATTTCTGTTGCAGCTGTTAGCAATATTGCAGTGAATAATCATATTTGCTCCATTAAAACTTTGACTGGGAATAACTTTAAGATATGGAAAAGGGATGTTGAGTTAGCTCTGGGTTTAGCTGACTTAGATATTGCCCTAATTGATAATGAGCCTCCTAAACTCATTGATACTAGCACTGCTGAGCAAAAGGCTCAATATCACAAATGGAATAGGGCGAACATGCTTAGCATTATAATCATGAAGAAGTCCATATCTGAGAGTTTTTAGGGTGTTAGGTCACATGAGTCCAATGCTAAAATGTTCCTTGATGCCATAGGACAACGATACTTACAATCTGAAAAGGCTGAGACTGGTGACCTGATGCAAACCTGGTCCACCATGAGGTATGGTGAGGTGAGTGGTGTCAGATCTTATATCATGAAAATGCAAGAGATAGCCAACAAATTAACCAACCTTAAATTGCTCATTGCAAAGACTTTCCTTGTTCACCAAGCCTTTAACTCTCTTCCTATATAGTTTGATAACGTGAAAAGCCCCTATAATGCCCAAAAACAGTCTTGGAATGTGAATGATCTTATTGCTATATATGTACAAGAAGAGGAGAGGAATAAGAAATAAAAGGGAGGGAGTGTGAATATAGTGCATCAGCTAAACCAGGGAAGGGGTCATATCCGCAATTAGTCTTCTCAACATCACAAGGGTAATAATTTTTGTAAAAGTCATAACTATCAGGGTAATCATGGCAAGTTTAATAAGGGTCAGTCCAACAACCAACAAACTCAACTTAACAATCCACTAGAGCCCAAGCCTGACATTAAAAAGGAAATGAGTTGTAGGTTTTGTAAGTTGAGTGGTCATAAAAAACTAGATTGTCACAAATTCAAGGCCTGGCTAGATAAGAAGAACAAAAAAAAAGGTATCTCACTAGCCTTTGTTTGTTTTCAATCCTCTTTAGTTGATGTGCCACCAAATTCTTGGTGGCTTGATAGTGGAACATCTATTCATGTTTCTAATTCTTTGCAAGGGTTCATAAACAAACACAGGTCAAGTGAAAAAGAGAATTGTGTCTACGTTGGCAATGGAGTTAGGGTCCCAGTAGATTTCGTTGGTAGTGTTAGGTTGTTTTTTGAGTTTGGAACCAGTTTTATTTTAGAAAATGTTGCTTTTGTGCCATCTATGATGCAAAATTTAATTTCAGTTTCAAAACTTGATGAGTCTGGTTATTATTTTAGTTTTGGTAATAGAAAATTCGATTTGTCTTTAAATTCTATTTTGGTTGGGAATGGATGCTTGTGTGATGGTTTATATAAACTAAATTTGTCCCAAAATCAAATTTCTATGAATGTTGAAAGCAGATGAACTAAAAGATGCTTAATTAAAGAAAACTCATCCATGTTGTGGCATAAAAGACTAGCACATATTTCTAATGAAAGAATTGAGAAATTGAATAAAACATATATACTTCCTATCCTTGATTTTCATGACTTTGAAGTGTGTGTGGATTGTATAAAAGGAAAAATGACCAAAAGAAGGAAACTAGGAGCCACAAGTAGCAATACACACTAACATTTGTGGGCCGTTGTTTACTATTTTGCGTGGGAAAGCATATTTTATCACTTTCACAGATGACTACTCACGTTATGGTTTTATTTATCTAATTCATAATAAATCTAAATCAATTCAAAAATTTAAGATTTATAAAACCAACGCTGAAAAACAAACTGGCAAAGTGATCAAAATTGTTAGATCTGACTGTGGAGGTGAATATTATGGTAAACATGGTGATGTTGGTCAATGTGTGGGACCTTTTGCTAAATATTTACAAAGTTGTGGAATCATTGCACAATACACCATGCCTGGGACCCCAAAACAAAATGGTGTGGCTGAGCATCGTAATTGCACTGTAAAAGAAATGGTGAGATGTATGATTAGCACATCCAAACTACCTGATTCGCTTTAGGGTGAAGCCTTTTTGACTACCATGTATATCCTAAATAGTTTACCGAGTAAAGTTGTTCTTAAAACACCATTTGAATTGTGGACTGGAAGAACACCTAGTTTGAACCTCTTTTGGGTTTGGGGTTGCCTTGCTAAAGTAAAAACTTTATAATCTTTTTGAAACCAAATTGGAACCTAGAACCACTCGTTGTTACTTTGTAGGTTATCCAGAAACCTCGAAAGGTTATAGGTTGTATTGTTCTGGTCATGGCACAAGGATCGTTGAGGCAAGGAATGCGAAGTTTCTAGAGAATGATGTAGGTGATTATATGAGTTTGGGTGAATAGTCTAGAGCTCAAATACATGAGCCTACCTTTGTACCTTTGCCTATTGTGACAAAGAAGTTTGTTCCTTCTTACATAGAGGGAGTAGGAGCACAAGCAAATAATGAAACCCTTAATTAGCTTATTGATGTACCTCAACCAGTTGAGGATGTACAACAAGCACAACCTCCAATGCATTCACATAGAGTTAGAAGGTTGCTCTTCTAAATGATTATGTTGTCTTTCTATGTGAGCAAGATTATGAGCCTGAGGAAATAATTGATCCAGTTACATACAACGAGGTAGTCACAAATCCAAAGTCTAGAAATGGATTGATGTGATGAAGGAGGAGATGCATTCTATGGAAATCAATGGTGTGTAGGAGCTTGTTGAGCTTCCTAAGGGTTTTAAGCCTTTTGGTTGCAATTGGGTATTTAAAACAAAGAAAGATTCCAAAGGAAAAGTTGAAAGATTCAGAATAAGGTTAGTAGCAAAAGGGTAAACACAGAAATAAGGGGTTGATTGTACAAAAACTTTTTCTCTTGTGTCCATGAAGGATGTTTTTAGATTGATTATGGCAGTGATAGCTTGATTCGAATAAATTATTTTAAATAACAGATATATAATACAAAAATCGTATATACAAAACAATCATAACCACAAGATAGAATGAATAGAAGGTCAATGGATCCATGACAGGCAGAAGGTCATAAAGTGACTAATCAGAAGACCAATAGTTATTTAAGTCCCCCAAGGTGTGGAACCGTCAGAGGGTTACTAAAGTAACCAATTAGAAGGCCAAAGGTTATTTAAGTTCTCTAAGGCATGAGACCTGTGGTGGTACTAACAAAATAACTATTCAAAAACACAGTTAAAAGGTGCCGTTTGGTAACACTTACGTTTTTAGTTTTTTGGTTATATTTACAAGAATTTAAAAAACTCAAATAAAAATTTATTTGGTAAATTTTTGATTTATAAATCAGTGGTCTCAGTTTATAAATTTGGCCAAAAAATGTGTTTCTGTTTTGAGTTTTGAGTTTTTTTTTTTTTTCTTTTTTTACCACCTAACACTAGCCACCACCCGCCACCATTTTCCACCACCGTCTTCCGCCACCACAACCCACTACCCACCTGTCACTACCACCTACCACCCACCACCACCATCCACCAGCCACCACCCACTCACCACCACCACCCACCAGCCACCAGCCACTCGTCACCACCACCCATTCCTCATCACCACCACCACCCACCTACCATCCACTCGCCACCACCCACCACCTGCCACTACCATCTACCGCCCGCTACCACCACTCATCACCTACTTGCTACCACCATCCACCACCCACCACCCACCACCACCAATCACCCACCACCACCAGCCACTAGCCACTAGCCACTTACCACCCACCCGCCACCACCACCCACCACCTACCCGCCACCCACCTGCCACTACCACCTACCACCACCACCACCCACTGGCCACCCACCACCACATCACACCCATCCACCCACCACCACCATTACCTGCCACCACCCACCATCACCCGCCATCCACCTGCTATCACCACCCACCACCCACTCGTTACCACCCATCACCCGCCACCGTCACCCACCCATCCACCCACCACCTATCCACCGCCACCACCTACCCACCCACCACCACTCGCCATCTGCTACCACCACCCACCACCCGCCGCCACCACCACCACCACCCACTCGTTACCACCGTCACCCACACATCCACCACCACCACCCGCCACCTCTACCCACTCATCCGCCACCACTCACCACTACCCGCTACCCACCAACCACCGTCACCACTTTCCACCACCGTCTTCTGCCACCACTAGCCATTTCTCATTCTTTTTTATATTTTAAAATTTTTTTAAACATTTTGTCAATTACCAAACGCGTTTGTAGTTTATGTTTTTCTAAAAATAAACAAAAATCAGTTTATAAAATTTTTGTACATATAAACTGAAAACGTAAACGTTACCAAACAGACATGTGTTTCTATTTTTAAGCAAATATGGTTCATAAAATAAATAATATAATTGTGATGCTAATATAATTTAAAAAGCATGATTTACATAAAATAATTCATAAAATAATAAAATAATTTTATGGTTACTCAATGTATAATATAACTCACCTTAAAATTGACTTCTACTATTTTTTTTTCCTGATCCCTTTGAGTTCCACATTCTCTTACCATTTCATGTGTTTTTTTTTTTTTTTGTTGGTGTATGTTCATTTGCTACAGTCTCAACTCCTTATATAATTGGCTACCCGTGCTGATTCACTCTAGCTAAGGTGTGACACCCTAATTGTTTAATTAATTTAATTAAAAATAAATAAATGAATAAATAAATAGGAAGTAAAATAATAGAAATATAATTAATTTGCGTGTACTAAAATGTAATCTAATCTAAAATTAGAAGCATTGTTGCTACCAAAACATAACAATATGGTTAATATATTGTTTGAGGCCAAGTCAAAACGACTATAAAATTATATTTGCTAAAATATAATTTAATTAGGAGATCATTGTGACCTATCAAAAAGATGGTATATAATATAATTATTTTAGGAGTTGGGCTCAAGTGTAATTACTCAACAAAGAAATTACAGGTGGCACTAAAAGAGGTGGATAACGTGTTGGAGAGGCAAGTAACTTGATGAAGCAACGTGTTGAGAAGGCAGTGCTTGAGGTACTCAAGTGTGCCACCTGATAACATTGTTGGAAGTATTTGGAGTATGCCATCTGTAAAGTAAATGATTAGGGGAAAATTTTGACATATAGGGATAAGCATTTAGGCCAAGTATATAAAGAGGGAAAGGTGAAAAACGTAAAAGCACAAAACAATAAGAAAAGAAAGTAAAAGCAAGGAGTATGGCTCGGAGAATCAAGTGGGGTAAATAGTAGGAATCAACATTAATGTGAGTCATATTATATTTTGAGTCATTATAATATATTTTATGTATATAATTACTATAATTTATTTTATGAAATTCATGTTTTATAAGTTATATTAATATTTCAATTACATTGATTATTTTCTGAACTCTATTTGCTTAAATTAAAACCCATGGATATGATTTGTTTAAATTTTAGAAATTATTTGACAATAGTTATATAAATAATTATTTTTGTAAGTACCACAACGGGAGTCCCATACCTTGGGAGACTTAAATAAACTATTGGTTTCTGATTGGTCATTTTGTGGCCTTCTATTTGTCATGGATCCATTGACTTTTGTTTTGATTGTCACTGTGGTGACCTCTATTCTGTTCTGTATCGTGGTTATGATTATTTTACTTATATGATTTCTGAATTAAAATTTTGTTGTTTAAGTAATTTATTTTTTCAAACTAAATTATTAGCTATTTTAGCCTAAAGAATTATCCATGGTAATTTTTTTATACCCTCATATTCATTGTATAATATTTTTCATTCTGCCATATGCTTATAGCTATTATCCCCTTTCAGGTGATGAGATTTAGCGAGATCACGATTGTGAATAAATTGCATTTTTTTAAATTTTATTTACTATCTATAATCCTGATTAGACTCTTGTAAATAAATAAGGTCCAAATGAATATTTTTTTTTTCAATAAACTTTTTTTTGGTACCCATTTATTTTATTTTATTTTATCCGCTTGCGTTATTAATACATAAATTTTAGAATTATTGTCAATTAAATAAGGTCTAAATGAATATTTTTCTTTTAAATAAACTTTTTTTGGTATCCATTTATTTTATTTTATTTTATCCCCTTGCGCTATTAATACATAAATTTTAGAATTATTATTGTCGCGACGCCTAACCCTTGGGTACCGAGGTTAGATCGTGATAAAAGTGGTATTAGAGCTTTTACAAAATCAAAAAAATAAAAAATAAAAAAATCACCGTAGTTTGTCCAATACGATTAAATCGTTTTATAAATAAATGTTAGGCTAAGTTTTCTTGTGTTGTAGAAAATGACAAATCTGGTAGAGTTATTCTGGTTTGAGCCTCCTAGAGCCCACCTTATCCCGAATCTAATAGAGGGGTAAGGAGATTTAGAGAGTATCATTAGACAAGCCCACCTAGGACTTGACTGGCTCAAGAAGAGACCTATTTACCTATAGGCTGACCCTGATGAGGATTTTTGGTTTTGAAGACTTAGCCGTGGCAGCACACGTGAGAGATATATTGGGCCGACCTGTGTTATTAGTCTTACGCCAGATCTAGGACATCTGCACTTTATGGTTGCACATTTTCCCTTGAGCTTTGCTGAGAAAAGAGGACATGCGTACCTCAGTAGCTACATACATACTACAACACCTCTCCTACAGCACATTATCCATGTCCTAGCTGTGAATTTCACTGATAGCGTGATCTACTTAGAGGTACCTGTACGGATTACTAGACAAGAGTTCTGGGGATACGATCACGGTATTCTTGTTTATATGGTCTAGGTTGTATGGCGTTGTTTTGGGATAGAGCATAGTGGCTGGGAGTTTGAGTCTTTTATGCATAATAAGTTTGTAGCGCTGTTTCATGGCTCAGTCTTTCAGAGGCAGTTCTCATGGTTGCTTAACGGTCCATTTTAGACGCTCGACCAGGAGACTTTTGTGAACTGACCATGATTAATCTGATCCTTATTTTTGTATTAGTAGGATTAGACATTAACTCCTAACTACTATATAAGTATGTTGTACTAATACCATATTTGTAGTAAAACCGGTATGTTATATATATATGATGCTTTATAAATGTGATGCTACGCTTATTACATTATTTCTACTTAAATCTACTTTGTAGTAATGGCCAATGCTGGTAACGAAACCAGGTCTTCAGTTAGTGGAACAGAGTCAATGGAAAGAATCAAGTAAAGAGCAGTTCCCAGTTTTTTGCAAGCCCTACAAACCAACATAAATAATGGAATGCCCGAATGGCGAGAAGAACTAGTTACGATAAAATAATTCTAGGATTTGAAAGCCACCACATTTACCGGCAGTCCAAACCCACTAGTAGCAGAAGCTTGGGTCAGGGACATGGAGAAGATTTTTTGTGTTCTACCTTGTACTGAAAGACAAAATGTAACCTTTGCCACGTTCACCTTCAAGGACAATGCATAGGAATGGTGGCTTCTTATCCTAGAAAAAGAAGAGATCGTGACTTGGGCAAGATTCTTGGAAGTATTTTACGAAAAATACTTTCTGGATTCACTAAGATAACAAAAGGCATCGGAATTCATACACCAAAATCCAGAAACAATGATGGTGGCTGAATACGAGAGCAAGTTCACGCAACCAGCTTGATTTGCGACTTATGTCATTCCCATCGAAGCTTGGAAAACTAGGAAGTTCGAATCTAGCTTAAATGATGACATCAAAAACAAGTTTGAGGTTCTAAAAATGACAACATATGCGGGAGTGGTAGATCGTGTATACATCACTGAAAAAGGGATTAAAGCCTTGCGTTTTAAGGAAACGAGCCAAAAGAAGCGATTTTGGAAAAAAGACAACAGAAGATCCAGTGCTATGCCCCCCAAAGAAGGTAAATACGGGCTCAACTAGTTCAGGTAACCAAGGTCCTACTAACCCCAGAAGTAGCATTATTCCAAATTGCCCTACTTGTGGGAGAACTCATTGGGGATGATGCCATCGAGACATAGGAGCATGCTTTAACTGAAGGCAAATTAGCAACTTGCTATGAGATTGTCCAAAGTTTACCAATCCTATAGCAGGCCCCTCTAAACCAGCCTCAAAACCTACGATACCTGGAGGAGTGAGGAATGACCAAAAATGCCAAGGAAGAGCTTTTGCCTTGGTGCTTGGAAACCCGGAAGTTACCGAGAACGTAGTATCAGGTATACTTTCTATCTGTGGTCCTTTAGCTTATCTTCTCTTTAACTCTGGTTCAACTCATTCTTTTGTTGCACCATAATTTGCTTCCAAGTTAGCATCAACACCCGAACCCTTAGGATATATACCATCTGTGTCATTTCCTTCTGGTAATTCTGCTATTAGTACTGAGGTGTACAAATCTTGTGTTATATCCTTAAAAGGTGAAACCTTGTACGTAGACTTGATTCCTCTCCACATTAATAACTTTGATATGATCTTGGAAATGGATTGGCTAGCTGCCAACCACACCTCTATCGATTATAAAGCCAAAAAAGTCTCCCTCCGGTTACCAATCCAACTAGAGCTTGTCTTTCATGGAATTGGAGTGTCCACCTGTCACGCCCCAAGCTCCGTGACAACGCCGTACACTCATTTAAGTGAGCATGCAAGGTTAAGAGTCCAACACATAACCAACAATGTAAAAATACTCCAATTAAATCCTTAATTTTCATAATGCTAAAATCCATAAAAATTGATAATTCTTATCATATGAAATTGTCCACCAAGTCCACTAATAAAATCCACTAACAAAACAATAATCCAAATACTTAAATCATAGTCCTACTCTCGGCACTCCCACAAGTAAAAATCCCACGCAGCTCTACTTCTCAGAATCTAAAAAAAAATAAAATAAGGGTAAGCTAGACAGCCCAGTAAATAACTAACCATTACTGCTAGCTGTATCAAGTATACAAAAAAAAAAAAAAAAAAAAGTTGATAACCAATAAATATATTTATTTGCTACCATTCAATAAATGAACAATTATTTTGTAAGATGGTTTCATAGTTGAAAATAAACAGTGTAGCAATACATTTTAATTGAAAAGACAGTCAGGTAATTTGACGAAATTTCGTTGTTCAAAATAGATGGTTCGATATTCAATGGTTCAATGATGTGATTCACAAAACCCAAGTCTTGGTGACTACGGTCACTTAGCCCGTCACAAGGTCCAGAACCACACATAGGCCGGTGGTAAAGCCCTAAAAAAAACTAATTTTTGTGCCAATAAATAACCCCCATTGGCTAGGGTCCAAATCGTAGTCAGACTAGAGTGATGTTCAAAATTTAAACAATACACAACTTTTAAATAAAATATTCGATATTTTCAGAATAAACCTTTGGTACAATTTTCAGACTAGTTTCAAAAATATTCAAATAATTTTCATAATAATATTCAATGTTATTTTATACTTGACCCATATTTTATTTTATGAGAACATGAAGGCTATAAATAAATATTTATAATTTCAAACAATTCAATAGGAATAAAAATGAACCAACAATAATAGAGGGTTACTTACATCAAACGCTTAAAATAATATTCCACCACACTACCTCCAGACACCCAGCTCTACTAATTCAATCACACAAACCTAATAAATAGAACCTCAAATAAATTAATATTTTAATGTCTTTCACACATCAACAAGAACCCATTATATATATATATATATATATATGCTTAAAATCCAAGAGACACCAAATCTATCCACCCAATTCAATAGCCAAACATACCTTACCCAATGTACAAAACCCAAAAGTCAAAACACACCCAGCCAAATTGCTCCACTCTTACACGTTGCACCCAAACATCCAATTCTCAAAATAAAACTAATAATCAGTAATACAGGAAAACTTTTACCTCCACTAATGGGTGTCCAAATATCACCAATTTTGAGCCTTCAATCTCTATGGCAGTCTCTCTTCCGAAACCTCTGTAATATTGTGATACCACATAATGTGAAAACCTTTTTTTTTCTTTTTAAAAGGGTTAAAAAAACCTAATTCTTAAGATTACTAAATTACCCATACAATTTATTTTAATTATTAATCTATCCAAAAATAATTCTATAAATAACTTGGGTTTTACACCACCTCTCCATGTGTTATAACTTCCATGATAGCCCAACGACTCCTAAGAAAGGGTGGTTGTGGTTATATTGTTATGTGATTGATACTCAACAAGAGGCCCAACACTTAACAGTATCCTTGTGGTTAGAGAATTTCAAGATGTCTTTCCTTAAAACCTACTTGGTACCCCAGTTGACCGGGAAATCGAATTCACCATTGAAACCCAACTTGGTACACAACCAATATCAAAAGTTCTTTATTGCATGTTAATGACAAAATTGAAAGAACTGAAGACCTAACTCTAGGAACTCCTAGACAAAGGCTTCATTTGACCAAGTACCTTACTATGGGGAGCTCCAGTACTGTTCGTAAAGAAAAAGGATGGCACAATGAGGTTATGCATCGACACGGAGTCAACAAGGTCACCATCAAGAATTGATAGCCCTTACCACATATCGAAGACTTGTTTGATCAACTTCAAAGTGCCCAAGTGTTCTAAAAAATCGACTTGCGTTCTGGCTATCATCAACTAAAAGTCAAAACGGAAAGCATCGAAAAGATTGCCTTCAGAATATGTGACGGGCACTACGAGTTTCTTGTCATGCCATTTGGCGTCACAAATGCTCCAGCAGCCTTCATGGACCTCATGAACCGAGTGTTCAAACCATACCTGATGAGTTCGCCATCGTCTTCATTGACAACATTCTCACATACTCCAAGTCACCAAAGGACCATGAGCAACACTTGCAAACAGTTTTGCAAACACTGCATGATCATAAACTTTATGCCAAGTTGAAGAAATGTGAATTTTGGATCACTAGTGTACACTTTCTCGGTCACGTCATTAATAAGGATGACATCTCAGTCGACCCCCAAAAAGTTGTAGCAATCGTAGATTGGCCACGACCTACTAACATGTTTGAAATTCAAAGCTTCTTGGGTCTAACAGGCTATTACCGATGCTTCGTTCAAGATTTCTTGAAGATAGCATCACCTTTGACCCAACTAACTCAAAACAATAGACCCTTTAGATGGACTGACAAATAGGAACGTTGCCTCTAAGAGTTAAAAAGTAGACTTGTGTTAACTCCTATACTAGCACTACCTACGGGACGAATGGGTTTGTAATTTATAGCGATGCCTCATACAATGGTTTGGGTTGTGTTCTTATGCAAACTGGAAAAGTCATTACTTATGTATCGCGTCAATTAAAAACTCATGAAAAGAACTACCCGACCCACGATCTAGAATTGGCCGCAGTAAATTTTGCCCTCAAAATCTGGCATCATTATCTCTACGGAGCAACTTGTGAAATTTATACTGATCACAAGAGTCTGAAATATCTGTTTACACAAAAGGAATTGAATATGAGGCAACGACGATGGCTAGAATTTATGAAAGACAATGATATAGAAATTCATCACCATCCAGGCAATGCCAATGTAGTAGCAGATGCGTTGAGCCAAAAGATGACCAAAAATTTGGCATGTACTCTCATTTCCCTTCTAGATCAATGGATCACTCGCCAACATAACCATGGAACCCACATTAATTGAAGAAGTTAGAGCACACCAATGTGAAGATAGACTTTTGAAGAAAAAATACGAGTAGCAAAAACGTACTCTTAACGCTGACTTCACTATAAACAATAGGATGCTAAAATTTCGAAATCGAATTTGCATACTCGACATTCTAGAGCTTAAGAAAAAGATATTGGTGGAAGCTCATAGCTCAAGGTTTGCAGTCCACCTTGGCAATACAAAAATGTACCACGATCTAAGATAACACTACTGGTGGATAGGAATGAAAAGAGACATAGCAAGCCACGTCTCCAAATACCTGCATTGTCAACGTATTAAAGCAGAACATCAGAAACTTGTTACTATGGACTTCGTGGTCGGGTTACCACATTCAGTCTTGAAGAATGATACAATATGGATTATAGTAGATCGATTGACGAAGATGGCACATTTTTTTACCAATCAGAATCATATACTCCCTTACTAAGTTTGCCACTCTATACATTAAGAAAATCATTCGGTTGCACGATACCCCAGTTTCAATCGTGTCTGACCGAGACCCCCGCTTCGTGTCTCACTTCTAGAACAAATTGTAAGAGGCTTTGGGAACCACATTGAAGTTTAGCACTGCTTATCACCCACAAATTGATGGGCAATTCGAAAGAACAATCCAGACTTTGGAAGACATGTTACGTGTGTACGTACTAGACCTCAAAGGTAATTGGGATGAGCACCTACCTTTAGTGGAATTCGCCTATGACAACAGCTACCAAACAAGCATTGGAATGACACCATACGAAACCTTATGTAGAAAGAGATGTCGATCACCTCTGTGTTAGACAAAAATCGGAGACAAGAAATTGTTAAGCCCTGAAATCGTACAAATAATGAGTGATAAAATTCAACTCATCCAACAACGAATTCACATTGCCTAGAGTTGCCAAAAAAGCTATGCAGATTCACGGAGATGGGACTTGGAATTTCAAATAAAAGATCATGTATTCCTAAAGATCTCACCAACAAGAGGGGTTATTTGATTTGGAAAGCGAGGAAAGTTAAACCTACGTTACATCGGGCCATTTGAGATACTAGAAATGATTGGTCCTATGGCATATCACCTTACACTGTCACCTGAACTGTCAAATGTCCACAATGTGTTTCACGTTTCGATGCTTCAACGGTATCTTCGAGATCTAGAGCATGTTGTCAATTATGAGAACCTGGAAGTTCAAGAAGATTTCTCTTATGAAGAACAACCAGTATAGATTCTCGATCGTCGTGATTAAGTTCTTCGAAACAAGACTAAACCTCTAGTAAAAGTTTTATGGCGGAATCATCGTATCGAAAAAGCTACATGAGAAACGGAGAGTCAAATGCGGGCTCAATATCCACATCTTTTTGAAAACGAAGGTATGACAAGTTTGAAGACAAACTTCTATTTAGGGGGAGAGAAATGTGACACCCTAATTGTTTAATTAATTTAATTAAAAACAAATAAGTAAATAAATAAATTAATAGAAAGTAAAATAATAGAAATATATTTGAATTGTGTGTACTAAAATATAATCTAATCTAAAATTAGAAGCATTGTTGCTACCAAAACATAACAATATGGTTAATATATTGTTTGGGGCCAAATCAAAACAACTATGAAATTATATTTGCGAAAATATAGTTTAATTAGGGGATCATTGTGACCTATCAAAAAGATAGTATATAATATAATTATTTTAGGAGTTGGGCCCAAATGTAATTACTCAGCAAAGAAATTACATGTGGCACTAAAAGAGGTGTATAACCTGTTAGAGAGTCTAGTAACTTGATGAAGGAATGTATTGAGAAGGCAATGCTTGAGGCACTCAAGTGTGCCGCCTGAGAACATTGTTAGAAGTATTTGGAGTATGTCATCTATAAAGTAATGATTAGGGCAAATTTTTGGCATATAGGGATAAGCATTTAGGCCAAGTATATAAAGGAGGAAAGGTGAAAAACATAGGAGCACAAAACAGTAAGAAAAGAAAGTAAAAGCAAAGGTCATGTTTGATTCACAAGATTAATAGTGAAGTATTAATAATCCTATTAAATTAGTGTGGTATTCACTATTCTATTGGATTAATATCCATTGGATTAATAATCCTACCCCTACCCCATTACTAATAATCCTACAAATTTGTTGGATTAATTATCCATTGGATTAATAATCCTAAACCAAAATGTTAAAACAAATATAGGATAATTGGGCCCACGGATTAATAATCCCAATCCCATGCTCTAATCCACCAAATCAAACATGCCAAAAGAGTACAGCTCGGAGAATCAAGTGGGATAAATAGTAGGAATCAACATTAATGTGAGTTATATTATACTTTGAGTCACTATAACATATTTTATGCATGTCTTGAATTACCATAATTTATTTTATACAATTCATGTTGTATAAGTTATATTAATATTTCAATTACGTTGATTATTTTTTGAACTTTATTTGCTTAAATTGAAACCTATGGATATGATTTGTTTAAATTTTAGAAATTATTTGACAATGGTTATATAAATAATTATTTTTGTAAGTACCACCATGAGAGTCCTATGCCTTGGGAGACTTAAATAAACCATTGGCTTCAAATTGGTCATTTTGTGGCCTTCTGTTTGTCATAGATTCATTGACCTTTGTTTTAATTGTCACTGTAGTGACCTGTGTTCTGTTTTATACCGTGGTTATAATTGTTTTGCTTATATGATTTTTGAATTAAAATTTTGTTATTTAAATAATTTATTTATTCAAACTAAATTATTCGCTATTTTAGCCTAAATAATTATCCATGGTAATTTTTTTGTACACTCATATTTTTTACTCTGCCATATGCTTATAGCTGTTATCCCTTTTCAGGTGATGAGATTTAGCAGGATTGAGATTGTGAATAAATTGCTGTTTTTATTTTTATTTTTATTTTATTTTACTATCTGTAATCCTGATTAGACTGTTGTAATTAAATAAGATCCAAATGAATATTTTTCTTTTAAATAAATTTTTTTTTGGTATCCATTTATCTTATTTTATTTTATTCGCTTGCGCTATTAATATACAAATTTTAGAATTATTATTGTTGCGATGCCTAACCCTAGGTACCAAGGTTGGGTCGTGACATAAGGTATATAGATACCATCTCTAGCCCCGTAGGTTTCCCACGTTGCTTGTCTTACCATTTTCCATATCTTTGTTTCAAGATAAGCTAATCTCTTTGGCATACAACTCATATCACTTAATTTTAATTCTACTTTGGCCCACATAGGTTATTAATTGCATGGTTATGTTTGGTTTGGCCCAAAAATATACTAATCACATTGTTATGTTTTGGTAATAACAATGTCCCTAATTTATGTTTTAGCATATATAACTATATTTTATTTTATTTTATTTATTATTTATTATTAAATTAATTAAACAATTGGGGTGTCACATTTCTCTCATCCTAAATAAAAGTTTGTCCTTAAACTTCTCGTACCTTAGTTCTCAAAAAGGTGTGGATATCGGGCCCACATTTGATTCTCGATTTTCCACATAGCTTCTTCGACACGATGATTCCACCATAAGATTTTTACCAGAGGTATAATCTTGTTTTGGAGAATCTGATCACAACGGTCAAGGATTTGTACTAGTTGCTCTTCGTAAGAGAGATTGTCCTAAACTTCTAGGTTTTCGTGATGAATGACATGTTTTGAGTCTCGAAGATGTCGCCAGAGCATTGACACATGAAATACATTGGACAATTCTGGTGGAAAGACAAGACGGTATGCTATAGGGCCAACCCTTTCCAGTATTTCAAATGGACCGATGAAACGTGGATTCAATTTTCCTTGTTTTCCAAATCGAATAACTTTGCTTGTTGGTGAGACCTTTAAGAAAACACGTTCTCCTACTTGAAACTCCAAATCCCGTCTCTGTGTATTTGCATAGCTTTTCTAGTGGCTCTGGGCAGTGCGAATTCGCTATTGAATGAGTTGAATTTTATTATTGGTTATCTGTACAATTTCTAGACCTAACAACTTCTGGTCTCCTATCTCTATCCAACATATAGGTGATTGACATTTTCTTTCATACAACGCTTCATACGGTGCCATTCTGATACTTGCTTAGTAACTGTTGTTATAAGCGAATTCTACTAATGGTAGATGCTCGTCTCAATTACCTTGAAAATCTAATATGCATACCTGCAACATATCCTCCAATATTTGAATCGTTCTTTCGGATTATCTATTGGTTTGCGGGTGATAAGTGGTGCTAAACTTCAGTGTTGTTCACAAAGTTGCTTATAACTTGTTCCAGAATTGAGATACGAAACGAGGGTCTCGATTCGATGCAATTGATACTGGGACGCCATGCAATTGAATGATCTCCTTGATATATAAAGTGAAAAATTTGTTAAGAGAGTACATGTGACTTTGACGGGTAGAAAATGTGCTGATTTCGTTGGTCGATCTACTATGACCCATATTATATTGTTCTTTGAGGCTGATTGTGGTAATCCAATAACAAAATCCATGGTAATGTGTTCCCATTTCCATTCAGGAATAGGAAGTGGTTGTAGCAGTCCTGCAGGTCTCTGATGCTCTGCCTTAACTCATTGACATTGGAAACATTTAAAAACATGGCTTGCTATGTCTTTCTTCATTCTCGTCCACCAAAAATGCTCTTTCAGATCGTAGAGCATTTTCGTATTTCCAGGATGAGCTACGAATTTTGAGCTATGGGCTTCCATAAATATCTTATTTTTGATTTTTAGAATGTTAGGTACACAAATTCGATTTCAAAATTTTAGTACCCCATTGTCTATAGTAAAATCGAAATTGGGCGTACTTCCTTGCTCATCATATTTTTTCTTCAAAAGCTTGTCCTCACATTGATGCGCCCTAATTTCATTGACTACCGTAGGTTCCATGACTATATTAGCGAGAAACCCATCAGCCCTGTGTGGAACTAACTCCAAGTCTAGTTTTTCCAAGTCTCCAATAACTGATTCATTGTTAGTGAGGAAGTATGCCAAACTTTGGGTGGTCTTCCAACTCAGTGCATCTGCTACCACGTTAGCCTTGCCTGGGTGGTGTTGAATCTTCATATCATAATCTTTCATAAACTCTAACCACCGTCGTTGCTCATGTTTAGTTCCTTCTATGTAAATAGATATTTAAGACTTTTGTGGTCGGTGTAAATTTTGCATGTTACTCCGTAGAGGTAATGACGCTAAATTTTAAGAGCAAAAATCACCGCAGCCAATTCCAAATCATAAGTTGGGTATGTGAGGCATACACAATAACCTTCCCATCTTGCATAAGTACACAACCTAGTCCATTATATGAGGCATCGCTGTAGATTACAAATCCATTTATTCCAGTAGGGAGTGCCAATATGGGCGCTATCACAAGTTTATTTTTTAATGCCTAAAAGCAACGTTCTTGTTTATCTGTCCACTCGAACGGTGTGTTTTTCTAGGTCAATTGAGTCAACGATGGCGCAATTTTTGAGAAATCTTGAATGAAACATCAGTAATATCCTGCCAGTCCCAAGAAACTTTGAACTTCAGATACATTAATGGGTCGCGACCAATTCACAATTGCTGCAACCTTTTATGGATCGACGGAGATATAGTTCTTGTTAACCACGTGGTTAAAGAAGTGTAAGCTAGTGATCCAGAATTCGCATTTCTTTAATTTGGCATAAAGTTTGTGATCACATAGTGTCTGCAGAACTGATCGTACGTGTTGTTCATGGTCTTTTGGTGTTTTATAGTATACGAGAATGTCATCAATGAAGATAATAACGAACTCATCAAGATAGGGTTTGAATACTCAGTTCATGAGGTCCATAAAGGCCGCTAGAGCGTTTGTGACACCAAATAGCATGACAAGAAACTCATAATGTCCATAACGTGTTCTGAAGATAGTCTTCTCAATGCTTTCGGCTTCGACCTTCACTTGATAGTAGCCAGACCTTAAATCAATCTTCGAAATACCTGAGCACCTTGAAGTTGATCAAATAAGTCATCGATTCGCGGCAAATGATATCAATTTTTTATGGTAACCTTGTTTAATTCTCGATAATCGATGCATAATCTCATCGTACTATCCTTTTTATTTACAAATAGCACTGGAGCTCCACATGGTGAAGTACTTGGTCGTATGAAACCCTTGTTGAGCAATTCTTGAAGTTGCGTTTTCAATTCTTTTAATTCCACTATCGACATGCGATAAGGGGTCTTTGATTTCAGTTGTGTTATGTTGAGTTTTAATGGTGAATTCAACTTCCCAGTCAACTAACGTACCGGGTAAGTCTTTAGGATAGATGTCAGGAAATTCCCGAACTACGGGTATTGAATCGAGTGTTGGGTTTATTTGTTGGTATTGACCACATAACAAATACAACCACAACAATATTTTCTCAAAAGTCGTTGGGTTATTACGGAGGATATTAAACACGGAGGGGTAGAAACTCCAATTCCTTCAAAAACAAGTTCGCGCTAGTCCGGTAATCGGAGAAAGACCTTTTTGGTTATACAGTCAATAGAGGTACAGTTGGCAGCAAACCAATCCATTCCTAAGATTATGTCAAAACTACTAATACGGAGTGGAATCAGATCCACATACAAGGTTTCATCTTTTAGGGATATGGCACAGGACTTGTATACCTCCGTATTAAGTGCAGAAACACCAGATGGAAAGGACATAGATAATGCATATCCCAAAGGTTCAGATGTTGATGTCAATTTGAGGGTAAAGTGTGGAGAGACAAAAGAATGAGTTGACCTAGAATCAATGAGAATATAAGCTGAATGACCACATATAGAGAGTGTACCTGACACAACATTCTCCGTAGTATCATGGTTTCTAAGTACTAAATCAAAAGCTTGCTCTTGGCGCTTCTGTTCCTTCCTCCCTCTTGTGGTCCATGCTTTGGGGGACTTAAATAACCTTTGCCCTTTGATTAGTCACTTTAGTGACCTTCTAACGGTCCCACGCCTTGGGGCCTTAAATAAACATTGGCCCTCTGATTAGTCACTTTGTGACCCTCTGTCTGTCATGGATCCATTAACCCTCTATTCTGTTTTGGTATGTGGTTATGATTATTTGCATATACGATTCTTGTATTATATGTCTGTTATTTAAAATAATTTATTCAAATCAAACTATTCATTGTTTAGCCTAAATAATTATACATGGTGATTTGTATACCCTTATACTCTTAGTATAATATTCATTACTCTGTCATGTGCTTATAGCTATTAGAACTCCTTTCAGGTAAAGAAACTTAAAGAATAATGGTTTTACCTCATTAATTAGGATCCAGATTTGATATGAACATCATGCTTGTTTTCTTTGTTCCTTTTTTTATTTATTTACTTTATTTGTAATTATTATCTGACTTATGTCAAATAAATAATAATTCTCATGTATGCTTTAGATATTTATCTACATCTTTTATTTCATTTCTCTGCATTATTTAATTTAGTTACTTCGAACTAATCTTAGAAATTTTAGAATTTAATTAGTTATGAATCCAGCCCTAGGCACCGGGGTGGGTTGTGACAAAGTTGTATCAGAGTAATGGTTCAAAAAAAAAAAAAAACCCATTGAGGTAGAAGATATGTGTACTATTAGAAAATAGGATAATTTCTTTTTTTTTTTTTAAAGTTGTTAGGATGTATAAGCCATTATGGGTATAGTTTCTTGTTCGTTCCATAATTGAGTTTGGGCATCCTGTGGTGTAGGAAATGTCGAAACTCAATTTCGGTGACTCTTTTTTGTGTGGACCCGATCCACCGGAGTTTGAGAGGATTTTTGAGAATAACAGCTATGTCCTAGACCTCCCAAAAGGAATGTGGACTCTTGAGGAAACAGTTAGACATGCAAACCCAACCCTGAATCGATTGATGGGCATACCAGTATACCTACGGGCAGTCCCTACGGAAGTAGAACTACTATGGTGGAGGGTTGATGGCATGAGTACACTAGACAAGTTTCTAGGACCAACAAGGGTAGTAGGCATGGACTCAGGACAAGGGTACCCTTGTTTCTTAGTGGCACCCTTACCTCCAGAATTTGTGGCTCGAAGAGGGAATGCGTTTTTAAGTGACCATCTGCGAGCAAGAGTCCCTCTCCCTCCAAACCTTATTGACACCTAGATTTTAGTGATTTTATGACGTATGTAGAAGTGCCAGTATGTATCGTGGGACGTCAGCTATGGGGTTACAAAGCAAGCATTCCCATTTACTGAGTGGAGGTGGTATGATTATACTTTGGCATTGAGTATAGTGGTTGTGAATTTGAGCATCATATGCAGCTACAGTTCCCATGGGTATTTCTAGTTTAAAATCCTGAGAATAAGATCCTTTTTTTTGTTGTTGTTGTTGATTTTTTTTTTTTCCCCATTTTGATGTACAAGTGAGTTGATCATGACACAGTTCTAACTTGTTTTGTCATAGAGGGTTAAGCACTAACTTGATGTAACTACAAGTAATGTACCAACACCATTAAGCATAAATAAAACTGGTGTTTTGTGTATAATTTTTTGTGAATTATGTGAAAATAGTAGGTAGATGATAATTAATAGAAATCATGCACCATGTTTATTAAAACTGTTACTTTATAGCTATGGCTAATGATGGAAATGGTACTGGATCATTATTTAGTAGAGCCGATCCAATGGAAAAGATTATGGAAAGAGTTGTTGCTGGTTTCTTGCAAGCTTTGTAGAACAAAGTAACCAATGGATTACCGGAACATCGCGAAGGGCTAACTACGATTAAATAGTTCCAAGACTTGAAACATTCCACGTTCACAGGAGACTAGAATCGATTGCTAACTGAAGCTTGGGTTAAAGAAATGGAAAAGATTTTTCGTGCTCTACTTTGCATAGAAGAACAAAAGGTGTCCTTCGCCACCTTCACTTTTAAAGAGGATACGCAAGAATGGTTGCTTCTTACCTTAAAAAAGGAAGAGATTGTGACTTAGGCTAGATTTCTAGAAGTATTTTATGAAAAATACTTTCCAGAATCACTACGGAAGCAGAAGGCATCGGAGTTCCTACATTTGAAGCAAGGAATGATGTCGGTAGCAAAACACGAAAGTAAGTTCACCCGACTGGTGCGATTTGCAACGTATGTTATTCCAACAGAAGCTTGGAAAGCTAGGAAGTTCAAGGCAGGATTAGATGCTGAAATCAAAGATAAAATTGAGGTTTTGAAACTACTAACCTATGCGGATGTGGTAGATCGGGCGTACATCGCTGAGAAAGGAATTAAAGCATCACGTTCGGGTGAAATAGGTCAAAAGAAGTGATTTTGGGAACCAGTCGGAGGATCTAGGAAAGCTCCACCAAAGAAAATGAATACAGGACCTACTGGCTTAACTGGTTTGGCCAATCAAAGTTTTACTATCCCCAGGGGTAGCACCATTCCGAATTGTCCGAGTTGCAGAAAGGCTCATCGGGGACAATGCTATTGGGCAATATGAGTATGTTATAGATGTGGCCAAATTGGCCATTTGGTGAAAGAATGTCCAAAATTCACCAACTTTGTGATGGGTACCCCTGAACCAGTTCAGAAACGTGGTGGTACTTACAAAATAATTATTCAAAAACACAGTTAATAAAATAAAATGCACTTTAAGACACTTTTCAAAATTTTGCACTTTAAGATACTTTTCAAAATTTTGCTGAAACAGGGGTCCCGCTCGAACGTGGCTTTCTCCGCTTGAGCAGACTGTAAACTACAGTAAAAGTACTGGATGCATGAAATTTACGCTCGATGGGCGCTCAATACCCGCTCGAGCATGAGACACAAGTCCTTGCTCGAACGTGCATTACCCCGCTCGAGCGGACTGTAAACATGTGAAAAGTACTGGATACACGCATTTCACGCTCGAATGTTACTTTACACGCTTGAGCGGACTGCATGAACTCAATGTGTACGCTCGAGCGTGGAGTTCCCTGCTCGAGCGTGAGTCCAAAATCTGGAATTCCCAAATTTGAACCTCAAGCTCAGAACTCAACTTTTAAAGCATCCATTTTGATCCTTTTGGGCTAATTTTCTAGAAAACTCTTGTAAACTTATAGTATAAGGTGTTTCAAAGATCAAATTGTAAAATCAAAGCCCAAGGGTGAGTCAATTGAACACAATTTCAAATAAAATTTCAAAAACAAAACTTAAATGTATCATGCAAGAATCTCCTTGAAACCAAACCCTCCAAAACATAATCAAACTTGATAATTTGATGGAAAACAAGTTGAATGACCACAATGTGAGTGAAATTAACACATGCATGGAAGAAATCTTAGAATTCAAACCCAAAGCATGGAAATTTATGCATGCATGCATGAATTAATCCTCAATTCAACATTTTAACCCCATTCTAGACTTAGATTACTAATGTCTCATGAACCATGCATGAATTAATCTTAAATTCACAATTGAAAGGGAAATCTCCCACCTTAAGTCTTGAATTTCAAGTCTAGGAGCTCAAATTTGCCAAGCCTCCTCAATTCTCCTAAGTTCCAAGCCAAAGCTCTTGATGAAGTCAAGTTTCTCTCACTCTCCCTCTAACCCACGATTTTTGACAAGAAAAATGGCTAAGGAGAGATGTTTCTAAGTGTAATAAAGTTGGTCTTCAAACAAGCCACTAAGTGGCATTTGTGTAATAACTCAAACAAGTGTAAATTAACATGATTTAATCTAATTTAATCGTTCCGAACCGAATTTTAATTGAACCTACCATAAAATTCTATAAATCCTAACTAGCACATAAATCAAGTCAATTTCTGATTCGAACGCCGATAAGGCTTCCAATTTGCAATTTAAAGTCAAAGACATGAACAGATCATTATAACGCAAACAGATAGAAACACATAATTAACGCAATTCAAATACAAATTAATTTCAGATTCCTTCTAAATTGCTGTTAGGCATAATTAATCATGATTTAGCATTAATCGGAGGTCGGGGTTATTCTTAAAAGAGTTTGGTCCTTCAAACTCGAATTACCTTCGTTCGGAATCAACATTGGGTCTAACGGGAACAAATCCGGATATTTCCTCATCATGTCTTCTTCGGTTTCCCAAGTTGCATAGGTGCCTCCGTGGTTTTGCCAATCAGCTTTTACTAACGGTATTTCTTTATTTCTCAACCTCTTGATCGTGCGGTTCACAATCTGGATAGGCCTTTCCTCGTAAGTGTAGTCGTCTTTCAAAAGCACATGTGTCTGTTCGATGACATGGAGTGGATCCCTCAAATATTCTCGAAGCATCGATACATGAAAGACGTTATGCATATGTTCCATTACTGGAGGCAAGGCTACCCGATACGATACCGGATTGATCTTTTCAAGGACTTCATAAGGTCCAACATATCTTGGCGCCAACTTTCGCTTAACACGAAACCGAGTTTGACCCTTCATCGGGGTCACCTTTATGAACACATGGTCCCCAACTTCATATTTCCTATCTCTTCTTCGGACATCGGCATAGCTTTTCTGTCGACTCTGTGCAGTTTTCAGGCGTTGCTGGATCAGTTTCACTTTCTCGGTTGTTTCTTGCACAAGTTCCGGTCCCAACAAAGGTCCATCACCTACTTCAGCCCAACATATCGGAGAACGACACTTTCTTCCATACAAAGTGTCGTAAGGAACCATTTCAATGCTTGAATGGTAATTATTGTTGTACACAAATTCAGCTAATGGCAAGTAGGTCTCCCAATTCCCTTGGAAGTCTAACACACACATCCTGAGCATATTCTCCAGAGTTTGGTTCGTTCGTTCAGTTTGGCCATTTGTCTGTGGGTGATAGGCACTGCTCAGTCTCAATTCAGTCCCCAAAGCCTGTTTCAAATTGTGCCAAAATCTCGATACAAACTTTGAGTCCCTGTCAGACACAATAGATACTGGCACTCCATGCAATCTCATAATTTTAGTCATATAGATATTGGCCAATTTATCAGTGTTATAAATAGTTTTGACAGGCAGAAAATGGACGGACTTAGTTAAACGGTCAACTATAACTCAGATAGAGTCCATACCTCGAGAAGAACGAGGCAATCCCACAATGAAGTCCATGGTAATGTGCTCCCATTTCCATTCCGGTATTGGGAGTGGTTGTAGCAACCCAGCGGGTCGTTGATGCTCAGCTTTAACTTGTTGGCAATGTAGACATCTAGCCACAAAGTCTGCAATACTCTTTTTTATTCCAGGCCACCAAAAATTCTGTTTCAAATTATGATACATCTTCGTTCCCTGATGCATGGCAAGCTTACTACGTGAGCTTCTCATAACACGCTTTCAAATCATCATGATCGGGTACACAAAGACGGTTCTGAAATTTCAGCACATCATTCTCAAAGACAAATCCTGGCCTTGGTTTCGAATCAAATTCCTCTATGATCTTTTTCAAGTATTCATCTTCACATTGTTTTTGTTTGATCTCATCAAGAATAGCAGGTTGAACAGAAATAACAGTTGACAGCCCAACTTGTTCTAGGTCATTCGGCAATTCTTTTCGGTTGGACAACAAACATGACAAATTCACACTGGATTTTCGGCTCAAGGCATCTGCTACGGTAGTAGCCTTTTCTGGATGATACAGGATTTGCAAATCATAATCCTTGATTAACTCTAACCATCGCCCTTGTCTCATGTTCAATTCCTTTTGGGTGAAGTAGTATTTCAAGCTCTTATGGTCAGTGTATACCTCACAAGTTACCCCATACAAGTAGTGACGCTAGATTTTCAAAGCAAACACCACAGCTGCTAAATTAAGATCATGCGTTGGGTAATTTTTTTCATGTGGTCAGAGTTGTCTAGAAGCATAGGCAATCACCCTTCCGTTTTGCATTAGTACACATCCCAAGCCTTTATAGAAAGCATCACTGTACACTTGAAACCCATCAGTACTATTAGGTAAAGTTAAGATTGGTGCAGTCACTAACCTGGTTTTCAACTCTTGGAAAGTTGCCTCTCTTTGTTCATTCCAGTCAAATGGCACATTTTTTTAAGTTAACTGAGTCAATGGCAAGGCAAGCTTGGAAAAGTCTTTCACAAACCTCCTGTAGTAACCTGCAAGTCCCAGAAAGCTTCGGACTTTTGTCACATTTGTCGGTCTAGGCCAATCCATGACGGCTTCAATTTTCTGAGGGTTAACAGAAACTCCATCCTTGTTGATCACATGTCCCAAAAATGCCACACTGTCAAGCCAGAATTCACACTTGGACAATTTAGCATACAATTTCTTTTCTCTCAAAACCTACAAGGTGGTTCTTAGATGGTTCTCATGTTCTTCCCTGTCTTTAGAATAAATCAAAATGTCGTTAATAAATACAACAATGAAGCCATCCAGATATGATTTAAACACCCTATTCATAAGATCCATGAAAGCTGCAGGTGCATTGGTCATCCCAAATGGCATTACCAAAAATTCATAATGTCTATATCTAGTTCGAAATGTAGTTTTCTCTATGTCCTCAGCTTTAACCTTTAATTAATGATACCCGGATCTGAGGTCAATTTTGGAAAACGCTTGGGCACCCTAAAGTTGATCAAACAAGTCATCTATTTAGGGTAGAGGGTATTTATTCTTGGTAGTCACTTCATTCAGTTCTCGGTAGTCTATACACAATCTCAAAGATCCATCATTCTTTTTGACAAACAAAACTGGAGCACCCCAAGGTGATGTACTCGGACGGATAAATTTCTTATCTAACAGTTCCTGAAGTTGGGTTTTCAATTCTTTCAATTCAGAGGTAGACATTCTATAGGGAGTCTTGGAAATAGGTTGTGTCCCCGGAAATACTTCAACAGTGAATTCAATTTCTCTATCAACTAAGTCCCTAGGTAAGTCAGTCGGAAACACATTGGGAAATTCACAAACAACAGGGATTGTTTCTACAGTAGTACTGTTAGATGGTGCAGTCAGTATACAACACAGATAACCCCTACATCCCTTCCTAAGGAGTTTTACAGCTTTCATAGCCGAAATCAAATATGGGGGAGAAATTACCCCATTCCCACTAAAAGTAAATTCGGGCATACCTGGTGGTCTAAACACAATAGTTTTATTTGCACAGTCAATGGTAGCACAGTATTTAGTCAACTAGTCCATCTCCAAAATACAATCAAAATGACTAATGTCTAAGGGTAATAAATCCACATATAACAACATATCACCAATCATAATATCACATGCTGGATAAACATGAGTACACATCATAGAATCCCTAGACAGTGTAGACACAGATAACACATAGGTCATAAGTTCTAATGGTCTAGTCAATTTTTGAGAAAAAGCATGCGATACAAAGGAATGTGTAGAACTAGAATCTATCAGTACACATGCATTTTGAGAACATATAGGGAGTGTACCTGACACCACAGTATAGGTGTTCGGTACGTCACCAAGCACTAAGGCGAACACTCGACCTTGTCTCGGAGGTTCTTTCCCAGTGTTTGCTTTTGTATTTGTCTTGGCCATAGAGGCGGATGCAGCTGAACTTGCCGTGGAACGGCTAACATTCTCAAACCTGAGTGGGCAATCTTTCACTACATGACCTGGCTGGCCACACCGGAAACAAGCACCAGACGCTTGGTAACACACACCCCTGTGTCTTTTACCACAATCAGAACAAACCGGAATAGACCTACTACTCTGACTCGAGCTGTTCAAAGTCCCTGTGTTTTGCTTCTTACTGACAAAGGACCAGCCTCTTTTAAAACCAAACCCGGATCTTTTTCCTTTCCACTCAGTTGTTGTAGTTGCTGGGGTTTTACTTTGCTTCATGGCGGCTAGGGTGGCCTCTGTCATCAATGCCCTGTTAAGTACCTCCACATAAGTAGGTAATTTTAGGACACTCACTCGGTCAAATATTTCCAGGTCCAGCCCTCCCTTAAACTTCCGTGCTTTCTTGTAATCAGTATCCACTATATGCGGAGGAAAACGTGCCAACTCGGTGAATTTGGCTTCATATTCTGCTACAGCCATTCTTCCCTATTTAAGTTCTTAAAATTCAGACACTTTTTGATCCCTGAAACATTGGGAAAAGTACTTATCGTAGGAGATAGCATTAAACTGTGCCCATGTTATATTCCCATTGCCATTTCGGATTAATAACCACCACCTGCGGGCTTCATTTTTCAGAGTGTAGGTGGCTAGGAGGACTTTCTGAGTTTCGGTACAAGGGAACACTTCATACAATTTTTCCATCTTAAGCAACCACGTCTTAGCTTTCAAAGGTTCAATTCCACCATAGAACGTCGGCGGTTTCATTTTCATGAATTTCTGTGTCAGATTGATGATGTCATTATTATCTGCTTCAGCTTGTACTGGTGGAGGCGGATGGGGCAAAGGTTGTTGTCTCTGTTGTTGTATCAAGGTTTCAGTCAATGCTGCTAACATCTGTTCCATTCGGCCCATGCGAGCCTCTGATGATTCACTTTCACAACTTCCCCTTGCATTGTCCATCTTATTATACAAGCATCAAATGATAATAAACACAGGCATAATCTTATTCGTTTCCTTCAATGCATTTATTCAAATGTACATTCAGTTTTCATATTCAGTTGCATTACCACACACTCACACATGCAGATGGAATGCCCCTAATGCTTACTAGGACATCCTAAGCTCATACGGACCTGTGTGTGCGATAGAACACATGCTCTGATACCACTCTGTTACAACCCAAACCCACCTCTGTAGGTTTAGCATCAGAATCGCCAAGAATCCGGATTACCAAAGGCCTCTGAGTAGTTAGCAAATAATAAGTCATGGAAGCAATAATACAAAATAGACAAGGTTC
Organism: Camellia lanceoleosa; assembly: GCA_025200525.1. NCBI lineage: Eukaryota > Viridiplantae > Streptophyta > Magnoliopsida > Ericales > Theaceae > Camellia > Camellia lanceoleosa. Next base: position 116,976,232 of record CM045758.1, on the reverse strand, counting down.
AATGAGCTGTGATAACGTACATAGGGCAGAACATTTTAAAACTTATTTATATGTACATAAACATGCTAGTTCAGATACACAATATTTACATCATATTTATAGAAGTGAACTTCCCAAGATCCGACTTAACAGTGCAAATACAAAGACTAGCATGATATATAAAAACAGCCATGGCATTAGACTCCGATCGGAACCTCCTCGGGAGGCACAACGGTTGGCTGACAAAAATGTAATGTATGTCAACTCTGGCTCTGATCATGTGCCGGCTCACCTACATACATAATATAAACTGTGAGCGAAAACCCAGTGAATAATAACAGAGTAAAGCGGTTATATGAATGAGTCTGTACAGATTCAGAAACCATATTCCAGTTACATATCAAATTCATAATTTGTCCAGATCATACACAGAAATCATAAGTCATGTTCGATCATACATAGTCCATCTGATAGCGCTAACGGATTAATTACAAAGCATCTTAGACCATACTTGTCAGTTCTATAGAGGAACCTCCGGGGTGAGGATAACTTGTCAATTCCAGAAAGGAACCTCCTGATCGAACTTATGAACTTGTCGGCCCGATTGGGAACCTCCGATCGCATAGATAGCTTGTCAGTTCCATGAAAGAACCTCCAGACCCGGGTACAGAAAACAGATTTCACATGATGCTAAGGATGTCAAGAATACATAACGAAAATTGGACAATCATTCATTGTATAGAACATGTTATTTCAGAAAACAGATCTTATTTTATCACACAGAAAATAATTACGGTTGAACATAACTTTACTAAGTTATTACTCACAGTGGGCTTGGAGACAGATAGACAGAGCAGGTTGATCACACGACACACGGCATGTGACCTACATAACACATAATGGACACACACTTGAAACATACGTTCTAATTGCACAAAACTTATGTCGTTAGTTCTTAGTGTGTTTCTGACCTTAAATCCTCACTATAGAGTCTTAAACATGGCCTAGGAATGCCTAGGATAGAATGAGGATGCAAAGATGCACTTTAAGACACTTTTCAAAATTTTATTGAAACAAAGGTCTTGTTCAAACGTGGCTTTCTCTGCTCGAGCAGACCTGCAGACAAAAGGGATCCGCTCGAGCGTGTATTACTCCGCTCGAGCAGACTATAAACTACAGTAAAAGTACTGGATGTATGAAATTCACGCTCAATGGGTGCTCAATACCCGCTCGAGCGTGAGACACAAGCCCTCGCTCGAACGTGCATTACCCCGCTCGAGCGGACTGTAAACATATGAAAAGCATTGGATACACGCATTTCACGCTTGAGCGTTACTTTACATGCTCGAGCGGACTGCATGAACTTAGTGTGCACGCTCGAGCGTGGATTTCCTCGCTCGAGCGTGAGTCCAAAATCTGGAATTCCCAGATTTGAACCTCAAGCTCAAAACTCAACTTTTAAAGCATCTATTTTGATCCTTTTGGGCTAATTTTTTGGAAAACTCTTGTAAACTCATAGTATAAGGTGTTTCAAAGATCAATTTGTAAAATCAAAGCCCAAGGGTGAGTCAATTGAACACAATTTCAAATAAAATTTCAAGAACAAAACTTAAATGTATCATGCAAGAATCTCCTTGAAACCAAACCCTCCAAAACATAATCAAACTTGATAATTTGATGGAAAACAAGTTGAATGACCACAATGTGAGTGAAATTAACACATGCATGGAAGAAATCTTAGAATTCAAACCCAAAGCATGGAAATTTATGCATACATGCATGAATTAATCCTCAATTCAACATTTTAACCCCATTCTAGACTTAGATTACTAATGTCTCATGAACCATGCATGAATTAATCTTAAATTCACAATTGAAAGGGAAATCTCCCACCTTAAGTCTTGAATTCAAGTCTAGGAGCTCAAATTTGCCAAGCCTCCTCAATTCTCCTAAGTTCCAAGCCAAAGCTCTTGATGAAGTCAAGTTTCTCTCACTCTTCCTCTAACCCACGATTTTTGACAAGAAAAATGGCTAAGGAGAGATGTTTCTAAGTGTAATAAAGTTGGTCTTCAAACAAGCCACTAAGTGGCATTTGTGTAATAACTCAAACAAGTGTAAATTAACATGATTTAATCTAATTTAATCGTTCCGAACCGAATTTTAATTGAACCTATCATAAAATTCTATAAATCCTAACTAGCACATAAATCAAGTCAATTTCTGATTCGAACGCCGATAAGGCTTCCAATTTGCAATTTAAAGTCAAAGACATGAACAGATCATTATAACGCAAACAGATAGAAACACATAATTAACGCAATTCAAATACAAATTAATTTCAGATTCCTTCTAAATTGCTGTTAGGTATAATTAATCATGATTTAGCATTAATCGGAGGTCGGGGTTATTCTTAAAAGAGTTTGGTCCTTCAAACTCGAATTACCTTCGTTCGGAATCAACATTGGGTCTAACAAATCTGATAGTCTTTCAAAAGCACATGTATGCTTCGATGACATGGAGTGGATCCTCAAATATATTCACTTATGAAGCATCGATACATGAAAGACGTTATGCATATGTTCCATTAAAGGGCATAGACTAATTGAGTTTGTTAACACATGTTGGGCATATGAGTATTTTATAGTCTTTTGATGTCTCCTTGGATAGAGATATTTTTTAAGTATTTGTTTTTGATACATTAATGAGTTACATTTTTAGCCATTAAAATTTGTTGTTTTGCACATTTTATCAACAAAGGTCCATCACCTACTTCAGCCCAACATATCGGAGAACGACACTTTCTTCCATCACCTACTTCAAGCTTTTAAGTAAGCTTATAGAGTTACAATTAATAATTTCTTAATGAATTTAAAGACTTTTGGTTTTAGAAGTGTATATGGATCCATAAAGTTTGAAGTCTTGTTTGGAGATTTAAAGGCATCATTTGGAAGTGTAAAGGGGATAAAATCCCATAAAAGGGTCTTTTTTTAGACCATACAAAGGATTGAATGCGAAATTAGCATGTTATAATTAGTTGGATCACTTATGCTAAAAGTTTCATGCTACTCTTGATCACATACAAGAATCCATGTTGGTGGAATTTTGGTATTTATAATTGTAGAAGATATTATGCTGATAAATAGTAGAATTAAAAGGTATGTATCTAAGTTTATAACTGTGGTTGTCACCTTTGTTGTTATCCTTGACATCCGGTGTATTAATCTGTATTTGCCCAGATGACCAGATGGATGACCGTTCGAACGATCATCATGCATAAATTTAGATAATTCGAACAAGTCAAAATTTGAAAAATGTAACATTGTTGTAGAGGTATTTATTATATAATTAAAAATTTTAAGAGACCAAATATGATTGTCAAAATTACATGGAGCAAAATATAAATATTTTAAACAAATGTGTTTGCTTGAAAACCCGTATGTGGAAACCCGGCCCTAAACCACCACGTGGAGAGAGAGAAAAAAAAGAAAAAGAAAAAGAAAAAGAAAAAGAAAAGAAACCCTACAAAAACCCTGAAACTTTCTCTCTCTTCTCTCTCTCTCCTTCCCTGTTTATGGAGTCGTCATCTGCGACCCCTTTCATGTTATATCTGTAACATTTACAGAGATCCACCTTCTTGTTATCAGGAAGCTGAACTCTCTATTAGGGTTTTTAGAGAGAAAGAAATGGCAAGAGGTTGTGGTGCAGGGCTTATCTCAGCCCTAGCTTCCGCAACATTAGGCGTCGACCATGCCTACGCCGATGGCCCTTTCACCTTCTCTCCCTTCTCTTCATCACCTGCTTCCCCACCTCCTCAATCTTCCGAAACTTCTCCAACGTCTCAACCATCTGCCGAACCTCCTCCCCGTGTTCGCAACAATAACCCACGAACTACTTCTGCTGGGTTCGATCCCGAAGCGCTCGAGAGGGGTGCCAAGGCCCTGCGAGAGATTGCCAGCTCTCCCCATGGCAAGAAGGTTCGGAATTTTGGGCTTTTTTGTGTGTATTTTTGTTGATTAGTTCACTGTGTTTTTGGTGTTTTGTGGAGAAAATGTATGGTCACTTCACTCGTCCTGCTATTGGGTTGTTTGTTGTGTTTTGTTTTTTGTTTGATTTGATGTATGTAGTTTTTCAATTAAGTGTAATTAATGACGGGTTAATGCTGAATTAGGTGTTCGATGTTATGAAAAAACAAGAAGAGACGAAGCAGACAGAATTGACTGCGAAAGCCACAGAGTTTAAAGCCATGCAAGCTCAAGCTGAAACTGTATGATTCACATTTCTGCTTCAATTTCTTACGAATTCCTTTTTACTTCGATAATTTATTGTTTTGTGATATCAGGGAGGGAACAAACAAAAGAAATTATAAAATAAAAAAATAAAAAAAAAACACCAAAAGGACATTAATTTTATGGATTTGATTAGTGTTACATGGGGGCTATGTTATGAAATTCTAGGTTAATTTGTGTAGTGCTTGGATAGTCCATTACTAAGAATAAGGAAAACTGGAGTCTCCCACTTTAATTCATATCTGTTGAGTAATAAGAACGAGGAATACTTTATCTTTTATTCAGGAGGAAGAAGAAGTGTTAGTGCCATTGTTTAACTAAAAAATTGAATTAAGTTGTGGTTATTTGCTGTTCCAGGCACACTCACGATGACTTGGCAAGTGGTTGTATTTATCATCGCATGATCAATTTGGGAAATTTTTATTGAATCCCTCTGTCGTGAGATTCGTTTCTCTTGTTTGATTCTTTAATGGTAGTCACAACTTGAGTGAATTAAACCTTCTGACTCAGTGGCATCTTTGCGATTTACCTCTAGGATGCACATGGCCTTGCCCTGTTAAATAGGACGTATACAAATGTGGGTTCAACAATATTATCTAGTGTTAAATCTCAATTGCTTTAACACATCTTGGTGATACATGGCCCCTTCTTTCAAATAGACAATTTGTTTCTCTCAGTGTTGTCTAAATATTTTCTCTGCATATCCACTAAATGTGATTAATATCATGGAGAGGGTTCAGATTATCCACTTTAGCTCATTAGTGACATATTGTCACATAGATGATCTTAGAGCAAATTCAGCTCATCGGATGAGTTTCAAATTCTACCTCTTCTTTGTCAGATGTCTATTTGATAGATCAGCTGGCATATTCCTAAGCGGAAGAACTAAATTATTTAGAGTTGGTTCTTTTGTGTATCTTTATTTGTGTCTTCCAGGAACAGCCAGATATTGTTACACTAGATGGTTTCTATCACTCACACTGGTATAGTTTCATTGTATGCTGTCTGTTTTTGGCAGGAAAGACAAAAGGTAATTTATGAAGAACAGAAAAAGCTGGCTCAGCAACAGGCACAAGTAAAATCCCAGATGGCTCGCTATGAGGATGAATTGGCAAGGAAGAGGATGCAGGTATGTATACAGTATATTTTAATTTTTTGTTTAGATGATATTTGTTGGAAGGATATAACTGCTCCTTGTAACTTTTCCAGGCTGAAAATGAGCATCAAAGAGCAAGAAATCAAGAGCTTGTCAAAATGCAAGAAGAATCAGCTATTAGGCAAGAGCAAGCCAGACGAGCGACTGAAGAACAGATTCAAGCTCAGCGTCGGCAAACAGAAAGGGAGAAAGCTGAGATTGAACGTGAAACAATAAGGGTGAAGGCTATGGCAGAAGCAGAAGGGAGGGCCCATGAAGCAAAGCTTGCCGAAGAGGTTAACAGACGAATGCTAGTAGAGCGTGCAAATGCTGAGAGAGAGAAATGGGTTGCTACCATAAACACAACTTTTGATCATATTGGAGGTATTTCAATTTAACATGCTTTCCTCGGACCCACCAAATATGCATTCATCAACATAAACAAAATTCTAATGCCCATTTTGGATTTTATCATGTTAACATTATGTGCAAGCTCCTTGGTTTGCGACACATGTAAGCTTGAACCAGATAAATTACTGATTCATAAGGCCAACTGATCTGGTTCAGAAAAATATAGACACTGCTCTTCTTTTATACTTTTTGGGCTTTAGACCCTTTGACTCTAGGGGCTGGCCATTCATAGATTAAGCGCAGCCCATGCATGTTGCTCCATTGCCCATGGATAGAATTTATAAAGCAACTGATAGGAGAAACTATGCTATCCCAGCGATGTTAGACAACTATTGCATGGAAGAAAAATAAAGCATCTTTGTTTAGAAATGGGAAAAAAAAAACAATAAAAGTTCAATAACCAATATGGGATACCACTTGAAGATTCAAATGAAAACATTGTTCTTCAAATTTATGCTTGCTAGTGTGATTTTGTTGAATGTTAATTTAATGGAAAATGCATAAACCATATCTATTACTATTTTGTGAATAATACTAATATTATTGGAGGCTCTATTAGTCCCATTTTACATATTGAAAATTATTGCTATATGAACATTATCAATCACTTGGTATCTCCAAATCCCTTTGGTGAGGTACCTATTGCCTCCATCTCTATTCACATTTTTTGTGCAAGTAATTTATTCAAAACTAGAGATAAGAAAAAGAATTAATGACGGTATGGAGTGGAATTATTGGGACAACCATATGATCAAGATCAACCATCAAACTGACTAATGCTTCAACTTGAGTAAAAAATGTGACAAACTGAACTTAAAGAGAGTTAACATAATTCATATAATTGAGTTTTAGATGGGATTGGAAATGATTTTAAAAATTCTGGATGACAACACAATTCCTAGTATGTGTCATTCAGTACTCTTTCGATACCAATATACCCAAACTGATGCCACCACTAGTCCTGAAACCATGATTTAGGACATGGGACATGCATAAGTTGGAGGCTGTGTTGGGCGTAAGATTTGGCTGACAACGGTATTAATTATGTTTTTGTGCAGCATTGCCTGTAAGGTTGATGCATACATTTTGGTATGAGAACAGTTTCGTTTTTGGTTAAATGTAAATTATATGACACAGATTCATTTTTGTGGTCTTCATCTTCTTGTTTGCTTTCATATTTTTCTTGTTATATATTAGCAAGCATATCTAATTTTGGTGACTGTCCAATATACATTTTTGTATAGATCATTTCATAGATATTAGTGGACACTGTTATGTTTTATAATTGATTACTTACATATATGGTGATATAAACTGATGGCAAGGAAATTGATGTCATGCAATTATTAAAATATTACTCTTGCTATTCTTTCTTGATTGAAACTATAACTTTCTACATACAGATTGGGAATTAGTAAAGCCTTTATCTAAATCCATTTTCATTTTAATTGTGAATGGGATATAATAAAGACTTCAATTTCTCAAATAATGTGAGTCATTTGGATTTTGTGCTCAGATCTTATTTTAAGTCTTTACTATGTCGTTTTCACGCCTAAGAGTTGCTATTCTAAGTAAAGATCATGAGGTTCAGATCCAAGTAAATTTAGGGTTGGAAATTGTGGACATCCCTTGATTGAGGTACATGAACACCTCCACCCATGATTTTTTTTTAGAGAGGAAGCAGCCAAGAAGAGATTCTTGTCGTTCATAATTTGACCAAAAGAAAGAAAATTCTGTATTAAATAAGTGCCTAAATATTCCACTCTCTGTTGTTGTTGACATTTTGGTTCTGCTATGGATGTAAAACTTTGTGTTAGAAAACGCTTGTTTGATGGGGATCCATCTATGTTTTGCAGGTGGTCTGCGGGCCATATTAACTGATCAAAATAAACTGGTTGTAGCTGTTGGAGGAGTGACAGCTCTTGCAGCAGGGATCTACACAACAAGGTATTGGACTCCTATAAGCAAATTGAATTGAATACATACAAGTGGACGATGTTTTGGTACATTTGGTATTACTTACAATTATATTATTCAGCTGTAATATTTTGTTGAACTCACAAGTACAATTTTGTCTGCAGTACACATAATAATTGTTTTGTTACTATTAAAATAATATTGATGATTATGATGATGTTATTTAATTCAAGTTTCATTTGCAATGCAGAGAAGGTGCAAGAGTGCTTTGGGGCTATGTGGACAGAATATTAGGACAACCATCATTGATCAGAGAGTCCTCCAGAGGGAGATATCCTTGGTCAGGATTGTTTTCTCGTGGTATTAGCACTCTATCACTTAACAATGGTACAGTGTCTGCTTCAAATAATGGGAATGGATTTGGTGACGTTATCTTAAACTCTTCTCTTCAAAAGCGAATTCAGCAACTCGCTAGTGCAACTGCCAATACAAAATCCCATCAGGCACCATTTAGGAACATGCTCTTCTATGGTCCTCCTGGAACTGGGAAAACAATGGCTGCTAGAGAGCTGGCACGCAAATCTGTATGCAATCTCTCTCTCTCTCTCTCTCGCATGGGGTATGGACTTTAATTGTTGGGGAAAAAAATTCTGTGATTCATCTTCGCTGATTAAGTGTTCTGGTGAACTTTACAAAATTTGGTGACTCTTTATCATCTTGGTCATTAATGAGGCAAAATTTGAAATTTGGATGTTGGACATCCGTGGGCCTGAGCGGCATGCTAATTTTTGGTCATTTTTAACAGTTCGATAACTACATCAAGCATGGGTATAGGCCAGAAGTTGTGGATGCCTCATATCATGCTTGTGGATCATGGGTTCTATTTGGTTTTATTAGTGATTCCCTATTAATGGTTTGATATTCTTTCAGGGTTTAGATTATGCATTAATGACTGGTGGAGATGTTGCGCCACTGGGTCCACAGGCTGTAACCAAGATACACCAGTTGTTTGATTGGGCCAAGAAGTCAAAGAAGGGTTTATTGCTCTTCATTGATGAAGCAGATGCATTCTTGTGCGAGTAAGTGATATTTGCTTTATTTTGATTTCCAATTTTTTCGTATGGAAATATAGTTATCCTTGCATAATGTGGACAAAAAACAATTACTTTACTCTGCTGTCCCTTTTTATTACTTCAAAGTGTCTTTGTTTATGATTCTGATGAGTAATGTGGGTTATGGTGACTATACAATTCCCGTGAATATATTGAAGAACCAAAATACTTGAATATGTTTTCTATTTGCTAATGGGGAAATTTGTGCATCGATTATGATGAATATTTTTTGTCCCTTCTATGGCTTTTATAAGGAGAACCATTTTTCCACCTTAAAATTATTAGGTGAAAGGGATGGTAACAGAATATGTTAAGACTACATAAATTGTTGCCTAATTTGGTTTGAACTTGATTTTATTTTAATGCCATATGCTAGACATCAACAATTTCAGTTGACTTATTTATGATGAAACCTAACTATGAGAATTTGGTTTTTTAACCAAAATTTTCAGGCGAAACAAAACCTATATGAGTGAAGCTCAAAGGAGTGCACTCAATGCCCTTCTTTTCCGCACAGGTGACCAGTCCAAGGACATAGTCCTTGCTCTTGCTACAAACCGCCCTGGTGATCTTGATTCAGCTGTGGCAGATCGTATTGATGAAGTCCTGGAGTTTCCTTTGCCCGGTGAGGAAGAACGCTTCAAGCTGCTAAAACTCTATTTGGACAAGTACATAGCTCAGGCTGGGGCAAGAAAACCGGGTCTGTTTTCCAATCTGTTCCGGAAACAGCAGCAGCAGATAGAGATAAAGGGTTTGACCGATGATATTCTGAGGGAAGCTGCAGTTAGGACTGAAGGATTCTCAGGAAGAGAGATAGCAAAGCTGATGGCAAGTGTTCAAGCTGCTGTTTATGGGAGCGAGAACTGTGTGCTTGATCCAAACTTGTTCCGTGAAGTAGTAGATTATAAAGTTGCAGAGCATCAACAGAGAAGGAAACTGGGTGATGCTGACGGAGGTAGCTCCTGATGGTAGTGTTTTTTTAAAAGTATTACCATATGAATTGTGTTCACTTCTCTTTCGCCAGTTGGGTAAGAATGAGCAGGTGAGTGTCTCTGCTTATATTGTCTGCCGTGGGCCATTTTTATTTTTTGGCTACCGTGTTGTTATCATTATTTGCCCCCTGTTTACTGGGGAGTTTTGGAATATCTTTACCATAGGTTCAATTAATCTTACTGCTGATGAATAATATTATGAAGTGTTCATGGGTCATTTGTTGTCTCACTTTTAGGGCTACAAACGAATGAAATCGAGCCGAGCCGAGCCGAGCCGAGCTTTGCTTTGCTTTGCTGAGCTCAAGCTCAATTCGTTTATTTATCGAGCTCGTTTATTGAGATCGAGCTTGGCTCGATAAAAAACTGGGCTCGAGCTTGGCTCTATTCGATAATTTTTTTTAATATTATTCAAATAAAAATGTTTAAATAAAAAATATTGTTTATATTATTTAATATATAAATAATGTATTTATACTATTATTTATATATATATATATATTTATATATTAAATAATATATTTATTATATAATTTAAATAAAAATAAGCAAGCTGAGCTTGACGAGTCGAGTTTATGTGAGTTTAAGCTCGGCTTATTTACTAAACGAGCTTAATATTAGAACTAGAGCTCGGTTCGTTTACTAAATGAACTGAGCCGAGCGGAGCCATTAACGAGCGGAGCCAAGCTTGTTCACAGACAACTCGGTTCATTTGCAGCCTTACTGACTTCGTCGTGGGCATTCTCTTTGCCACTTTTGTTTTAAAATTTTACATTTGTTGTCTCAATTAATCCTACTGCTGATGAATAATCTTACTGCTATTATTTCAGAATCTTTGTGTAACGGTGACACTTTTATAAATAAAATACATCTTGATAAATTTTAAAATTTCAAATATATTGTTATATATCATTACTCACATTTAAATATTAAAAGGGCTCCCTTTGGAATTGTCTTGGCCCCTAAAAAGGGTTTGGCCACTTCTGGATACACAGTTTGTATAAACATTTTGTGTAAAATTTTTATGGGATTTTTATATATTTGACGTTTTATTATGGTGCTTCATTTCTTTCCACTTTGTCATGGGCAAAGTTTTGCCTATGTCAAATTGAAAATACCATTAAAAAGAAGGTTTTGGTGACCATTAGCTATAGCTGCTACTGCATACTTTTCTAATTCGTTATTTCCTGCAGATATACACGGGTGGAAACTGAAATGGTCAAGAATAATGTAAAATATAAGGAAATACAAAGAGGGTATTTGGTCCTATTAGAATAAAATTGTGTTTTTTTTTGATAGTGGACTGAAGTCCAAACCAAAAACATCAAACCAATGGCAAAAAGTCTTCCTGAACCACTGAGTACAATACATTTATCTGCAGTTGGGAATGTCATAAATACATGTGATATCACCTATTTGTGTAAATTTATATAAATGGAAGATGTTAGATACATGTACAACATTGTCAATATTTTTTGAAAATGAGTTGGCTTCTCTCTAGTTTAGGGTGGATTGGAGAGGAGCCATCTAGGCCTTTGAGATTCATGTTTGTATTGTAGCTTTTTATGTATATCATATGTTCAATTTTTTTTAGGGGAGTTCAATTAAGGCGGCAAGCACTTGGTGCAAGTGCTTTGCATAAGGTAGGAATGTTAACTTTCATAAGTGGTAATTTAACAATTGGCAAGCACTTGGTGCTTTGCATAAGGTATGGATGTTAACTTTCATAAGTGGTAATTTAACAATTAACAATTAACTTTCACCGATCAAAAAAAAAATGTAAAATGTAATTTTGGAAAATAAGCATCCAATTTTTTGAATACAATTTTGATAAAATCATATAATTATAATTATTGAATCCATTTAATTTTTTTTTTTTTTAATGAATATGAATGTACAAAAAAATATGGCCAATCTGTCAGACCTGAGCTGCCACTTGTGGATTGAGAGTCTTGGCAAGTTGGGCAAGATTACACACTAAAGCTTGTTTTAGGAAATAGGTTAAACATTGATTTTTTTGGTTTTTTTTTTTTTGAACGTGCAAAAAAATAGAGAGGAGATATGATTAGAAAAAGTCAAAAAAGACAAAAAATTGCTTTTAATCATATTCACAAAACGGGTAATTATTCAGTAATTCCGAAATATGGACACGTGATATTCCATAGTATTATGATTGGTGGGGAAAGTGGTAAGGTGGGGTATTGTGTTGGGTGATTAGGAAACATGAGGGGACATATTGAATTATAATTGATTAGAGATTACAGATATGTGATATTTCGAAAATATTGAATAATTTCCCTTCACAAAACGAGCCTAAATTCGTACAGGTTAGATTGTATGCCGTTTGAATCAACTCGCCCAAAGTCAGGTAATTTATAAATCAAACACCTCAAACCATGAACAAATCTTATTATTATTATTATTATTATTATTTTAAAACTTTCATCACGTGTAAATGCTAGACTATTATCAAAATTTTCTAAATAGATGTGTGTCATCAAACATTCTTTTATTTTTATCTTATAGCTCCACAATTACATTAACAATTTGCTACTTGTCAACCTGTCAAACTCATTGGGGTTTAAGGTAAACTATCAATAGATCTTAATAGTTAGACTTTTTTTTATAAAGTCTTATTGAAAATAAATTTTGATAAAATTGTCACCAAAAATAAGTTTTTTGTGACAATTTTTTATACATGTCGCTAAAAATTGACAATTAGTAATTTTTTTTTTTTGGTCATGATTTTTATAAATTATCGCTAAAATTTATAATTAATGACTTTTTTTATAATAAATTTTTTTCATTAGACCTATTAGACAATAAGTCCATTTATTAGGATCTACAAGTAAATATCTCTTGGTTTAAAACCATCAAAATACTCAACCAATTTGTTGATTTTGAGGTTGAGCAAGTTGGTGGAAAGTTAAAAAAATTATCAAACTATTAAGAGTGATTTTGTGTACAAAAAGTTCTCTCTCTTGGAGAGCCAGTGGTCCCTCAAGGTGAGGTTGGTAAGTTTTCATGTCTGCAACAACACCTCAAAAGTTGAGTTTTGTAATAGTTGTTTTGTAAAAAGTTGTCGGTCTTTCTTTGGGTAATATACTAGTTGGTTGTCTGACCTCTTGGGTGGGTCTTCTCTTTATCTGTAAGTCAAAGGAAAGCTACGGGTGGGGTTCACTTCTGCAAGTTGGTGGACTTTATTCAGCAAGACTACGAAGCAAGATCTCAGTGGTTCTTCGCTACGACTTTAAGGAAGTCTTGCAACTTTGTCCCTTGTGGACTCACACGTTCCAGTTGGCATAGTAGGAAGTTGGTAGGGGTCATGGCTTATCCATTATTGCGGGAAGGAAGATTGACGGATAGCAGTGGCACTGAGGTTGGAAGCGAATTTTCAGAGGAAAGAAGCAACCTACATGGTCATGAATTTGTGCCTCCTACTAGCTACCACAGTTGGAGGGGGCTAAGTATGGATTTGGAGGAGTCGACGTGGGATCTTGAAACACATGATCTTCAACGCTGTTTAATCGGCTATGTTCCTGATGTTCGCCATTTTGTCTCTTACGTTATACAACTACATATAAATGATATTTGGAACCTAGAAGGAGCTGTCTTTGTTTACGGACGGAGCAAAAATTTCTTTGAATTCTTCTTCGAACATGAACAAGACATGCATCGTATTGTGAGTGTTAGAAATGGTTTTGGAAAAATCAGATTTTTCCACAACATTGGTCTAATTTTTAGATGGGATTCATGCGCCAAAATTGGTGGGTCTAAGTGGTAACGTATTCTATGCCGTGTTTTGATTCACCTAGTATATTTAGTTACTCAAAACCATTATCGGGTGAATGGGAAATTGAAGCCAAAGAGAGCTCCATGGAAATAGTACATTGGTGAAGTTTCCTTAAAGGTTTGAACTAAAGGTTTGTCCCAAATTGGTTTGGTGGGCAAAATTTTGTAGGTTTACAAGGCCTGAGTTTGTAACTTGGGGAGGGCCCTAAGGGGCACCCCAAGTTTGTAAAAGGGAGAGATTATGGGCAAAGTGAGATAGACCCATTGGACTAAAAAATAAACATGTGTGCCGTCCGTCTGGGTTGGGCTAGGCCAGGGCTTCGGCGTGTGGTATGGGGTTGGGTTGGACTGGGCTTGTCCGGCCCAATACTAATTCTTTTTAGACCAAAAACATTTGAATTTATTTTTATTTTTTGGAAAAATAAAATTTGCCCACACAGATTCAAATCTGTTCAAATTCAAAACCCAAACAAGTCTATATCTATCTAATTAAACTGAACAGATTCAGTATCTGTTCAAAATTTGAACCCAACAGGTTCCTTACCTATTCATTCTAAACCGAACAGGTATTATGCTTGTTCGAACAGGTTTGCACCTGTTTAATTCAAACCAAACAACCACTATTTCATCTATAAATAGACAGGCCCTCATTTGGATTTTTCACTTAATTTTCGTCCTCAAATCAACTATTGTTCTCTGCATTTTGCTGCATTTAATTTTCTGGGAGAAAGAGTGTAAACACAAAGTGTGTTCGTTGTGCGAATAATTTGTAGTACTGCTATTATTCATTGTCGATCATTTTATCCTGGGAGATAGACGTCCATAATCTGAAAGTACTGTGGAGAGGACGAATTTGTCTTAAGGACACAGTGTTAAACCCTGGTGTAGACACCCCATTTTTGACCGACCTTAAGACTCAGACGTCACCGATTGAGCGCTCGGTGATGTTGCATACTGTGCTCGTTCAGAAGTCTCAGAGTCGCGGCCGTGAGCCCCGCCTCCGGACTTCCGAACCCTCTTTTGTACCTTGTCTCGGTTTGCGAACCAGACTCGGTTTTCTCTGTTTCTCTTCCTGAAGGGAGGGAGAGGTCCCGTAGACCATCTCTCAGTGGTCGTAGGCCATTTTGCCCATTTCGGAGTCCGGTTCCTGATTTTTGGAGCCGTCAGGTTGTGTGCCTCGGTTCGGGACCGTCTAACCATCTCCGATTCCTTCGGTTTTTGGCATACATCTTATTTACTCCCTTTTGAGGGACACTGAGGTCTGAGAGACCCACTTCGTGGCCGAATGCCACTTCCTGCTTAATGACTATTTTCGGGACCCCGAAGTGCGTGTTTTGGCCCCCGAGTGTTCGTTTTGCATCGATTTTCGTTCATTTTTGGCAGGTACCTCTGTTTTATCACCAGGAAGGTCACAGAAGGGTGGGAGGCCAGCAATTGTCTCAGCAATCAGTTATGCTCCTCCGGCGCCTTCCGACGCCCGTTTTTCTCACTTCCGAGCCAATGTTGACCACCCTAGGAGTATTTTCTTCAAGCCCAAACCACATATTTGTGTTGTACACACATGGGAGGACCCTAAAAGTCTATGGCCGGCCAGTAATTCTTTGGTCCATTTTGAAACCTCTTTGAAAAGTGGCTTGTTGTCTCTCCTGTTTTACAGTTTCTAATTTTCAACCACAGGGTCTTGTTGAGCACACATGGGAGGCCACCAATATGTGGTGGCCGGCCAGAAAATCAGCTTTTCATTTTTGCCCCTTGGCCGGCCGGCCATAGGGGGTAGCCGGCTAGCCACCTGCAACAAAAATACCTAGTTGGCCATGCTCCTTGGGAGGTATGCGTTACAGCTGTATAGCTGTTTCCCCCAAAATATCTAATTTCGGGGGACTTTTTGTATAGAAGGGAACTTAATCCCTTAAGCTACACACTTGGTCTCTCCCTTTTCCCTCCATCCTTACACACAACAGCAGCTCTAGCTCTCCCTCAAGGTTGGAAAATTTGCTCTCAAGCATAGAGACATATATCTCTCTCTATTCCTCTCATTTTCTCAAGTTTTGGCTCCATTTCTTCACTACCATCAAGCACCACCATCGCCACTCCATTCCAGCAGCAAGGAGAGGTTTTTCAGAGGCTTAGAGACAACATTCCTTGGTCCAAAAGGCAGCAATAGTCTTCAAGGGTAAGTTCACATTTCCCCTCTTTGTAGCACTTTTTTGTCCCATTTCTTAGCCCTATTTGCTTACTGTTTTGGGCTCCGACCCTAACTGAAAGGGTCATTCTTTTGAGCCATTCTTCATGTTTTTTTAAGGGCTCAACCCTGTTTGAGCCCCCCATTTGGTACTTGCTTCAATACCCTCTTGTATGCCATTATCTTGCATAGTATTTCTAGCCTATGTGTGATCTGTTTTTGAGTATGATATAAACTGTGAATGGGCTTATTTTGAGCCCCTCTACAATATTGTAGAAGGGCTCAACACTGTTGGGGGCCTCCATGTTGTACTTACCATTATACCCCTCTTTGGCCCCCATTTTTGCATGCTTTTTTAGGCTTATCTAGCTTCTGTTTCCGGCCATGATCAGAACTGAAAATTTCCATATTTTGACCTTCTTGGAATATCTCATTAAGGGTCTTTGGATTTTTGGTGAATACTTTGTATACCTCATGTTATAGCCTCTTGTTGGCCTTAATCTTGCATTGCATTTTGAGCATGTTTTCATACTGATTTGGGGCTTGTCATCTACTGTAAATGTTCATATTTTTAGTCCCTCTTCAGTGTTTTAGAAGGGTATTTTTCCATTTGGGCTTTGCATCTACCACTTGCTTCATAGCCTCCCTTACGGAGCCATTTTTGTATGCCATCTTAGCCTTACTTGTGATTGCCATTTGGCCATGTTTTGTTCTGTAAAAATGTGAGTTTTGGGGCTGCCTTGCTTCTGATTTTCATATCATGTACCAATTATGCATGTATGGTATAGCTGTAGGCCATTTTATGCATTGAAATCCATGTTTCGGGATCGTTTCATACATCGGGTATTATTTCGCCTCATTTCGGGGCTGTTTTGCCCCTCGTTTTACCACTGATTTTTTCATGTTTGCATGTCATTTTCCATGTCTTTGCCATGTCTCATTAGAGTGGCATTTCGGTGCCTGAGGGTCCGTTTTCGGTTTGCGTGCCCGGGGGCACGCACTTCGAGGTAACTTGTTTTCATCTGATGGCCTTCTATGTGAGCGTGGCTGAGGCGCTCTCATGTTAGTGTAAGCCCATTATTGCATTGCGTATGCCATTTCATCCGTAGCATTGTGTATGCCCGGTTATATATTACCTCGTGTAGCGTGTATGCCATTCCATAACATTGTATATGTTAGGATTGCATATTAGCTGCATTTCATGCATGTCATGCATATTGCATCGTGTTTGGGATAGGAGTTAGCCCGGGCACGGGAAACGAGGCACGTTTCGCACTCTGAGCGACGGAACGGGTCTCAATCCCTAAGTCACCGACACTCCGGATTACCCGTGATGGAGTTAGGTTTTGTTGTAGTATTCATATGTATTCATCCTATATTGAGTTGTGCAATTCGGTTCCTCAGCCATCATGCATCGATATGCGTGATTGGTGGCACGAGAATCGAGGCATGCATATATTTGTGAAATACATTGCTATGCCCCTTTCCTGCTCTCTGTTGCAGCAAAATGAAGAATCGATAACTTTCTGGGATTTGGCACGCATTTCGAGAAACATTGCAAACAGAGGCTAATTGGGGCATCCCAGTGGATCTCCGCGCAAAGCAGCCCAAACATGCGTCATATCATTATCTGGAGCGGAGTCAAGGCAGCCCCCTGGCTTGCATGCCAGTTTACAGTTTTTCTTAGTTAATTTATTAATTAATTAGGATTTTTGTATATTATTCGGACTGTATATTCGGACTGTATTATTCTTTCATTTTGGGACTGTATTATTTTATTCGGACCCTCCGCGCGAGGGCATAATTGTAATAAGTGTGGGTGAGTGTGATGTATGTCTTCCAACCCCACGTCTTTCTTCCCTTTTATTTACCTGCTTACGATGGTTAGATATAGGGCATATTTCAATTAGCATACAGTATGACAGCATGTTTGCATCATTTATCTATTTTGCACGCACCGGCTCGGCGCATCATACAAACTGCATTTGTATTTCAATTTCAAATTGAATACATGTTAGCTGTAACATCATCATATGCCATGTTTAGAATAGCCGAGCCTGCTATAGTTGCATCTTTGCATGTGTTGCATTAGGCATTTCTGTATGCTTAGGAACCATGCATGGATTTCTAATGAGCTTCGGTTTTGGCTGGGAGTACTCGGTGAGTTTTATGCTTTAGCATCCTTGCATGCGTGTGAGTGACTGCCATGATAGCATGCTTACCATGAAGCTATGTGCTTATATGATATAATTGCCTCGAATGCCTGTGGGTGGAGGTTGAGTTACTTGAAGTGGAATAAATCATTGACTGTTTGTTTTAAGCCCACTAGATAGTGGCAAAATCATATTTTCTAAGCCCACCCGAGGGTGGCAAATCCACGTCTTAGCCTACCTGCGGGTAGCACCATCAAACCATTTTCAAACAAACAAACATGAAATGTTTTGTTCCAATTCAGGCGGCTCAGTCTATACTTGTATGCTGTGCGCATCACATAGTAACCTAGGCTAATAACCGGAATAAGAACTCATAATGTTTTCAAAAAAAGATATCATGGTTAGTAGAGGCCGGTCTTTGACCGGGCGAGCGGGGGTGCTCACGAAGTGACCTTCCTCAATCGTACCCAAGTTCTCGAGCCGAGGCAACTTTGGTGATGACGGACATGTGGCTTTTGGCACCTCCTAAATTTCCCATTTAAAAAAAACATTTAGGTGGCGACTCTGTATCTGGAAAAGTAGTTCATGTTTGGCACTTCTTTCAAAAAAAAAATCTGTTTTCAAAAAAACGATTTGCCAGATTTGGACTCTTTGGTTCAAGATTAAGAACCGTGACATTTGAGTCCTTTGAACTGTAGTAGACCCAATATCGAACCAGAACGCAGGGGGGGGGACTCGCACTCCCTTCCCCTGGGATGCGTCGACGCCTACGATTCTGGCGACTTCTTTGGGATTTAGAGAACTTGACTTGAACTCATGATATCCGGTTTTGACTACACTTATGTGTTTCTTTGCATTGCATTTGCATTGGTGCCTAGGACACCGTGTTTGCCATCTGCTATTCTGGCGGTTTCGGAGGCTTGTCTTGTCAAGGCATGTCCATAAGGCTGACCGGTTACGGGCTCTGCCAGTATGGGAACACAAACCCCAGTTTTACCGGGGCACCCTTTTTGACCATTCGACCTAGTGCATATTCGGATCCATAGTGACCATTCCAAACTAGGACAGGTTGCTTACCCGTTTATAGGTTGTTTGAAACCGCTGTGTGCATAGTAAAACCCTAGCTCCTGACAAAATGGGACAGGGAAACCCTACTCCAACATAGGGGTGTTTTGGCTCTCACTTATCTGCTATGTACTTGTTAGAGTGCGTCTCTACAGGGAATGTATGTATCAGTTGAGTTTGGGCATCAGGCCTGCGGGCATCAGTCAGTATCTGAGAATCAGTTGTCTGCGGATATCAGATTCGGTTTTGGGGAACAGTGATACAGGGACAGTAACCAGTGATTGAGGACAGTGTATTTTCAGCTTATCAACTGTGTGTTGTATGCCCAACCGTGTGTTGTGTGTATTTAATTTAAGCCGTTATGCTACCCGTTTATCTGGTTATTTATTTCCTTTTCGCTTTATTATCTTTTTGCTAGGGCAGTTTTTAGCACGATTGCTTCCGAACCAGTAGATACTCCCCAAGCACTTTGGACACGAGGTCGCTGACTCAATCGATCCGAGGATCTGGTTGACGGACATCCAGTGTTCCACTCTCTACCCCCAGTTATCAGAAGAAGGCCGAGGAGGCGCAGTGTCGAACAGGATTACGGACGAGGGCTACTTTGACAAGATCGAGTTGAGATTTACGTATGCGCCATAGAGATACATTTACCGGTCATTCAGATGGAACAGAAGAATACATCAGGGATGGAGGCGATGATGCGCCAAATGCACGAGAGCATGAAACAGATGCAGGAGGATGCCATCCGCCAAGCGGAATTCTCCATGCAACAAGCCGCAGTCATGGCCCAAGTCGAAGCCGATCACTAGGTCAGCAATGAGAATCGTCCCGCTTCACATCAGGTTCCTCCTCCACCAGCGGCTCCACTACCCGAGCAGGCACCCACTGGTCAGAATACTCTGCCAAATCCTTAGAATATCCTCCCGAACACCCAGAACACCCTACCCAATGTCTAGAATATCCAAGAGGACACCAACCTTCCAACGGGGCTGACTCCGCCCCCGCTTCTGCCGCAACTGTCCAAGAATCTTACACCCAACCACCCGGACTCTCCATTTGAGTTCGAGGTAGATCATACAGCTCTAAAACTGAGTAAGTTGGAAAAGCTTTTCAAGAAATTGCAGGGGGTGAAGGCCATCCCAGACATCGAAGATGGATACACCGACGTGGCCGTAACATTGCCGAACAGATTCAAGATGCCACAGATTGATCGTTTTGATGGGTCGGGGGATCCTATGGTCCATCTCCGGCTATTTTCAGACATCCTGAGGCCAATGGGCCTAACCCGACCACAAAAGCTTTCCTTGTTCGGCCGAACTTTGTCGGGTGTGGCGACCATTTTGGCACGGTTAGAAGATGACGTGAAAAGAAGCTGGGATGAGATGGCTGAGGCCTTCGTTGCACAGTACTCGTACAATACGCAGATCGAGATTACAACACGTGATCTCGAAACAACGAGGCAAGAACAAAAGGAGACTTTCTCAAACTTCATAACTCGGTGGAGGGCAAAGGCATTGATGATGACCTTGAGGCCTATAGACAAAGATCAAATCTGGATGATTGTGCGCAATCTCCAACCGAAACTCATGCAGAAGATGATCATACTCCCCTTTCCCACCTTCTCAGACTTACACGAGATGGGGGTACAGATCGAGGACGCGATGAAGCAAGGTTTGATCGACCAGGACCGGGAGCAGCCCCGAAGGACATTCAACCGCAATAACAACGCAAGCCCAAGTGGCGCTGCAAACACAAGGACTTCGGAGGTCGGTATGGTCACCACCACCCCCCCTTCCCATCCAAGGCCCGCGGCGGCCACACCCTTTTCCGGTACATCCGAGAGCAGTACCCAAGCCCCGAGATATCAGTCCAGAGGCCAAAGAACCTTCACTCCACTATACATGCCTTTGTCCAAGGCTCTCGGGGTTCTAATCAAAAAGGGGCATCTGAAACCCCTAGAGCCGAGGCCATTACCAAATCCACTCCCCTTTCCCACAACCCGGCCAAGTACTGCGCGTACCACCAACAACATGGCCATGATATAGACCAATGTTTCCGGCTGCGTCACGAGATTCAGGACCTCGTTGACAAAAACATTATTCTGCCTCCCGAAAGACCCAACGTCACAACCAACCCACTCCCCGTACATAACCAAGATCCACCACCCAAAAGAGTCAATTTCATCCAAACTGGGGTCGTGTCCTACGATCCTAGTATCTATATTACTCCCTTTCACCTACCCAAGCCGGAGGTGATCCTTCCTGACTGCACTGACTTGTGCATGTTGGACACCTTCACAACCCAATCTGAGCCAAAGGTGGTGACCATCGAAGATGGAGTGGGGCAGGTTTCAGAGGAAGAAAGAATTATTGAGTCTGGGATGGAACAGTCTGGGAATCTAGCTGGAGGAGCCTATGATCCGAGTGAATACATCTTATCAGTGGACCAGTCTGAGCTGAGTGTGGGGTTGCCAGAAAAAGCAGAATTATGTGTGATTCAGGGGGACAGACATGAACAAGGGGTAGATGATTTGACAACAGTGGAAGGGGACTTTGCCAACCTCCAGTTCTCCAATGACCAAGAATCAGAGGATGCAGCAATCAACTGGTTCGACTATGAGGAGTCGGCAGAAGTTACCGGATGGTTTGATGATCAGCCAGACGTTGTAGAATTTCAATCAGAATAAGGCCCGGCAGGGCAAGGGTATCAATGATGACCGGAAGGGCCGAGAGTCAGAATGTATTGCCGGAGAGCGCCGGTACAAAGAATTTCGCTCGGGATCAAGATATTGTGAAAACTGAACAACAAATCGTGCTAACGCGCGAAGAGCAAGGGAAGAATTGGGATTCTAAGAGAATCCAGAAAGCCAAGAACCATGAAGAAATTGAAAGTGCTGCGAGCACGAAAACAGGATATGCTGTGAGCATATAGGATGAAAGTACTGAGAGTACAAACTTGCCAGAACCAGATAGGTGTCTGTTGAACGCTAGCGGGATGTGGTGAGAAGACGATGACTTATGTCTTGCCCACACGGATGAAGATTGGGCAGACGCTCAACCAGATGATACTTGGTACCTCGATGAGGTGGACCACATGACCAGGAGCGGGCGGTACTTCAAGCCCCCACACCTAGACCAACCCGAAGCATCTGGGAAAGATAAAGAGGCTGAGAAACAGAGAGAGAAGCAAATTGAAGAAGAAGAGATCTTGAGGCAGTTAAAGAAGATACAGCGACATCTCCATCTGGGACCGCTTATGGCGTCAAGGGTATAAACAAAGCCGTCCTATACTGCTATGGACAAGGCCAAACTCTCCATTGATGCTACACCGAATAGTCCGGTTGAAATTTGGTTTTTCCGGAGGAGGTTTCCCAAGATTAACCTTTTCGGACAAAGAACCGCCGCCGAGGCGTAAATCATAACAAAACCCTCTACATCTCCGTGGAATGTAGAGATAAGTGGATACCGTGGTACTAGTTGATACCGGATCGCTATCAACGCCCCGCCACCGTAATAAAGATATGCAATCGGGTTGAAACCCGCGGACTTCATACCAACCACTCAGGTGATCAAAGCTTACGATAATACCAGCAGGGAAGTGATGGGGACTGTCAAGGTTCAGACCCAGGTTGGTCCAGGACAACACAACATTGAATTCCATGTCTTGGACGTTCCCGCAACCTTCAACTTGCTCTTGGGGCGGCCGTGGTTGCACCAAGTAAAGGCAGTCTCTTCCACTCTACACCAGGTGTTGAAATACCCTCACGGGAAGGGGGTAGCTATTGTTTTCGGAAATTCATCCATCCATCCGCTGCCAGAAGTGTCTACACCAGTTTTGGAAATCGAGCATGGCACGGAGGATGTGTTCTTATCGGGGTTCACTTTGGCAGAGGCCCGGGTAGTGCAGAATATTATGGCTGTGAATGAAGGTGTGTACGTCAGTACTCAATCCGTCTACCTCATGAACAAGCTACAACATATTCCTGGGATGGGATTAAGAAGGAGCGGCAGGAAAGGAGTCGCTGCGTTGGCCAAAGTGCCACACAACCCGCATACCTTTGGACTGGGTTATCTGCCCACCAAAGAGGACTGGGTGAGGAAAGGAAAAGAAATGGCCGGCAGAGCCAGAGCGAAGCAGGCTGGGAAGCCTTTTGAATTAATGCACAGGCCCATCCAGGGTACCCTGAACGGACGCTTCGTCCGGGAGGGGGAGGACTTTCCATTTTGCGGCTTTCCAGAGCCATGGTTAAACGCGGAGAAGAAGCGCGTACCGGGCCTCGAAATCTTCTTCGACTTGCAACTACCCGGGGATGACGTTGCCACAGAGCAGACAGACCCATCAGCTGAGGTTGAGCAGAATAAAGCAGTGGATCTTGAGGGCACAGAATTGGAAATGGGGGTAGCACTGGCATGTCTCCTCTCTGATCCTCAGATTGACCAAGAGTGCTTGGGGGATAACTTCGTGGTTTCCATGATTGGGGATGGAACGGTCAGGCCTACCAGCCTATCTTGGATGCATCAATCGCACCCTCTCATCCGGGCAAGACGAGGAGGATTTTGTCCAAAGACCGGGTCAGGTAGTGAGCCGGAATCTGATTCCACCGAGTCTTGTGAGTCGGAATCAGGTTCCAGCTCGATTGAGTCTGAGTCTGGTACTCCTGGGGATGTTAACCCGGATGCCACAGTCCTGTCTAGGTCGTCTTTTTCCTTTTCATTTGAGTCTGTTGTAACCAATGAATCGGACGATTTGGATGTGCCTAATGAGAATGAACTATCTGTGGTTTCCGAGTACTTTTCTGTGCCCCTGATTTATTGTATTAATTCAGACTTTCAAAACTTTGATGAAAACGACGAGGACGAAGTTCCTCCGATTTTACAACGTTTAATTGAACAAGAGCAAGAGAGATTTGTTAAACCATTAATGGATGAAATCATCACCGTGAACATTAGTACTGAGGAGGACCTGCGGCTGGTCCAGATCGGGTCCACGTTGTCTTCGGAGGAACGCGAGCGCTTAGTCGCTTTATTAAAAGATTTCAAAGATGTTTTCGCGTGGTCCTACGAAGACATGCCCGAATCGATCTGAGATTGTGCTGACCGGATCCTCTTGACCGAGGCCCGACATCAGCGAAACTCAGAAGGATCCGCTCGGACTGGGCTCTCAAGATTAAGGAAGAGGTCACCAAACAAATCGACGCAGGCTTCCTGCTGGTATCTGAATATCTGACTTGGTTGGCCAACATTGTTCCGGTGCCGAAGAAAGATGGCAGGATCCGAGTGTGTGTAGACTTCAGGGATTTGAACAGAGCTAGTCCGAAAGACGACTTTCCCTTACCTCACATCGATGAGTTGGTAGACTTCACAGCAGGGCCTGCATTGCTCTCATTCATGGATGGCTTCTCAGGATACAACCAGATAGTGATGGCACCGTAAGATAGGAAAAGATCGATTCATCACCCCGTGGGGACATATCGCTAAGGTAATGCCGTTTGGGTTGAAGAACGCTGGGGCTACTTATCAACGGGCCGCGACCACAATACTACATGATATGATCCACAAAGAGGTTGAGGTGTATGTGAACGACATGATTGTCAAGTCCAAGGAAAGAGAGGGCCACTACACCGGCTTGCACAAGTTTTTCCAAAGGATCAAGGAATTTCGGTTGCGGCTAAACCTTCAGAAATGTACATTTGGTGTTACAAATGAAAAATGCCGGGTTTCGACACACAAAGAGGCATCGAGGTCGATCCTTCCAAAATCAAGGCCATCTTAGAAATGCCACCACCAAGGACTGAAAAGGAGGTGCGAGGCTTTCGGGGTAAAGTGCAATTCATAAGACGGTTTATTTCAAAATTAACCTTGACTTGTGAATCACTTTTTGGTCTTCTGAAGAAAGGAAAGAAGTTCCAATGGGACGGCCGATGTCAAGCTGCATTTGAACAGATCAAAGAATATCTACAGAACCCACCCGTTTTATCACCACCAGAGCCGGGGAAACCGTTGATTTTGTATCTGTCAGTGACTGAAACTACAATGGGCTGTATGCTTGCACAAGAATCAGAAGATAAGGTGGATAAAGCCATCTACTATTTGAGCAAAAAGATGCTGGAGTATGAGACCCGATATACACCGCTGGAAAAGGCTTGCTTAGCTCTGGTATGGGCTAGGAAGTCATGCACTACCTGTTAGCTCACTCTGTAATGTTGGTTTCATGACTTGATCCCATCAAATATCTTTTCGAGAAACCAGCGCTTACAAGTAGGCTAGCTCGTTGGTTGCTGTTGCTCTCCGAATTTGATCTCACATACGTGACACGCAAGTCAGTGAAAGGAAGAGCAGTGACAGAGTTCCTTGCTGACTACCCGGTTGAGGGGGATGAAGAAGTTGAGTACCTGTTCCCGGATGAATCAATTCTGCATATCGACGATGAAGCTTGGACGATGTACTTTGACGGAGCGTCAAATCAACATGGGTATGGGATAGGAGTGTTGCTGATAGCACCTGATAATTCTCGTATCCCTCTAGCCTTCAAACTCCGATTCAAAGTCTCGAACAATGAAGCAGAATACGAGGCGTGTATTGCTGGTCTAGAAGTAGCCCTGGAACTAGGGGCAAGACGACTGGACGTCATTGGGGATTCGAACCTTGTTGTGTCTCAAGCTAAAGGAGACTGAAAAGTGAAAGAGGAAAAGATGATGATGTATCACCAAACCTTGGATTTACTGATTCCTCGGTTTGAGAAGCTAAGTTTTACTCATCTACTAAGAGAGAACAACAGGTTCGCAGTTTCTTTAGCAACTCTATCTTCTATGATAGACATCCCGTGTGGAGTCCGAATGCGTCCAGTCATTATTGACCAGAAATTTGCACCTGCCTATGAGTCGGTTGTAGCCATAGATGAAGTTCAGGACGAACACCCCTGGTATTACGACATCTGGAACTTCTTGGAGAAAGAAGCATACCCGCCAGGGGTAAATGCCAAAGACAAAAGGGCAATTAGGAGAATGGCAGTCCAGTTCATCATCTACGGAGGTAAACTATATAAACGAGGTCATCTGGGAATGCATAAACTTTGCGTTGATGCCGAAGAGTCAAAGCGTCTGATGGAAGCCATCCACGGGGGAGAATGTGGTGCACACATGAATGGGGTAATGTTGGCACGAAAGATTCTCAGACAGGGTTATTACTGGTCCACCATGGAGGAGGATTGTATTGGTTTCGTCCGGCGATGTCACAAGTGTCAAATTCATGCAAATCGCATGAACATCCCGCCGTCAAAATTGTACAACATGACTTCGCCATGGCTGTTTTCTGTTTGGGGGATTGATGTAATCGGAGCTGTCACGCCAAAGGGGTCGAATGGGCATGAGTTCATCTTGGTAGCGATAGATTATTTCACAAAGTGGGTCGAGGCCCAATCTTATACGGTGTTGAAGGCGTCACACGTCACAAAATTCATCAGAAATAACATCGGTGGTGTTTGGTATAGCTTTTTCTGGCCAACTTTTGGCTTTTAGCTTAAAAAAAGCTAATTCGGACTGTTTGGTAGCAACGCATCTGCTTCAGCTTCAACTTCTACAGATTATCACTAAGGAAAAAGTCAAATTAAGTCGCTGAACCAAATTTCTTTTTCTCCTAGGTAAAACACGGAAGGAAATTTTACTTAAATGTCCCAAGTGTTTTGAAAGATTTACCTTTATACCACCTATATATGTTATTTTTGTTGCCCTAATCTTGACTTTGGCAAGAGATCAGCAGCAACACCAGCAACGCAGCAGCAAGTTGCGACTGGTTCAGTTCCGAAGACGTGAAGCTTTGGTTTGTTTCCGGTGTTGGTTTGCTTCCGGCGACGTGCGGCTCTGATTCCTTTCCGACTCTGGTTCGTCTCCTTCATCTTTGATTTTTCTTTTTCTTGCTCGGATTGCATGTTTATATATATATATATATGTGTGTGTGTATATTGTTTTAGTTATTTTTTATTTTAAATTTGTTCAGCATGTTTAGTGTTGTGTGTGTGTATTGTTTTAGTTATTTTTTATTTTAAGTTTGATCAGCATGTTTTTCAAATATATATATACATATATATATATATATATATATATGTATTTCAAATTTGTTCAAATTGGGGAAAATAAGAGTAGTTAGGGTTTAGGAAAATTTTCGAGAAATTTATTTTGATGTGTAGGAGTTGGTTCATAATAATAAAAATTTGGGGAAATTTATTCATTCTTTGATGTTAAAAGTTTGTTGAAGTTATTTATTTTATTTTTTTCCTGCTAGTGATGCAAGAAAAAATCTGTGCTTAAGTAAAAATTCTGAAATCATAATAGATACATAAACCTTTGTTTCAATTAGGGATACCTGTGCTTGAATAGATACATAAATCTGAAATCATAATAGATACCTGTGCTTATGTATCTCTTAATAGGTACATAAACCTTTGTAATAGATACAAAATCTGAAATCTATTTGAGTCTTTGTTTGAATTTTGAGGTCAAGTAATAGTCTTATATGACTTTGATACATAAACCTGGATATGAGCACTATACTACATATGACTTTGAATCATGTGTGTCAAACATGCATTGGTTCTTTTAATAAGAATGTCAAATTGGGTTTTGTGTCTAATGTTAGATTTACTACAGCATCATGAATTAGACATACAACAGCATGTGTTCCCTTATGACATACAACACCATGTGTTCCCTACATTATTCTCATATTGATAGATTAGGAGTCCAATGATATCTTCATGATGAACTGGCCAAGAATTTTTTGTATCAATGATTTTCTTCACTTATAATGAGAATAAATGTGAAGTAGAGATGCATTGCTTACCAAGCTATGTGTCTTGCATGTGATTTCAAATGTCTCCTCTGTTCATACCCATTTACAAGCTAAATACATAAAACATGGTTGTCTATTTTGATTTGATGAAATTGCTATTAATTAATCTGTTGTCATGTTAAACATATTTTGTGAGTTGTCTTAGATGTTAAACATATAAGTTTGCTTGCCTGAGTGCAGTAGACCCATTCCCTAGATAACCTGAACTTCTCCCTGAGGATTACTAACAAAAAATAAATACTAAATATATTTATTGAGGTCATGGTTATCGATGAACCTGATTTAAATAGAAAATTATCATTGATCATAATGTGTTTCTTTCTATCCATGTCAAGTCAACCTTTGCATTGATTGTTAAACTCATGTTAAAGTTGCTGTTAGCAATGCTAGTTCTTGAATTTCATACAAAATGCATATTTTTTAAGAGAGCCAGGTACACATATCAACACAACAACCATATTAACATGCATGTTCTGTATATTCTTTCAAACCCAATAAAATTTAATCTATAAACAATCAAAGCATGGTGTATTTAATGATTTTTAACCAGATAGGACTGATTAAGAATCACTCTGAGTAAAGACAGATTAATCTATAAACAATGTGTTTATGATTTTTAATCTATAAACAATGAAAGCATGTTCTGTATTTTTTGTTAAAATTTAATCTATAAACAATCAAGGACAGATTAAGAAACATTTAGATAATTGTCCTGCATCTTTCTTAAATTCACTCTGAGTAAAGACTTTAGATAATTGTCCTCAATAACTCTGCATTCCCTAAAAGATTACTAACAGAAAATAAATACTAAATATATAGCATATTAAATTATCAACAAGAGAACTATAAAAAATCAAAACACTGAGGGATGTACAAGAGAATAGGTAATATCATCCTGATTTTATATAAGGACTAATTTTGACTATTTCAACTGACCCTTTAAAGTAAATCAAATGTCTGAAAGAGTTGTCTTTGGTGAATCATGATTTTAATAGAAAATGAGTTCTCAACCACCATCACAATCTCCAACAACTACAAAGAGCAAAGGAAAAGCTTCTCAAAACTCCCAACCCTCACAAGGTTTCAAGGCACATTGGGACACAAAATCTATTGAAATTTTTGTCAAACTTTGTGTGGAGCAAGTGAAAGCAGGTCACAGACCCGGTACACACTGAGATAGGGTTGGTTGGGAAGCAGTTATTAACAAGTTCAAAATTGCAACTGGAAAGTCATATGTTCGCATTCAGCTTAAAAATCGTTGGGATACCTTAAAAAAGGAGTGGGGTCTTTGGAAAAATCTATTGAGAGGTGAGACGGGGTTGGGGTTAGATCCCTTGACTGGAGCTATCATGGCATCTGATGATTGGTGAAATTTGAAGCTACAGGTCAGTGAATTATGTTAATTTTTTTTTCTTGCTCACTTGTACTTGAGCTTTTTGATTTATATATTTATAATTATTTGTCCATATTTTGTTATAGAGGTATCCTGATGCGGCCAAATTTCGTGAGAAGCCATTGACATTGGCCGATGACATGGACATACTATTCTCTGATGTTTCTGCAACTGGTGAGTGGGCATACACCCCAAGCTCTGGAGTGTTTCTTGACACTGAGGGATCTCACACCCCACTTGGTGATGATACTGATACGGAAATTCATCCATCTGAATTGAGCAACCAATGTCGTCGCCAAAAAGAGGGTCCATCAAAGAAACAAAAGGGGAACAAAAAATCGGCTGCTGGTGAGTTGAGTAAGACACTTAACCGCATTGTCGATGCTGTGGAGGCATCATCTTCAATTGGTACACAGAATGCTGCTATGCAAAATCCGCACACAATAACTGAGTGTTTGGCTAAGATTAGCACAATCTCTGGCGTTAGTGAAGACGATGAACTTTTAGTTTGGGCTGCTAGGTTGTTCATGAAACCCTCACTTCGTGAGTCTTTCATGGCTTTGCCTAATGATGTGTTGCGTTTGAAGTTTATTAATCTCGAAATTGCTTTGGAAAAGGCTCGCATTCCTGGTTTTCGTGATTAGTTCATTGTGCGAATGTGTGTGTGTTTTTTATTATTATTATTTTAAAAGACATTATTAGGACTATCTTTAATTAATTAGGCTTGATGTAATATTTATGTTTGCCTCAGTGAATTATGTTTCATTTGTGCTATCACAGATGGAATAGGAAGTATTATTGCAAGTTGTGTCTTCACGGATGGAATATGAAGTATTATTGCAAGTTGTATTTGGCCACTTGTGTGCCATGTGATTTTGCAAGTTGTGATTTTGTCCATTTGCCTGGAAGTTGTATTTTGTCCATTTGCCTGCAAGTTGAAAAGCAAATTTAAAAAGATATTATTTTAAATGATGAATATTGCAATTTGTCTGTCTATATATAGTGTGATGGTGAACTTGTTTGCCATTCCGAATTGTTAACCAAGAGGCATTCCAATCTTTGCAGGTATATTTATGTGTCTATATTATCTAATTATTTTGTGTCTATATTATCTAATTCTGTGTGTTAAATATATTTATGCATATGATTATTATGCTATTTTAATATGCTATGACACTGTCTATATTTATTGCATATGATAGCATATGACACTGTCTATATTTATTGCATATGATAGCATATGATCATTCACTTGGGATTCAATAAAAATAAACCATGTTCTATTTACCAGATTTGTTGTTTCCAATGAAACAAAAATAAAACATATTTTTCAAACATATTTTTCAAACATATTTTTCAAACATATTTTTCAAATTTAAATAAATTTGAATTTTTTTAAGTAATTAATTTCATGTTATTTTGTGATATAGTACTTTGAAAACAGGACTTTAGGTGTTGATTTTTTATCCCAATTTCTATACAGTATAAAAAGATGGACAATTTCAATGATGATGGTGATTATGATAATGATGGTGATAATGATAACAATGTCGCTGGATCTTCACAACAACCAAATCACCCGTATGGGAATCCCTACTTAATGGCAGCAGCAGTGGCAGGAACAATTTATGCAGAAAATTACCTAAATAAACAACCATGTAGAACATCTGCTCTCACAGGACATTAATGGATGTTAGAATTGCAACATGGTAATGCTACAAGAATATATGAAAATTTTAGAATGGACAGGGATGTTTTTTATCAATTGTGCAATTTATTAGAGACTAACTATGAACTACAAAGTGGGAAAAAAGTTGGGGTTCAACAACAAGTTGCTATTTTTTTATTTATTGTTGGTCAACATGCAAACAATAGAAATGCTCAAGAAAGATTTCAATTATCGGGTGAAACTATTTCAAAATACTTCCACTCCGTTTTAAAAGCGTGTGTGAAAATGTCCATGGATTGGGTGAAGCCTTGGCAGAGAAATGGGGTTCATCCGACGTAAAGAATAGCCAAAATATTACCCTCATTTTAAGGTAACTACAAATACTCTCTCTCTCTCTCTCTTAAAAAATATTTTCGATATTTTTGTATATAGAATTGCATTGGGGCAATTGATGGAACACATATCAAAGCTCATGTGGAAGGCGAATACTTACCCTGCTTCATAGGTAGGAAGGGATATGCTACACAAAACATATTGGTCAGTGTGTGACTTTGACATGTGTTTTACATTTTGCTTGCTCGGTTGGGAGGGAAGTGCACATGACACGTAATTTTTGGGATACAATTAGGAATCCAAACAATAATTTTCCATATCCAGAAGGAGGTATGTATGTAACACAAATTAAGATTTATTCATTTATTCTATATTAGTTATATTTGTAATGAGTTCATATTTTACTTTGTAGATGAGTATTATTTGGTTGATTCTGGCTATCCAAACACAAAGGGCTATCTTGCGCCGTACAAACGGGAAAGATATCATTTAGCTCAATTTGACCATCGGCCTCAAACCGCACATGAAAAATTCAACAAAACACATTCATCACTCAGGAGCGTAATAGAAAGATCATTTGGTGTTTGGAAAGCAAGATGGCCTTTTATGAAAGATATTCCATGCAATTACAATTTTGCTTGTCAACGACAACTTGTTTGTGCTACTATGGCGATCCACAACTTCATTAGACGAACTAATTTAAGGGATATTCCATTTGACTCTTATGATAAACATATTGAGTATGTCCTTGTGACGAGGAAGCGATGGTAGGGAAGACCGACATGGGCATCCGGTTCGTAATGATGATTATGAGATGGATTCAAGAAGATATGAGATTTTAATGTCAATTTCTCAAGGAAATAATTATTAAAATATAATAAATTTATTTTTGTGTAATATTTATTTCATTGTATTATTATTTAAAAATAAAAAAGTTATGTTAATTTGGTGTTGGAATGATCTCTTAATATGTAATTAATAGCAAAAAGTCTAAAAAAATTCAATTTACAACTAACAAGGGTAAAAAAGACATTTACACAGCAAAAAGCTACTTCACAGCTTATTTAACAAACACTACTCAGCAGCTTAAATCTATAATCCAACAGCTACACCAAACAGATTAACAGCTTCTGATTAAAGCCATAAGCTATAATCTGTTAAGCTATAATCTATAATCTGTTTTAACAGCTACACCAAACACCACCATCATCTGTCGCTATGGGGTCCCAAATGAAATCGTTTCAGACAATGGTTCCCACTTCAAGAAGGAGGTGATTGACTTGTTGGAGAAATACAATGTGGCTTTTCATAAGTCATCTACCTACCGGCCACAAACTAATGGAGCAGTTGAGGCCGCCAACAAGAACATCAAGCGCATACTACAGAAGATGGTGGAAACTCACGGATCGCCGATAAGCCGCTGCTCGCTGGGACTACCGGACTTCAATCGAACTTCTCTTGGGCGACTCAGACTCATTGGTTTATGGGATGGAGGCCGTTTCTACCTATTGAGATTGAGGTCCCCATTATTAGGTATTGGCCGAAAGTGCCGAGATAGCAAGCGATTGGCAAAGAAAGTAGATTCGAGGAACTCATGCTTTTCGATAAAAGAAGGTTAAAAGCACTGTACCACGTCCAAGGTTATCAACGCAGAATCGCCCGAGCTTTTAACAAGAAGGTTAAGTCCAGGAGTTTGAAAGAAGGAGATTTGGTACTCAAAGACAACCGAGCCCCCAGCCATGACCCAAGGGGCAAGTTCAGACCTAATTGGACTGGCCCCTACATTATAAAGTCAATCTGGTCAAGTGGAGCTGTGGTTCTGATAGATCTAGATGGCTTGGAGTTTTCCCAACCGATCAACATGGACAAGTTGAAGAAATACCACCCCTGAGAGGCTCGCTAGGTCGAAAACCCGAAAGGGCGACCTAGGCAAAATTCAGAGCATAGAAAATTTGAAATTATAAAAACTGAGCTCGCAAGGTTGAAAACCCGCAAAGGGCGGCCTTGGCAAAAGTTAGAGCGCAAAAAGAGAGTGAAAATACCCGAGCGAACCTAAGCCTGAACTACGTAAGGCTTGATTCCCATCTTCGGGATACGTAGGCAGCTTCATCCTGAAGTTCAGCCACAATCTTTTCCCCGATCAACTTTGTCCATTTGATCATCTCAGTCATCTCTATCCACTAGCATTTATCGTGATCTCTGGTATAGTGCTATTCAGACTAGGGGCAACTTTCCGTTGCCACACATTGCCGAGGCACTTTTCAGACTAGGGGCAACTTTCCAGTTGCTAGGATCCGGGGTTGTGCATCTCAGTGACAGATCTCAGGCGTGTCCAGTTCTGATCCATATCGAAAACAATTTTGAAAAGTTTTAATAAAAGTTGACTTTGCTCAAAATTAATCTTTTTACAACTAAGACCATTTTTGGACCAAAGCGGAGAATTTTCAATACCACAACCTTCAATTTCATTGATTTCACAACAGAGTTCTCTTGCTCTTGCATACAATTGAAGTTGCTTTTTATTACACTCATAAAGAAAACTTGAAAGTACTAGTAAAGCAATAAATCTGGGGCATAGTCGAGTCAGGTGTCCCTGCGCCCCCTCCCAGAGCTGGTTAAAGCCTCTGGTGCCAACCTAGGCCCAATCTGGGCCTCCTCATTGAGCTAATCCCAAAGACTCGCCGATAAAGTGCAATCGAAAAGGGGGACAGAGCTCTCTAGTCCCCCAGGCCGTAGTATGTCGGGCAAGGTGTGCACCTCGGACCGGGAAAGTGACCGGGTATTCAATTCCCTCCGGAGGGCAAGTTTGATCATGACCAAACTGACGCAGAATACGGAATGGGAAATAGAATACACAATGGGTCAGGACAATCAACCGGATCCCAGTATCCTGGAACATGCTATAGCTCATCGCCGGAAGGTTAAGCCAAGGACAGCGCCAAACAATGCGTTCAGCTGACAAGTTGCACATCCATTCAAACCACCATCCCTCATCAAGGGCGTCGACCAGGCGTTGTCGAAAGAAGTAGCCGCGGGCTGAGTAAGCAGGGCAAGAATCCACAACTTGCAATTTATCCATCAACCAAACCTGGGGAGGGATGTAAAATGAGAGAATAAAGAATAGAGAGATGTGCGATGAGAGAAAAGTAAGATGAGGGTTTTGTAAGAAAAACCGAGCCTGAGGGCCGAGTGATGTGAGCAAATACATATGTGAGCTTGGGTGGGAAACATTACCTGCAGCAGTAGTGGACTCCCCGCAAACCTGGTTGTCTCTTGGCGGTAGAAGGCATCCAAACCTAGCAGTGTCTCGGCCAATGTCATGGCGTCTGACTCTTTCCTTCCCTCAAGCCTTGAGCGACTTCAATCAACGGATGCTAGCTCCTCGAGCCCGAGACAAACAGAAAATGAGATAGCATGCACAAGAGGGCATGTTGTCGAAACCTTGCTAATGATGGTCGCCGGTCACCAAAGATTAGAGAATCGAATCGTGCTCGGGATATCCAATATCCCGTTACAGTCGAGATCGAATCGAGGCCATGCGCGGAGACCGCACCCGAAGTCAAGACATGCGTCGCTGGGTTCCAAAACCTCGCCGCGGCATGGAGGAAAGGAAGATGCAGTGGAGTCCGGCCCAGCGTGAATAGTGCATTCAAGCCGAAACCCCGGAAGTTCAACTTTTCCGAGCCATCTAAAGAAGAAATCCAAGATGTGAGATTTTCTACGAGAAATGCCTCCATTTTTGTGCAAAGCAGTGATGAAATGAAAGAGTTCCAAAGTTAAAACTTTATAGGGGGTAAAACACTATTCGAGGACACGTGTCACAATTCTAGGAGTTGCAGAAAAGGGGGCCGGCCGGCCACCTATCCTAGCAGGCCGGCCACCTTTGTTTCAAAAACTGGCCGGCCGGCCACCCTTCAGTCCCCAAATGCAAAATGTGGCCGGCTAGGCATTGGTCCTGTTTTGCCCTCCGAAAGGAAGTTTGAGGCATTTCTATGCATCGGGGATGTCAAAGGCCTCCATTTCTCTCAGTTTCGGATGCGTTCCATCATCCAGATCGTCCGTCCGAAGTACGCTTTGTTGTATTTTGCTTATCGAGTTGTTGCTTTGTTTATTGAGTTGTAAGTTTTGTCGAGCTATTGCATTTTGTGTTTTGAGTTGTTACCTTTTTGTTTACACAATTTTGTTAAGTCTTGTTTATCGAGTCGTTAACATTGTTGTATTTTGCTTATCGAGTTGTAAACTTGCTAAGATTTTGTTATTTCTTAGTGAGTCGAGTTGTTTGATTTGTTGCGTCGGTTCATTACCTGACTCGGTAAATACACAAGGCACATTTCCATTCAATTTCTTTTTTTGTGCAAAATGATGCGATGCGATGCTAAGAGTTTCAAATGCCAACATCTTTTCAAAAGCTGTTTCATTCCATCATGTTTTACAACAAAATAAAGGTACAAGTTTTACAGAAAATAAAACTGCCTAACAATGTGCAAAGTGCTACAAACTACTAGCAAAAAGTAAAATAAAGCAGGAAATAGCATCAATGTCCTCGAGAGCGGGAATGAGGAGGCCCCATCATCCTCTTCTGCGGGACAACCTCTGCACCATCATCACCATCCGGGTCGGAGCTATCACCCTCAGGATCCCCCTCAGCTTCATCTCCACTCCCGGAACCAAGACCGGAGCCCCCCTTCTCAGCAGAAGTCTC
Organism: Camellia lanceoleosa; assembly: GCA_025200525.1. Lineage (NCBI taxonomy): Eukaryota > Viridiplantae > Streptophyta > Magnoliopsida > Ericales > Theaceae > Camellia > Camellia lanceoleosa. Next base: position 116,940,265 of record CM045758.1, on the reverse strand, counting down.
TGACTCACGATCTGTGACCTCCTCCTCCTTCTCCTCATCAGGCTCTGCCTCTATAACATATGCCCTACGTCTGCGAGACGACCCCGCTCCTCGAGCTCCTCGGAAAGGCCTAGATGGCCCTGCTCCCTGAGAAGGCCTGGATGGCCCAGCTCCTCGAAAGGGCTCAGACGGCCCAGTACCTCGACCTCCCTGAGAAGGCCCGGGTGGCCCGGCCCGCGGCGGTGCATATACAGGAGGCATCTGAAAATGAAGAGTTCAATACATCAGTTCAAATGTGAAAAGCAGATGCAAGTACAATATGCGAGTGGGGTATGTATCAGATGTGCTCTACACAGCCTATCAATACAGCAGAATGTTCAAAACCAGCATGTCATCAGGAGTATGCTAAATACGGGAAAAATGGACAGTACCTGCACGCCCATAATGGCCAGCTGTGCCTCCCTCCGTAGGATCATGCCCTCGAATGTGGCCAGCATCCCAAGTATCTCATCCGTGTACTCAACTGGAGGCTACAGATACAAATGCAAAACTATCAGTGAGGGAATGAATGTCCAAGTAATCTGACTGATAAATCAAAGCTGTAAAACATACCGGGGGTGAATCAGGATCCCTGACATATCTGTGGTCAGGAAGGGGAGGCTCTAGCGAGACCTGGTAAGGAGTCCCAAATCGCCAACTCGTCAACTCGGTCGGCATGTTTGGCCACCCAGGATGATGAAGAGTCAGAGGGATCGGGGGAATCGACCCACTCCCACCTCGAGACATACCAGCCCTGCTGGAGGAAGGGATATCCGTAGCACGAGCCCGACTCAAAGATGGTACATCAGTAGGCCTCAGTGGTGGAGCACGAACTTCCGTCAAGGGAGGCATCAGATATGTGTAACGATAAGTGGCGTAGTCCCCGTCCGTAAGGTGTAGCAAAGCATTGGTGCCCTGCATAGCACTAACGACCTCTTGGGTAGAGAGTCTATCAGCAGTCCGCATAGTGGCTGGATGTGCTGCAGGAGGGTCCTGAGAAGTGTACCCCCATACCTGCCGCAGAAAGCGTTCCCCCAGGAACCACGCCCTACCAACCGGTCCTTCAAGCAGGAACCTGTATTGGGAGTTACCTGCTCCTCTGGGATACTGAAATCGGAGACCATCGCCTAAGACCGCCCAGGGCTGCCACGTGATCTGCGGATAACCAGTGCATAAATCAATCAGAAATCGGGAATATACAGGGCAAATCAAAGATGAAAACGGAAAAGAACTGAGAGTTCTGAAATACCTCTGTCGTCCGAACAGTGTCAAAATACTGTCGCAGGTAGAAGAGAGTCTCTCGAGGTCTCGGTCGGTGCTCGCCCTCGAATACCAGTGAAAACGGGGTCATAAGGGGCCCTGCCACCTCCATCTCTGGGGCTAGCGTCGGAAAATATACGTAGACCCATAGAAAAGAAAAAGCGGGGATGTAAATACAAAGTCTTGAGGGCAAAATACAAAATGTAAAGTGCGCCGTGTGTGCAATGAACAAGTAATGAGGAGCAAAAATATAAATCAAGAGGCGTAACGCACCTCCCGTGCTCTCCAAGAACGCCAGTGAATCCGCCATGGATGCCGCTCATGTAGCAATAGAGGGTAGGCGGTGCGCCACCCCGATCTGATCGACTGTGATAGGTCCACTAGGGCACTCAAAAGATACAACCCGACAGTGTTCCCCCTATCAGCAAATAGAGTGGTGCCAAAGAGGAACATAAGGAAACCGCGGGTGTACTGCTCAACCTCCTCAGGAGACTCGGGCTCCATCTCTAGCCTCCAAAAACGGGAAGAGAACCAGGTATAGCGGACTCTCCCAGAAGCTCTGTCCACAGGTGGGCGGGCCCCCAACAGGTGTACCCAAGCGGCCTCCCACTCGCCCATATCCTTGTCATAAGGAATGGGCCAACCTCCTATGTCTAGGCCGGTAAGTGTAGCAAAGTCTAGCGGGGTCATGGTCAGATCCCCGGTGGCGGAAAAATGGAAGGAATTGGTGGTGTCCCACCATCTCTCCACCAAAGCTGCTGACAGTGTTCTACTGGCAGGACAATGTGATAACCCTACGCAGAAGGCCCCGAACCCTGCTACGTCGACTAAATCCCGGACAACCTCTGGAAGCTCAGTGTACCACTCTCTCGCAGCAGTGGAGCCATATCCTCGCATGGTACGAGAGCCAACCTACATTCAGAATGAATGCATGTGTCAGTATCAAATAAACAAGCCGTGTGCAAATCAAATGAATGAGCTATGTGTAAGAATGAAATGAATGAGCCGTGTTCAAATCTTAATCAGTAAATGGGCTGTGTGTTCAGAAAATCAGTGTTTTGGGTTGCGTGTTCAAATCTTAATTAGTATCTGAGCTGTGTGTTCAGAAAATCAATGTTTTGGGCTGCGTGTTCAAATCTTAATTAGTATCTGGGCTGTGTGTTCAGAAAATCAGTGTTTTGGGCTACGTGTTCAAATCTTAATCAGTATCTGGGCTGTGTGTTCAGAAAATCAGTGTTTTGGGATGCGTGTTCAAATCTTAATCAGTATCTGGGCTGTGTGTTCAGAAAATTAGTGTTTTGGGCTGCGTGTTCAAATCTTAATCAAGATTTAATGTGTTGAAAATCGAGTTTGGGGATCGTGTGTTCTACTCTCAATCAGTGTGGGCTGTGTGTTCACCATCAACTTGAACTGTGTGTTCAGAAAATCAGAGTTTGGGACTGCGTGTTTTACTCTTAATCAGTGTGGGCTGTGTGTTCACCATCAACTTGGACTGTGTGTTCAGAAAATCAGAGTTTGGGACTATGTGTTCTACTCTCAATCAGTGTGGGCTGTGTGTTCACCATCAACTTGGACTGTGTGTTCAGAAAATCAGAGTTTGGGACTGTGTGTTCTACTCTCAATCAATGTGGGCTGTGTGTTCACCATCAACTTGGGCTCTGTGTTCAGAAAATCAGAGTTTGGGACTGCGTGTTCTACTCTCAATCAGTGTAGGCTGTGTGTTCACCATCAACTTGGACTGTGTGTTCAGAAAACCAGAATTTGGGACTGCGTGTTCTACTCTCTATCAGTGTGGGCTGTGTGTTCATCATTAACTTGGACTGTGTGTTCAGAAAATCAGAGTTCGGGACTGTGTGTTCTACTCATAGTCAGTGTGTGCCGTGTGTTCACCTTCAATTCGGGCTGTGTGTTCGACAAATCAGTGTTTGAGCCGTGTGTTCAATTCTCAACTAGTGTGTACCATGCGTTCACAATCAATCAATGAGTCTAGTGTTCAGAAATGCAAGTGTTTAAACCACATGTTCAGGATGCAAGCAAAGTACTATGTCATAGGCTAAACTGTGTGTTCAAGCATGGCAAAGGTATGAAATGCACGAAAAATACAGAAAATGAAGTAAAATACCTCTCGTGCATCGTAAGAAAGGTGATGCTCCGGCTCTCGTAGAAGTAGATCTCCAGGTACCCGATCATTGAAGTCAGTAAAATGACAAAAAATGGCCTGCGGAAGAATGTGCACCGACGGGGCGTATCTCTCGGGGATGAAAGGTCGTACCCTCGGGGGCAGCATCATAATATCGAAATCATCCCCAGCACCTGGAGGACCTCCACCATGAGGGAAATTACCCGCCATTTCGAAAAATCTGCAAAAGGAGCAAAAATGAGCGAAAACGAGCCGAAATTGGAAAAAGTCAACAAAAGTCAACGCTCGGGAAATAGAAAAGTCAACAAAAGTCAACTCCCGAGAAAATCTCCCAAATAGTGAGACAAACTTACCTCAAGTGGTGAAAATGAGAAAAGAAGCCCCGAAATCAAAATTTAATCGGTCCAAAATGCTTAAAATCAAATGTTTTTGCGAAAACGACTTGCGTGGGAGGCTGAAAAATGCGTATAAAGTGCAGATCTGAAGGAAAAAATGGTTTGGGAAGCAAGGGGAGGAGTTTTCGCAGCTATGGGTGTGATCTCGGATTGAAAGGCTGAGAGGATATAAAGAAAATGAGGCAAAAAGACAAAAGCCTTTGTTTTGGGACGGTGGCCTAGCCACCTTTTCTGGCTAGCCGGCCATTTGCTTTTTGGCAACTAGCCGGTGGCATCCCCTTGGGCAACCACCTGGCCGGTGGTGTTCCCCACTTGCAAACCTAGCTCTCTGCAAATTTTGAGGAAGATCGGAGTTCCCGGGACCTGAAAAAGTTCAAGAAAAGTGCACTTTCTGGCGCGAAATTGCTCCGCCGGAACTTCAGTTGCAATTTCTGACATATGTCTCATTACTACTCATCAAAATTAGAGTGTATCCTTTTTGAGCATGTTGTAACCTCTCCGAGAGGTGAACCAGGGGCTGCGATCGAGTCGCCTTCGCCGAAATGCGCGTTTCCCAGCTCGTTGTTTCGCAACAAACGGGCCCCCTGATTTATGCTCGTTTTGCATTGTCGTGCACGTAACTTGCATTCTCATGAGCATTTTGCATTGCCATGCATGTTTTCTTGGTGTACCATACCTCTGTGCTCGAGCATGCGTTGTCACGTACGTTCCTTTCTCGCATTGCGATGCATTCACTCGCCGACACTGCGTGTATCAAACTTTCGGAATCACAGGAATCACATTGAATATATGTTGTTAGCATATTGTTCTTGTTGAATTTCTCTCTTTTGAAGGCACGATATTGTATGTACGGTTCAATTGAGGCTGGTGCGACCAGACGAATCACGTAGGTATCGTATCTTCTCCGTGTGAGACGCGACGAGAATTGAATAATTCTCTGCATTCCTGACTGCATGAAATGTAGTTGTTGCTTTGCATTCTTGCTTAAAACTGTTGCATCTATTTGCGAATACTTGCTTCATTACAGCTTGCTGCACTTGCATGATCATTAAGTTACATCTGGCTCTGTGCATATTGCTTTGCATTTTGCCCCCTTTGCTTACGGGCACGCCTGTGGGCATATTTCTATTCGTCTTGTATGATTGTCTAAGTCTTCGGCCTTGTCAAAAATGGGTCGTCTCTGGGCTTTGACATTCACTCCCGTCACTTGTGACTTTCGAGTTTCATCAAGAGGGGCAACCAGAGACACCCCATTTTGACCGACCTTAAGACTTCGACGTCACCGATTGGCGCTTCGGTGATGTTGCATCTTGTGCTCGTTCGAAGTCTCGAGTCGGCCGTGAGCCCGCCTCGACTTCGAACCCTCTTCAGACCTTGTCTCGGTTTGCGAACCGGACTCGGTTCTCTGTTTCTCTTCCTAAAGGGAGGAGGTCCGTAGACCATCCCTCGATGGCCGTAGGTTACATTTAAATGGTCGTAGGCCATTTTGCCCATTTCGAGTCCGGTTTAGGTTTTGAAGCCGTCGGTGTGTGCCTTGATTCGGGACCGTCTAACCATCTCCGATTTCTCCGGTTTTTGGCATACATCTTATTTACTCCCTTTTGAGGGACACTGAGGTCTGAGAGACCCACTTCATGGCCGAATGCCACTTCCGGTGCTTAACAGCCTATTTTCGGGACCCCGAACTGCGTGTTTTGGCCCCCGAGTGTTCGTTTTGCATCGGTTTTCGTTCATTTTTGGCAGGTACCTCTGTTTTATCACCAAGAAGGTCACTAAAGGGTGGGAGGTCAGCAATTGTCTCAGCAATCAGTTATGCTCCTCCGACGCCCTCCGACGCCCGTTTTTCTCACTTCCGAGCCAATGTTGACCACCTTAGGAGTATTTTCTTCAAGCCCAAACCACATATTTGTGTTGTACACACATGGGAGGACCCTAAAAGTCTATGGCCAGCCAGTAATTCTTTGGTCCATTTTGAAACCTCTTTGAAAAGTGGCTTGTTGTCTCTCCTGTTTTACAGTTTCCAATTTTCAACCACAGGGTCTTGTTGAGCACACATGGGAGGCCACCAATATGTGGTGGCCGGCCAGAAAATCAGCTTTTCATTTTTGCCCCTTGGCCGGCCGGCCATAGGGGGTAGCCAGCCAGCCACCTGCAACAAAAATACCTAGTCGGCCATGCTCCTTGGGAGGTATCGTTCTGTTGTATTTGTTTCCCCCAAAATATCTGATTTCGGGGGACTTTTTGTATAGAAGGGAACTTAATCCCTTAAGCTACACACTTGGTCTCTCCCTTTCCCCTCCATCCTTACACACAACAGCAGCTCTAGCTCTCCCTCAAGGTTGGAAAATTTGCTCTCAAGCATAGAGACACATATCTCTCTCTATTCCTCTCATTTTCTCAAGTTTTGGCTCCATTTCTTCACTACCATCAAGCACCACCATCACCACTCCATTCCAGCAGCAAGGAAAGGTTTTTCAGAGGCTTAGAGGCAACATTCCTTGGTCCAAAAGGCAGCAAAGAATAGTCTTCAAGGGTAAGTTCACATTTCCTCTCTTTGTAGCACTTTTTTGTCCCATTTCTTAGCCCTATTTTCTTACTGTTTTGGGCTCCGACCCTAACTGAAAGGGTCATTTTTTTGAGCCATTCTTCATGTTTGTTTAAGGGCTCAACCCTGTTTGAGCCCCCCATTTGGTACTTGCTTCAATACCCTCTTGTATGCCATTATCTTGCATAGTATTTATAGCCTATGTGTGATCTGTTTTTGTGTATGATATAAACTGTGAATGGGCTTATTTTGAGCCCCTCTACAATATTGTAGAAGGGCTCAACACTGTTGGGGGCCTCCATGTTGTACTTACCATTATACCCCTCTTTGGCCCCCATTTTTGCATGCTTTTTTAGGCTTATCTAGCTTCTGTTTCCGGCCATGATCAGAACTGAAAATGGCCATATTTTGACCTTCTTGGAATATCTCATTCAGGGTCTTTGGCTTTTTGGTGAATGATTTGTATACCTCATGTTATAGCCTCTTGTTGGCCTTAATCTTGCATTGCATTTTGAGCATGTTTTCATACTGATTTGGGGCTTGTCATCTACTGTAAATGTTCATATTTTTAGTCCCTCTTCAGTGTTGTAGAAGGGTATTTTTCCATTTGGGCTTTACATCTACCACTTGCTTCATAGCCTCCCTTACGGAGCCATTTTTGTATGCCATCTTAGCCTTACTTGTGATTGCTATTTGGCCATGTTTTGTTCTGTAAAAATGTGATTTTTGGGGCTGCCTTTCTTCTTCTTTTTCACATCATGTACCAATTATGCATGTATGGTATAGCTGTAGGCCATTTTATGCATTGAAATCCATGTTTCGGGATCGTTTCATACATCGGGTATTATTTCACCTCATTTTGGGGCTGTTTTGCCCCTCGTTTTACCACTGATTTTTTCATGTTTGCATGTCATTTTCCATGTCTTTGCCATGTCTCATTAGAGTGGCATTTGATTTTGAGTCGTTCTCGATTTCGTGCTTTCATGAGCGCGCCAGGTAACTTGTTTTCATCTGATGGCCTCCTATGTGAGCGTGGCTGAGGCTCTCTCATGTTAGTGTAAGCCCATTATTGCATTGCGTATGCCATTTCATCCGTAGCATTGTGTATGCCTGGTTGTATATTACCTCGTGTAACGTGTATGCCATTTTATAACATTGTGTATGTTAGGATTGCATATTAGCTGCATTTCATGCATGTCATGCATATTGCATCGTGTTTGGGATAGGAGTTAGCCCGGGCACGGGAAACGAGGCACGTTTCGCACTCTGAGCGACGGAACGGGTCTCAATCCCCAAGTCACCAACACTCCGGATTACCTGTGATGGAGTTAGGTTTTGTTGTAGTGTTCATATGTATTCATCCTATATTGAGTTGTGCAATTCGGTTCCTCGGCCATCATGCATCGATATGCGTAATTGGTGGCACGAGGATTGAGGCATGCATATATTTGTGAAATACATTGCTATGCCCCTTTCCTGCTCTCTGTTACAGCAAAATGAAGAATCGGTAACTTTCTGGAATTTGGTACGCATTTCGTGAAACATTGCAAACAAAGGCTAATTGGGGCATCCCAGTGGATCTCCGCGCAAAGCAGCCCAAACATGCGTCATATCATTATCCGGAGTGGAGTCAAGGCAGCCCCCTGGCTTGCATGCCAGTTTACAGTTTTTCTTAGTTAATTTATTAATTAATTAGGATTTTTGTATATTATTCGGACTGTATATTCGGACTGTATTATTCTTTCATTTTGGGACTGTATTATTTTATTCGGACCCTCCGCGCGAGGGCATAATTGTAATAAGTGTGGGTGAGTGTGATGTATGTCTTCCAACCCCACGTCTTTCTTCCCTTTTATTTACCTGCTTACTATGGTTAGATATAGGGCATATTTCAATTAGCATCTGATATGACATCATGTTTGCATCATTTATACTTTTTGCACGATCTACTCGGCGCATCATACAAACTGCATTTGTATTTCAATTTCAAATTGAATACATGTTAGCTGTAACATCATCATATGCCATGTTTAGAATAGCCGAGCCTGCTATAGTTGCATCTTTGCATGTGTTGCATTAGGCATTTCTGTATGCTTAGGAACCATGCATGGATTTCTAATGAGCTTCGGTTTTGGCTGGGAGTACTCGGTGAGTTTTATGCTTTAGCATCCTTGCATGCGTGTGAGTGACTGCCATGATAGCATGCTTACCATGAAGCTATGTGCTTATATGATATAGCTGCCTTGAATGCCTGTGGGTGGAGGTTGAGTTACTTGAAGTGGAATAAATCATTGACTGTTTGTTTTAAGCCCACTAGATAGTGGCAAAATCATATTTTCTAAGCCCACCCGAGGGTGGCAAATCTACGTCTTAGCCTACCTGCGTGTAGCACCATCAAACCATTTTCAAACAAATAAACATGAAATGTTTTGTTCCAATTCAGGCGGCTCAGTCTATACTTGTATGCTGTGCGCATCACATAGTAACCTAGGCTAATAACCGGAATAAGAACTCATAATGTTTTCAAAAACAGATATCATGGTTAGTAGAGGCCGGTCTTTGACCGGGCGAGCGGGGGTGCTCACGAAGTGAACTTCCCCAACCGTACCCAAGTTCCTGAGCCGAGGCAACTTTGGTGATGACGGACACGTGGCTTTTGGCACCGAGTCAGGGTTTCCTAAATTTCTCATTTAAAAAAAACATTTAGGTGGCGACTCTGTATCTGGCAAAGCAGTCTATGTTTGGCACTTCTTTCAAAAAAAAAAATCTGTTTTCAAAAAAACGATTTGCCAGATTTGGACTCTTTGGTTCAAGATTAAGAACCGTGACATTTGAGTCCTTTGAACTGTAGTAGACCCAATATCGAACCAGAACGGGGGGGGACTCGCACTCCTTCTCCCGGGATGCGTTCGGGGACGTCTACACCTGGACTTGATCAAATTTTTGTTCGAAAAATTAATAAGGTAAGTAATTAATTTACTTTCCATTTTATTATTTTTCAGTTCCAGATTTTGATTTTGTTTTTGTAATAAAATAAAAATCAGTTTTTATTTATTTATTTTATATTCTGGTTTGATTTTTATAATCAAACATTTTCTCTTCTTTCCTTTATTTCTTCTGTGTTCTGTTTGTTGTTGAGTACACAAACATAATTTATTTGTAATATAGTGAAGATTGTCCCACACGGAGAATGAACCATATGCAATTGATGGTGCGATGTTGGTGGTTGATTACTAGAAACCGGACATGATTATGGAACACCTCGTAATGGAGAAAATGGTTGTTTGGGTTAAACTTTTTGGATTTCCATTAGAATGTTTTACAAAAGAAGCTAGCTTTCAATTGGTAAGAACGATTACTGAAGCATGTAAGGTTGATCATGATACCCTTACGCCTTGTAATATCCGAACAAGTATTATACTTGTTCAAACAGGTTTGCACCTGTTTAATTCAAACCAAATAGCCACTATTTCATCAATAAATAGACAAGCCTTCATTTCAATTTTTCGCTTAATTTCTGTCCTCAAATCTGCCATTGTTCTCTATATTTTGCTGCATTTAATTTTCTGCAAGAAAGAATGTAAACACAAAGTGTGTTCGTTGTGCGAATAATTTGTAGTGTTGCTATTAGTTGTTGTCGATCATTTTATCTTGGGAGATAGACGTCTACAATCTGAAAGTGTCGTGGAGAGGACGAATCTGTCTTAAGAATACAGTGTTAAACACTGGACTTGATCAAATTTTTGTTCAAGAAATTAATAAGGTAAGTAATTAATTTACTTTTGTTTTATTATTTTTCTGTTTCAGATTTTACTTTTATTTTTGTAACAAAATAAAAATCTATTTTTATTTATTTATTTTATATTCTAGTTTGATTTTTATAATCAAACAATCTCTTTTCTTTCCTTTATTTCTTCTGTATTCTGTTTGTTATTGAGTACACAAACAGAATTTATTAGTAATACAGTGAAGATTGTTCAACAATCTTAAGATAGACTATTTTTTGGTGTCTTCATTGTATTTATTTTTCTGTGCTTTCACAAAGTAATATTCTAATTGGAAAATACAAATAGTAGTAATCTACTGTTTGACAAATAGTAGTAATATAATCTTTATTTTCTTTGACAATTAGTAGTAATATACTGGTGTCATTAATAATTTCAGAACATTAATTTGTGTAGTAGTAATACAGAAAATTATTGTGTAGTATTTTATTTTTCTAGTTTTAGTAACTAGAAAAGTAAAATTATTTAGTGTTATAATTTATTTTCTGGTTTTAGTAATTAGAAAATTAATTTGTGTTTTGATTTTTTCTTATTTTTGTAATCAAATATTATTGCTACTGTAATTGAAAGTGGTACTCCAATTGTTACAACGACTCCGGTCCCTATCCAATGTTCAAGTTCTAACAAATCATGGAGAAAAATTGAAAAAATTTAATGGCAATGAGTTTAAGAGATGACAGTAGAAAATGTTGTTCTATCTTACAACTCTAAATCTGGCTCGGTTTCTCCGTGAAGAGGCTCTAGTACCTAAAAATGATGAAAGTGATCGGCAAGTTGTTGCCGCTGTAGACATTTGGAAACATTCTGATTTTCTGTGCAGAAGTTACATCCTCAATGGCTTTAATAACATGCTGTATAATGTTTACAACTCTCTGAAAATAGTAAAAGAATTGTGGGATTCTTTGAAGAAAAAATACAAGACAGAGGATGCCGGCACAAAGAAATTTGTTGTCGGTAAATTTCTGGACTTTGTTATGGTAGACTCCAAAACGGTAATTTCTCAAGTTCAAAATTTTCAATTAATTTTGCATGATATTCATGCTGAGGGTATGTCTCTAAGTAAGTCTTTCCAAGTCGCTGCGTTAGTGGAAAAATTACCATCGGCTTGGAAAGATTTCAAAAATTATTTAAAATATAAACGCAAAGAGATGACCATGGATGAATTGATTGTAAGACTAAGAATTGAAGAAGATAACTGCAAGGTTGAAAAGATGAATGGTAAAAATCCCATCGAGTCCAAGGCTAATGTGGTTGAACATGTGCCCAAACCACATAACAAAAAGAGGAAGTTTGCTGGAGATTGTCCTAAACAAGGCGACAACAATGGCAATAAGAAATTCAAAAGAAAATGCTATAACTGTAGCAAGACTGGACATCGTGCTTCTGATTGTCGCCACCTTAAGAAGGATCATGGAAGTATGTCACAACCCAAACCCGGCCCTATGGGTTTAGCACATCAGTAACGCCGATGTCAATCCGAGATTACGAAGGCACAACTATGATGAAACGATAAAAGCGAGTTGAGAACTGGCGGAAGCCAATACAGTAATTAAATAATGTCCACTGAGCTGTGACAGTTTGTATGCCAAAAATATTTTTCATGCATTCACATATTCAAACAGTACAGTCTATACAACATTTACAGTCAAACAGTGCAGGGACTTAATCGCTCGACAACAGTACAGTAAGCATTCAGTTTATACAAAACAGTGAGACAATACAGAAGGGGAAAAGCTAAGACACCCCTAAGCCCTGGCATGATAGGCTTGGAACCTCGCAGTGAGGCACGTAGGCTGGCTTGACAAAACTGGAGTCTAACCCCGACGCGTCTAGCTCCGGTCTGGTGGCTGAGCACCTACATATATATATAAACAGTGAGCTAAAGCCCAGTGAATAACATAATGCGTAAAGAGGTTAAGAATGGAATGTCCTTACAGTAATGAAAACAGTTCATTAAACAGTCATTCAGTCAGAACAGTTATTCAGTCATATGTGGTACATCCATTAGCATAGCAGTAAACAGTAGGTCTTAAAGACCGAACAGTAATGATGGCCATCAGTCAGTAAACAGTAATGGTTCCACGAGGGAACCGACAGAGATCTCTGTAACAGTAACAGTAGGTGCTAAGGATGCCACAGTACAGTTCAGAAATAAAGGACATACATTCATTCAGTAAATAATACCAGTTGACGATTCGATAAGCAGTTGATTCGGATTGAAGATAATCATTTGAACATATCTTTACACAATTGTTACTCACAGAGTTCGGGCTACAATATGCTAGAGCGTGTCTCCCCAGTCGCCAACCCTACACAGTTCACAGGTTGAACACACACTAAGCTACACAGTTGGAAAATATCATAACTTAATCCCTAATTTGCCTTGGTGTGTTCTACATCTATATCCTCATTAAGATGTCTTAAACTAGGCCTAAGAATGCCTAGAATGGGATGAGGATGCAAAAATACACTTAGAAAACATTTTACAAAATTTGCTGAAAATAGGAGCCTCGCTCGGCGAGCCTTCCTTCGCTCGAGCGAGCTTCCAAAATCAAAGGCTTCGCTCGAGCGAGCAATCCTTCGCTCGAGCGGTCTGATGAAACAGTAAAAATACTGGATGCTCGAATTTTACGCTAGAGCCACCAATCCTTCGCTCGAGCGTAGCTCAGAGTAATCGTTGGTCGCTCGAGCGAGGAATCCTTCGCTCGAGCGAAGAAGCCAAATCTGGAATTTCTAGATTTGCCTTCTAAGTTCAAACCAAGCATTCTTTCACCCAAAACTCGACCCCTTGGGCCCAAATTCTGGAAAACACATCCAAACTCAAAGTATAACAAGTTTTAAAACTCAATTTGTGAATTCAAAGCCCAAGAGTGAGTCAATTGATACCATTTTCAAACCCATTTTCATAAACATGAAGAAATGCTAACATGCATGAAATTTAACCAAATTAAAGCCTCAAAGCTTGCTTTCATGAGCTCAATATTTTGAAAACAAGATGAAAACATGAACTATAACAACAATATGGGCATGCATGTACCAACTCCATGAAATCAACCTCAAGAATCAACAATACAAGCATGCATGCATGGATTATGCTCTAATTCAACATGTATGAACTAATTCATAACTTAATTCTACAATAGAGTATAAAACATGCAAGACTTAGCTTAATCTCCCAATTAGAGGGATGAATTCTCTTACCTAAGTCTTGTAATCAAGGTGTGGGAGCTAAATGAGCAATCTACACTTCAATTCTCAAGCAATTCTTCAAGGTTTCAAGCCAAATCACAAGAATGAACTCAATTCTCTCCCTCTTCCTCACTTGGTCGGCTATAGGCTCTCAATGTGGCTGAGGATATGTTTTTGATTAAGTGTGTAATAGGCTCAAGTAATGCAAATAGACAAAGCCCACTCAATGACATAATTGTAAATAAGGCCCCTCTATTAATTTGGCTCAAATCAATCTAGTTTAATCATTCCTAATCACATTTTAGATAAATATACCACTAAATCACATAAATTCCACTGATCATGAAACACTAAACAATTCTCAGTTCGGCCGCCGATAAGGCCTTCAATTTGCAGTTTAAACATAAAAACACGAACAGATAATCGATAATCGAAAATATAAAAATGCAATTCAATAAACATACTCAGTCAATTCGGTTTCAATTTTCAATCAGTCCATTCAGTACTTCAGTTAGTTCAATTATCAGTCATAAGCAATCCAGTTTAGCAGTAATCAGTGTGTAATTCAGTAATTATCGATAAACAGTAGGGGGTTTGTTACAAAGTACAAGCAAGAAGACTACCAATCAAGCCAATGTGACAGAAGTTGAATACATCTCTGAAGGGATAAATGACATCAATCTCTCTGTTGTGGTGTCTGAAGCTAATTTGGTTGGAAATCCCAAGGAATGATGGGTTGACATAGGAGCAACTCGTCACATTTGCGTGGACAAGAAGATGTTCACTACATATAATGAGACTACAAATGGTGAACTATTCATGGGAAAGTCATCTACTTCTGCTGTGGCTGGACAAGGGAAAGTAATTTTGAAGATGACATCGGGGAAGGAACTTACCCTTAACAACGTGCTACATGTACCAAACATCCGGAAGAATTTAATTTCTGGTTCTTTGTTAAGTAAAAATAGTTTTAGGCTTGTATTTGAGTCTGATAAATTTGTATTAATAAAGAGTGGTATGTATGTTGATAAGGGATACATGAGCGATGGTCTCTTCAAGTTAAATGTAATGACTGTTGTACCAAAACTTGCTAGTAATAAGAATAACATATCTTTTGCTTATAATCTTGAGTCAAATTTATGGCATGGTAGATTAGGACATGTAAATTTTGATAATTTTCATAGATTAATTGGCTTTGATTATATACCAAAGTTTAAAATTGATCATAATCACAAATGTGAGATTTGTGTAGAAGTGAAACTAACTAAGGCTCCATTTAAATTGGTTGAAAGAAATACCAAACCTCTATAATTAATTCATACTGATGTATGTGATCTTAAATTTGTTCAAACTAGAGGAGGCAAAAAGTATTTCATAACATTTATTGATGATTGCACAAGATATTGTTATGTATACTTACTTAGAAGTAAAGATGAAGTCTTGGAAATGTTTGAACTCTACAAAACTGAAGTTGAAAATCAACTTGGTAAAGCCAATAAAATGGTTAGAAGTGATAGATGTGGTGAATATGATGCACCTTTAAATGAATTTTGTGCACAACATAGCATTATTCACCAAACTACAGCATCCTATTCTCCACAGCAAAATAGAATTACTGAAAGGAAGAATAGAACCTTTAAAGAAATGATGAATGCCATGTTAATAAGTTCAAGCTTACTGCAGAACTTGTGGGGAGAAGTAATATTGTCTGCTAATTATGTTCTTAATAGAATACCCCACAAGAAAACTAACAACACTCCTTATGAATTGTGAAAATGTCTACCACCTTCCTACAAATACTTAAAAGTGTGAGGGTGTGTCACGACCCAAACCCGCCCCTATAGATTTAGCGTCGTAACCAGCCAGTAATCCTTGGATTACCAAAGGCCTCTTAACAGAATAGCATATAATTAGGGGCTATGGAAGCAAATATATAAAAGATACATAGTCCATCGAGCTGTGAAGACATACATGGGACAGATAATCTTACACTTTTATAAACATACGAGTGACGTCAAAAGATACAGTATTTGCACGTCACTCCGTATACATATAAATAGAAAACTTATCCAAAAATCAAAAGAAACAAAGTTTTATACATTCACAAAAACATAGCCACTAAACTTGACTTAATCTGGAACCTCCTCGGGAGGCACAAAGGCTGGCTGACAAAAACTGAGACGCCAGGTCCTCAACTTTGAGCCTAGTCACGTGTCTGATCACCTACATACATAATATAAATAGTGAGCGGGAGCCCAGTAAATAATAACAGAGTAAAGGGTTTAAATGTATGTTGTCTATATCAGTTTCAGGAAACATAATTTAGTAGTTATCAGAGATGATAATCATGTTGAGAAATTATAGTTCATAACAAACACAGAATCAGAATCATATTCATAATCAGAATTTGTAGATAATTATATGTGGTACATTCATTAGTACTAGCAAAAACAGTTGATCCACAAGGGACAGCCATAAAGGCATACAATTGACTCATATGCACGGAGACAGTACAGTTGGCTCATGAGACGTATAGTTGGCCCATAATTGGGACGTATACAGAAGGATCCATAACAGTTGCCTCATGAGACGTACAGTTGACCTATGATTGGGACATAACAGAACAGATTACAGATGTCATCTGAAGCTAATGATGCCACGAGTACATTTCAGAAACATTGGACAACCATTCATTCATACATAAAATAATATTTTAGAAAACAGATCATCTTATATCATTCAGAAAATACTTATAAATTGAACATAGCTTTACAAAGTTATTACACGCTATTAACAGATGGCTTTAAGACAACAGACAGAATTGGAAAATCAAACGTCTTATGGCGCATGACCTACACAGTTTCAGAATGAACATATACTGAATTACACACTCGCAAACATTAATTAAATCCCTTGTTATCTTGGTGTGTTTCTACTTCTTATCTTCATTATTATGTCTTAAACATGGCCTAGGGATGCCTAGGATGTAATGAGGATGCAAAAATGCATTTGAAAATACTTGGTCAAAAATACTGGAAACAGGGGTTTCGCTCAAGCGTAATTTCCTTCGCTCGAGCAGACATGCAAAATGTGAGTGGTCGCTCGAGCGGTTTGCAAACTTTCAAAAAGTACTGGTTGCCTGATTTCTCTGCTCGACGCTCGCTCGAGCGTGAAACTCATGGCCTTGCTCGAGTGCAACTTTTGTCGCTCGAGCGGTCTGCAGAACATCTTACCTTAGGTGTTCAATTAGGTCCAAGATACTTAATTCTTTGAGCTAGGAGGTCAAATTTCCAAAGTTCCTTCCAAATGCTAACTTTCCTCCCTTGAGTTTAAACTTCTCTTCACTCATTCTCTTCTTCCTCACATTTTGTCTCAAAAATAGTGAAGAAAATATGAGTCTAGGTGGTGTGGAGGCCTTATATAGGCTCAATTAATGAAGCTTAATTAGTTTGAGTCAAAGATAACTAAGTGGGATTATTTTATTCTACTTTATTCGTTCCGAATCGAATTTTAATTGAACCCACCATAAATTGCCATAAATTCCAAATAACACATAAATCAAGTCAATTTCTGAATTGGATGCCGATAAGGCTTTCAGTTTGCAAACTGAAACGGAAACATGAATAGATCTTCCTACGAGAGACAGATAAAAACACAATAATGCAACACACATGCAATTAATTCAGAATTTGATCTTAATAACTTATTAGGCATATTAAATCATGCATCAACGTTAATCATGGGTCCGGGTTGTTACAAGGTGTTTGGAAAAGGTAGAAGTTCTTGTTCCTAAAAAGACTAAAATAGGACCAAAAACAATGGATTGTGTGTTTATTGGTTATGCTCAGAATAGTAGTGCATATCGGTTTCTGACTTATAAATCAGAAATACCTAATATACATGTGAACACTATTATAGAGTCAAGGAATACTGTGTTTTTTGAACATGTTTTTCCTCACAAGAAAGGATAAGAATTAAGTTCACAGAAAAAAACTTATGATTGTACACAAAGTCAAGAGACTAGTGATAACCAAACACAAGAGACTAGTAATGGTGTCGACCAATAGAATTTAACTGATGATGAACCAAGATGAAGTAAGAGAGCGAGAACATCAAAATTCTTTGGTCCAAATTTTTTGACATACCTGTTAGAAAATGAACCTCAAAGCTTTAAGGAAGTAATGACAAGTTCTAAAGCACCTTTATAGAAAGAGACTGTTAATAATGAAATTGAATCCATTATGCAAAATCATACTTGGGAATTGGGGGATCTTCTACCTGGTTCTAAACCTCTTGGATATAAATGGATATTCAAAAGAAAAATGAAAGCAGATGGTTCAATAAGTATAAGGCGAGACTTGTAGTAAAAGGTTACAGACAAAAGGAAGGTCTGGACTATTTTGACACATATTCCCCTATGACAAGAATAACATTCATCCGCATGCTTATTACTATAGCAGCATTGTATAATCTAGAGATACATCAAATGGATGTTAAGACAGCTTTCTTAAATGGTGATGTAAATGAAAAGATCTATATGGAGCAACTCGAAGGGGTTGTAGTGCCAGGGCAAGAAAAGAAAGTTTGTCGGCTTGTAAAATCTCTTTATGGATTAAAACAAGCGCCTAAGTAATGGCATGAAAAATTTGATCATGCTATGCTTACTAATGGGTTTAAGATAAACGAATATGGCAAGTGCGTCTATGTTAACAACACTAACAAAGATTATGTCATCGTTTGTCTTTAGGCGGATGAAATGCTTATCATTAGAAGTAGTCAAAACATGATTAAATCTACTAAGCAAATGTTGAACAAAAGATTTGATATGAAATATATGGGAGTCGCAGATGTTATATTAGGAATGAAAATTATTAAAATATCTGATAGATATGTATTATCTCAATCTCATTATATTCAGAAAATTCTTGGTAAATATATTAAGGATGATATGAATGTAGCAAAAACATCTATAGACTTCAGTCTTTATTTATCAAAAAATAAAGGTGATGTGGTGTCTTAGCTAAAATACTCCCAAATCATTGAAAGCCTAATGTACCTAATGAATTGCACTCGTCCTAATATAGCTTATGGTGTCAGTAAATTAAGTAGGTACACTAGTAATCTCAGAGAAGACCATTGGAAAGCGATCATTCAGGTTCTTAGATATCTAAGTTTTACCCATGATCATGGTTTGAACTTTACTCAATATCCTATAGTACTAGAAGGTTATTGTGATGCCAATTGAATATCGGATACTAAAAATTCAAAATCCACTAGTGGATATGTCTTTACTTTGGGAGGCGTTGCTATTTTTTGGAAATCCACAAAACAAACATGCGTTGCATGATCCACAATAGAATCTGAGTTCATCACTTTAGACAAAGTAGGTGAAGAAGTAGAATGGCTTTGCCACTTCTTAGAAGACATTCCAATGTAGTCAAAACTTGTGTCAGCTATTTGCATTCATTGTGATAGTCAAGCTGCAATAGGTAAGGCACAAAATCATATGTATAATGGTAAGTCACGACATATTCGTCGTCAACATAATAGAGTTAAGCAATTGCTCTCAAATGGAATAATCTCAATAGAATATATAAAATCTAAAAAGAATATTGCGGATCTGTTAACAAAAGGTTTGACAAAAGAGCAAGTGTATAGTTCATCGAAGGGAATGGGATTAAAGTCTATTACATAAGACTCATCATAATGGTAACCCTACTTAAATGACTGGAGATCCCAAGAATTAAGTTCAAAGGGACAACTAAGTTATGTGTAGCTCGCCAGAAATCACCAAGGGATTAAAATTTCCTACCCATTCCTATGATGATAGTGATATCTGCAACATGTGTTGTATGCAGGGGTTTAAGGATAAGCTTTGCTTTTAGTGATTATTTATATCTTGACTTAGGCATAAAAATCCAGACGAATATAAGCGATACTCACAATAAGAATCACCTATATGAGTGTCGAACTAGGGTCGGTTCTATGAGAATGAAAAGGCTAAATTCTCTAGAGGCACTCATGAACAACTAGGAGTGTTCAAGGCCAAAATGAACACAACCGTGAGAACCACGACGTATCAGAAGATATTTTGTGTGAAATCTATTTTCTTGGCTTACACAAACGGCTGAACAATTCAAGGCATCGCGTCCATTGGTTAGCTAGTAAGTCCGAAAGGTTATCATTAGCGAAGTTTCAAGGCCGAAAGGTACCTATCCTGATGCAAGATATTTTCGATTTATACTTTCTCGACAAATTCTGCATATTGTTGCATTTCTGTTGTCCTCAAATTCCATTCATGTGAGGGATTGTTAGAAATGGTTTTGGAAAAATTAGATTTTTTCTCAACTTTGGTCTAATTTTTAGGTGGGACCCATGCGCCAAAGTTGGCGGGTCTAAGTCGTAATGTGTTCTATGTTGCGTTGTGATTCACGTAGTATATTTGGTTGCTCAAAACCATTATTGGGTGAATGAAAAATTGAAGCCAAAGAGAACTCCATGGAAATGGTATATTAGTGAAGTATCCTTAAAGGTTTGAACTAAAGATTTGTCCCACATTAGTTTGGTGGGCAAACTTTTGTGGGTTTATAAGACTTGAGTTTGCAACTTGGAGAGGGCCCCAAAGGGCACCCTAAGTTTGTAGAAAAGAGAGGTTATGGGCAAAGTGGGTTAGACCCATTGGATCCAAAAATAAACATGCGCGCTGTAGCCGTCGCCGTCGCCGTCCGTTCGAGCTGGACTGGGCTGGGTCGAGGCTTGAACGCGTGGTGTAGGGTTGGGTTGGGTTGGGCTTGTCTGGCCCAATACTAATTCTTTTTAGACCAAAAATATTTGAATTTATTTTTATTTTTTGGAAAAATAAAATTTGTCCGCACAGATTCAAATCTGTTCAAATTCAAAACCCAAACAGGTCTATATCTATCCAATTAAACCGAATAGATTCAGTATTTGTTCAAAATTTGAACCCAACAGGTTCCTTACCTGTTCATTCTAAACCGAACAGGTATTATACCTGTTCGAACAGGTTTGCACTTGTTTAATTCAAAGCAAACATCCACTATTTCATCTATAAATAGACAAACCCTCATTTGGATTTTTCACTTAATTTTCATTCTCAAATCTGCTATTGTTCTCTGCATTTTGCTACATTTAATTTTCTGGGGGAAAGAGTGTAAACACAAAGTGTGTTCGTTGTGCGAATAATTTGTAGTGCTGCTATTATTCGTTGTCGATCATTTTATCCTGAGAGATAGACGTCTATAATCTAAAAACACCGTGGAGAGGACGAATCTATCTTAAGGACACAGTATTAAACCCTGGACTTGATCAAATTTTTGTTCGAGAAATTAATAAGGTAAGTAATTAATTTACTTTCTGTTTTATTATTTTTCAGTTCCAGATTTTGATTTTGTTTTTGTAACAAAATAAAAATCTATTTTTATTTATTTATTTTATATTCTGGTTTGATTTTTGTAATCAAACAATTTCTCTTCTTTCCTTTATTTCTTTTGTGTTCTGTTTGTTGTTGAGTACACAAACATAATTTATTCGTAATATAGTGAAGATTGTCCAACACGGAGAACGAACCATATACAATTGATAGTGCGATGTTGGTGGTCGATTACTAGAAATCGAACATGATTATGGAACACCTCGTAATGGAGAAAATGGTTGTTTGGGTTAAACTTTTTGGATTTCCATTCGAAGGTTTTACGAAAGAAGCTGGCTTTCGATTGGTAAGAACGATTGCTGAAGCATGTAAGGTTGATCATGATACCCTTATGCCTTGTAATATCCGTTTCTTACGAATTAGGATGTGGATTCCAATTGACCAGCCGTTAATTAGTGGTTTCTTTTTAAAGTTTAGAGATGGCCATCATCAATGGGTCACATGTAGCTATGAAAGAATCTGTTGAGTTTGCCGAAACTCTGGTAGGGTGGGCCATATGTAAGGTCATCGTTCTCTCACTTTTGATGAAGCCCAAAGTATGATCAATGCACGAATAGCTTCTATGGGAGCTGTTTAGACATGCCAGTTATACATCAAGCCAATCAACCCATGTATACATACAAGATACGTGCCAATGCTCATCACCCAAATCGACGAACTACTCAAGTATTTCAAACTCAGGCACAAACTCCTATTCCAGAAGCTATGTCGGTTTCTACAGCAGGGCCTGATGAAGTTATGCAAATGGTGGACATGGATCAGTTTGTGGCGTACTGGGAAAGGGATTGGGAGCAAGGAATCACTTCGGATTATTTAGTGCAAGATACAAGTTGGCCATTGAAAATTGGTATTACTCTTTTCTCTAGCTTTTATGCATTGGGACAGTATCTGCAGTGGGGAGTCGAGTTTTTGAAGAGCGAGAAAACGAAGGTTCGGTGTGGTTAATCAACAAAGTATCATGGTGGCCCAAGGTTTGGAATCTAGGTACAATACGGAGGTTAGTTCAAACTAATAAGAAACTTCCTTTGGTTTTCCAATGGTGATAGGGGTCTCTATTGGAAGAAATGAATGCATTTGTGCTTTCCAAAAGATTGGGGTGGATTGGGCTTATGGGATTTAATGTGCTTCAATCAAGCTCTATTAGCAAAAACAGGCGTGGAGGTTTATTCATAATCCCAACGGGTTATTAACATGGGTATTATTAAGTAAGTAATGTCATAAACAACCATTCCTAGATGTTAAGCTGAGTTCTAATACTTAATGGAGGTGGCGTAGCATTTTATGGGGTAGAGATCTGCTGAAGTCGAGTCTTCATTGGGTAGTGGGGAATGGACAACAAATTCGGCCTTTTAAGGATCAATGGATACCTTCCACACCCAACCCATTACAAGGAAGGGATATTTCAAGGCTTCTTCCCAGCATGCGGGTAGAACATCTTATTGATTAAGAACAAGGAAGTTTGAGGGAGAATTGGCTAAGATTGTTCTTCCCGATGGACTGTATAAGAGCTATTCTATCGATTCACATTCCCAATTACCCTTGTGAAGACAAGCTAGTTTGGAGGCCAGTTAAAAATGGAGTTTACACCGTAAAATCTGGATATAAACAAGCCTTGATTCGGACTTATCCCATGTTTTATAAGACTACCTCTACCCAAGGGGTATACAAAAAGTTATGGAATATAGGCTTACCTCAAAAAATGGACTGTCTCCATTTGGAAATGCCTTCATAGAATTCTTCTAGTCCAATGGGAATTAAAAAAACGTGGTGTACAAGTTAACACTAGATGTGCTAGATATAACAATGCAGAGGAGACAATTGAACATGTGTTTTTTGAGTGTGAATAGGCTCAACGAGTATGGAGGGGATCTCCTTTAGGTTTGAATTTTAGCATTAGAGAGCCTGTATCATTTTTTCAAGGGTTTACCGTTTGGATTGAACAAGTCAAAGACACTCAAATTATTATCCAATCGGTTGTCATTCTTTGGACAATCTGATTACAAAGGAATCAAGTGGTCTTCCATCAAAATTTCCCAAATATGGAGAGTACATTAGAGGAAGCCGTGCAACTTTTCGCTATGACCTCAAGTCTTAATAAAATGGAAATGGCAATTGCTTTACTTCTGCAACTACTCTAAACAATAACTTCTCTAATCTTTACATTGTGCAGAATGCTAGGGACAACAACAGTGTAATAGATTCTTGAAATTTCATCATAGATGGATCATTGTAATAACCCCGACCCGTAATTAGCTACTAATCAGTGATTAAAGATGCTAATTGAGTGGATCAAATGAATTATGGGATTAATATGTAAATTGCATGATATTTGGCCTTCTATCTGTTACTTATAGAATATCTGTTTGGAATTCCACTTTAATATGTAAATTGAAAGTCTTATCGGCATCCGAAACCAAAATTGACTACACTGATATGTTATTTGGAATTTTTAGAACCATATGGCAAGTTTTATTAAAAATTGATTCACAACGATTAATTAAGTCATGTTTGGTTAGCCTAATATTCTAATTAATGTGTTTTAGCACCATATATATATATATGAGCCTTACCTCATTTTTGAGCTCAATTCTTTGCTCCTTTTAGTGCAAAAATCTAAGGTTTTCTTTTAGAGAGAGAGAGAGTGTGTGCAATTCTAGAGAGAGAAGTGAAGGAATTGAAGACCTTGGCTTAGATTCATCAAAACTAAGCTAGAGCTAGATTAATTCAAGACTATAGGTATGAATTTAACCCCTACATTATGAATCTACGTTATCAACATGAAGATTATGTGTTTAAGGGTGTGTTTTGAGCTTAGAAGGAAGATTTGAGTGGCAATTTATGCATGCATGTACATTTTCTTACAAATTGAGCATGATTTCCATGAATCCTCTCTTGCATGTTTGAAATTCATCCTCATTTGGGGAAATCATCAAGTTTCAAGTTGTTTTGTGGTGTTTGATCATGTTTTGGGAAGCTCAAGACCAAGAAAACCCATGCATGTTGTGTTCATGAACATTCATCATGTTTTAAGTTGAAATTGTGAGTTTTTAACAAACTCTTGGGCCATGATTTTATAAAATAATCCGTAATTCTTCATGTTTTACAAACTTACTATGTTATCTCTAGTTTTGGGGCCTAAGAGATGTGTTTTGGATGGTTGAATTCGAGTTTTGAGCTTGGGAGGTCAATCTGGATTTTCCAAAAATTTGACTCACACTCGAGCGGGGACTTTCACGCTCGAGCGTGAACCCTGAATTCATGCACCACGCTCGAGCGTGGGTCAAGCGCCCGTCGAGCATGAAAATCTTGCATCCAGTACTTTTAGAGTTCTGATCCGCTCGGCGAGGAAAGGCATGCTCGGCGAGCTTCATTGTCTGATGTGCCGGCGGGAAACCCACGCTCGAGCGTAGACCTCATTTTCAAAAAATTTGGCTAAGTGTTCCAATTCATGTTTTGGCATCCTCATTGCATCTTAGGTATTCCTAAGACCTAATTAAGTTTTGATAATAAGGTTATGGATTAGAAACACACTAAGAAAAGAATGTACTAAGTTCTGAGACTGCAAGTGTGTATGTTTTAGGCAATGTGATAAGAAAGAATAAGAACCAATGTAATGAAAGCTAAGCCTTAATGGCCACTTGAATGTGTAATGATAAGACATGCTTGTGTTATGTATTTTGTGATTGTAGGTCAAGACTCAAGGGTTGACTGACCATTGCAGGAAACCACTGTGAGTAATGTTATTGTAAAGATACGTTCATATGAATTACGTTCCAAATGAAATATGATAAGTTCTGATTTCTGAAATGATATATGTTTTCGTGAACGAATATTCCATGTTTGAAATCTATTATGGCATCCATAGATAGTCCCAAGTCATGGGGGACGGCATGAAAATGCGAGTCCACGACATACATGTCATTACGAGATCTCGTTAGCCACTTCATTGTGGTGATATGTGTTTAATCGGTATCCGGAACCGATTACTCTAGTCAGAAGACGTTCTGTGATGTGTTCTATGGGATGTACCATTTTTTTGTTCTGATATGAGAATGCTTATGCTATGATATGTTTTGCACTTATGTCATGTTCGGATTTCATTCACTAATGTTCGGATTTTGTTTTACACTTATGTGATGTTATTTGTTGGGCTATAGCTCACTGTGTGTATATATATGTATAGGTGGGCATGCTGGAGATCGAGCCTGAAGGCTTTTATCAGAAGTCTATGTTCTGTTGTCAGCCAACCATTGCGCCTCACGTGGAGGTTCCCGATGTGTCACTTGTTATGAGTCTCGGTTACTCGTGTATATGACTTGTAGTTTTGTTGGCTGTATTTAAGATACTTTTATGTGTATGGGTATAATGTATGAATGACTTTTGGATATGTATTTAAAGTTTTAAATATTCTGTTTCATATAAGTCAACACAGCTCATTGGATAATTTTAATTATGTATTTGCTTTCGCTAGCCTCTTAATTTTGTTAATCTGTTCAGAGGCCTTCGGTAATCCAAGGATTACTGGCCGGTTACGATGCCAAACCTATAGGGACGGGTTTGAGTCGTGACAATCATGGAAATCATCAACAGATCAGACTGGAATTGCATGGATTTGTTTGGACAACAAGCAGTAGCAAATCAAAAGGCGGGCTGTAGTGAAGACATCATTACAACATCCATTACTAGCTGAAGCGCATGGATGTTTGGATACCATCCGATGGGTTGTACAACAAGGTTTCAAACATATAACAGTGCATACAGATTGCCAGGTCATGGTCAAGCTGTTGCAGCAGACAGGCCGCTAGGAGGATTGGCATATTACTACTATTATGATATTATAGCTTATGCTAAGTGTTTGGACTATGTTTATATTTGTAAAGTGGCTAGAAGTGTAATTCAACCAGCACGAAATCTGGCTAAAAATCTAGTTACCAACACTAAAGGTTTTTAATAAATGGATGTTTGTTTTCGTTCTCAAAAAAAAAAAGAAAAAAGAAAGAGTGATTTCCTTGAGATTATTTCTCCCAAATAGCCCAAATAAGCCCTCACACACTCTTAAAAGAGTTTATAATATGAACACATTAAATCATTATTGAAAGAGGACCGTAATGGAGCCTAAAGACTTGAATTGAACCTCTTCAACTCATGAACAAGAGTGAAATCAATTCATTTGCGAAAGTAATTGCATGATGCATGCATTCACCTTTCTTTCACTATAGGTCATCTCCATAAATATAAAGGAACAATTAATTATAAGTGCGACAGTCTAAAATATTACACTATATATTAAAAATTTTAAATGCAAATTTGACACAATAAAATATTACATTAAATTCAAAAGAATAACTTGTATCGTATATGAAAATAATTAGAGAAACTACAAATCAATAGAACAATGAAAAATTAATTACATTTTAGATGTAATCTTTTATGATATAATTTTGACATATAAAAAGAATTTGCACTAAACATAAAAAGTACTTATATGTACACAAAAAATTTGTACAATCAATAAAATTCAAATATTCTTTATGATATTATAGCTTATGCTAAGCGTTTGGACTATGTTTATATTTGTAAAGTTGCTAGAAGTGTAATTCAGCCAGTGCATAATCTGGCTAAAAATGTAGCTACTAACACTTAGGCCCCGTTTGTTTTGGGAGATAGAATGGAGGAGATTGATAGTGAGGGGATTAATAGTGAGGGGATTGTTAGTGAGGAGATTGATAGTGAGGGGACTAATAGTGAGGGGATTGATAGTAAGGGGATTAATAATGAGGGATTGTTAAATTATTTTTATATAAAATAATAAAACAAATAAAAAAATATAAAAATTAAACATTAATATTTAAAAAAATAATTCCAATATATAAAAAATAAAAAAGTTCTAATCCCCTCACTATTTTTCTAATACCATCTCTACCTCCTCCTTACCAATCCCCCTTCCTCCTCCTTATTAGTCCCAAGGGATTACTAATCCCCTCCCTATCTCTCAAAACAAACACCCCATTCTCAATCCCCTCCTCACTATCAAACCCAATCCCCTCCCTATAACCCCAAACAAACGGGACCTTAACGTTTTTAATATATGGATGTTTGTTTTCGTTCTCAAAAAAAAAAAAAAAAAGTGATTTTGTTGAGATTATTTCTTCCCAATAGTCCAAATCAGCCCTCACACACTCTTAAAAGAGTTTATAATATGAACATATTAAATCATTATTAAAAGAGGACCGTAATGGAGCCTAAAGACTCGAATTGAACCTCTTCAACTCATGATCAAGAGTGAAATCAATTCCTTTGCGAAAGTAATTGCATGATGCATGCATTCACCTTTCTTTCACTATAGGTCATCTCCATAAATATAAAGGAACAATTAATTATAAGTGTAATGACCCGGAACTGCATGATGTGATTATCAGTAATTAATTATGTGTTAGTATGATTTAATGGAAGACTACCTGTTTCAATTAGAAAATTACCTGTTGAGACTACGACTTTGGGATTGAAATTGAGGACCGTAATGGGTACAGAAAATGAAATTGAATACGTTTACGTGATACCGGGAACTTTTAGAACGATTTCAGAAATTAAATTGAAGACTGAAATTATCTGATTCGCTAAGTCTCGTTTGGCTTGCAAAGCTTGGCACAACTATTTATATGTGAGATTAAGGTGCAAGGGCCTTGTTTGGCTTAAATATTTTTGACCAAATGGTTTATTGATGTATATAAGATAAGGATGTTAACTTTTTGACTCATTGACTCAATGAAAGAAAAGAAAAATCTGGAAAGGGAGAGAAAGAGAGAGAATCGTGAGAATTGGAGGGACCAAGGGGGAAATCAAGTTGAATCTTCTACCAACTAAAGAACTAAGGTAAGAATTTCTCCTAATTTCTTGGATTAAGGTTGTATTCTTCATGATCTCATGACAAGTAAATGAAAAGGAAAGAGAAGTTATGTTGAATTTGAGCACATATGTTATGATTCATGTTATATTTGATATATTAAGGAGGTTCTACCCTAAAACCTCCATGGAAGTTGAAAATGAAGCTTTTATGTACATGTTCATGGGTTTGATCTTCTATATGATATATTTGAGTTTTGATTGAAGATGTAATGAGTTAATTAAAGTGTTAATCAAGTGTTTGAGAGGTTGTATTTCATGTATTAGAAGTTGATTTTGTAAAGAAGAGAAAAAAGGAAATCAAGCTTAAAGCTTCACCAATTAAGTGATTAAGGTAAGGAATCTCTTTCAATTCTTGACATGGAATGATAATTCTTGCTTGTGGAACTCAAGATCATGGTTTAGAATGGTTTAATGTGTGTTTGCTTGGCTTAAAGGAGGTTCTTCTTCAAAACCTCCATGGATGTTAAGAAATGAAGCTTCATGTGCATGATTATGGTTTTTCATCTTAATTCATGGGTTTGATCTTGTTAATGATTCATATGGGTTTTGAATTGAAGTTTTGATGTTGATTTAAGATGAGTTTCAAGTATTTTGGGTTATGAAATTCATGTAATGGAAAGTGATTTTGTAAAGAGGAAAATGGAAGCTTGGAGAAGAACCAGGAATTGAGTTTAGCGATATCCGCCGGCGGAGGAAGTCCGCTTCGGCCTTAAATCACCCTCAGCGATTTTGGACATTTTCTTGATCCTTCGGCGTAAATTAGCGCCGGCGGGAAGGCCTTTTTCCAGGAAATTTTGGGAAAGTTATATACTTGATTCTATTATGTTAATTGCATCATTTAGCATCTCATGAGCATGTAATGAATATGAAATGAAGTAAAGAATGAATGAATGAAATGGCATGAATTAAAGTAAAGGAAAGAAAAGAGAGGCATGAATGATTTAATGTATGATAATAATGAATGTTAAGGAATGTTTCATAATGTTAATTGCAGGACAAGCCTCGAAGACCGTGCAACCGGTATTGGAAACCCGCTGTAAGTAATGTTTCTGTAAAGATATGTTATAATGACTTATGTTTCAAAATGATACGTTATGATAGGATATGTTTAAAAGGTGATTTTAAGTTGTGAACGAATGTCCTTATTTGCAAATCTTAAATGGCGTCCATGGATAGTTAGGCCATGGGAGCGACATGAACATGCAGGCTCATGATCTGATCAGTCATGGGTTAGGGCATGAAGATGAAGGCCCATGGCCAGTCACGAGATCTCGTAGACTGTTAGACTGTTAAGGATTGACTGTTATGAAAGGTTATGAAGGGTTCCGTGGATTATGCCATTAATGACTGTTATTTGTTTATGATCAGAATCAAATGTTGGAATTCGTTCACTAACCCCTTTACTTAAATGTTACTTGCTGAGCTTTAGCTCATTGTTTGTATTTATGTATTATAGGTGAGCATTCAGGTAGCCAAGCCTAGGCGGAGACTCGAGCTAAGCCGCCGTTTTGGAGCCTAACCAGGAGTTTTGAGTGCCTCCGAGCTGGGGCTAGGCCTGGAAGGCCGTGAGAGAGTTTTATCTTTTGTTCTTTGTGGCTTGTACTTATGTGATATCATGGATCATGTTATGTAACATAGTGTGTGTAATTATCATTTTTGGCATGTAATATATGTTCATATTTATGCACAGCTCTTGGACTATAGTTTTTTTTGCATGTGCTTCCGCGAGCCCTGTTTATTTATGTTATGTTCAGTAAGGCCGTGGTAATCTAGGATTACTGGCCGGTCTCGTCACCAAACCTCTCGGGGCGGGTTTGGGGCGTGACAATAAGTGTGATAATCTAAAATATTACACTGTACATAAAAAATTTTAAATGCAAATTTGACACAAGAAAATATTACATTAAATTCAAAAGAATAACTTGTACCGTATGGGATTGTTTGGGATGACCTAAATAAGTGTATTTTTTGTCTTTTTATGAAAAGATGTGCGGAAAAGTAGAGAGGTGATGTGATAGAAAAAAGACAAAAAAATAAAAAGATAGATTAATTTTGAGTTGCCAAACTTGACCTTAATTACATTTTAGATGTAATCTTTTATGATATAATTTTGACATATAAAAAGAATTTGCACTAAACATAAAAAGTACTTATATGTACACACAAAATTTGTGCAATTAATAAAATTCAAATATTCTTTCATTATTCTGCTGATCATATAATTCAAAGAGAAAACTCAACCAATGATGTGAAGAAGAAAAAAAAAAAAAAAACTTTATTAAACGTAGGCGAAGGTTCAGTGGGACCCGCTCAAAGATATACTATTATTTGTCTATATATATACTATTATCTGTTGTAGTTTGCCTTGACCAAATCAAACTATTAACTTAAGAATAAATGGAATAAATGAAAATAATAATAATAATAATAATAATAATAACGTAGGTGAAGGTTGAGTGGGACCCGCTCAAAGATAATATTCGTCTCTCTATACATACTATTAGCTGTTATGGTTTGACTTGATCAAATCAAACTATTGACTTAAGAATAAATGGAATAAATGGATCTACATTGAAGATCATAAAATTAGGGAGAATTACAGTATAGTGGAGCAGATTTTTTATTATTTTTTATAATAAAGGTGGGGAGCATAATTCATTTTGTGGTGAGGTGCAAGTTAAAAATTGTAAAGATAATTATGTAAACAATTATTACAAAAAATTTGTTTTTTTGCGACGGTAAAATACCGTCGCAAATACCCAAAATGCCGTCTCAAAAGTTTTTTTGCGACGGCAGCTGGCTTTTAACAACAGTAAGAGGGGGGTCGCAACAAAGGCGGTTGTTAAAAGCCTTTAGCGACGGTGTGACGCCGTCGCAAAATATAGGCAACGGCAAAAATGCCTTTTAGCGACGGCAAAATACTGTTGCCATTAATATGTAGAAATTTGAAGTTTTTGAGACGGCACTGTGGTGCCGTCGCTAAAATGGTTATTTGCGACGGCAAAAATACCGTCGCTAAAATATTTATTTGAGACCGCAAATATGCCGTCGCTAAAATAGTTATTTGCGACTGTAAAAATACCGTCGCTAAATGGTTATTTGAGACCGCAAACATGCCGTCTGTAAAATATTATTTGCGACGGTGAAGAATACCGTCGCTAAAGGCCTTTTGTTTCAACTAATTAATAATGCCAATATCTTTGGCGACGGCTATACTACCGTCGCAAAAAACCTGGTTCTAATTTTTTTTGAGACAGTGTGGTGCCGTCTCAAAAAAAAAAAAAAAAAAAACTACAATAAAATTATTAAAAATATGAAAATTACCTGTATTAAATGAAAATAACTAAAAAAAAACCAATAATTATATAATAATATAAAAATTCCTGTATATAAATAAAAATTCATCCATAATTAAAGTATTCTTCCATTCATAACAACACATCATCAAAATTATCCCATCACATAATGTTGCATAATACATACATAATGTTGTTCACAAATCTAAATAACGTAAATCAAAAATAAAAATTTTCGTCATGATTCTTCCGTGGGTTACAAAAACAAAAGTTTGTCGCAATCTTCACACGCCTGCATTCCACAAGAAGCAAACTGCTACTCAGGAAATATCTGAAAATAAAAAATAAAAAAAATTAATGACAATATAATTATGTATTAATATTTTAATTACAAAAAAACATAAAAAAATTAACTACTATATAATTACAAAGATAGTTAAGTAAATAATTTGGGCTAGACAGAAATCCGACCCTAACTCCCAAACCGGGAACCTAATTCAAGCCCTGTCTTCTCCCACAAATCTCTTGTGCCTAGGCAGTCATGTGTGCCAAGTTTCGTGCTAAACCAACGTCGTTTGATGATTTTGAGGGGTCAACACCTCGAATTCAAGTTTCTTAAGAAACTAGTTTACAGAGTTAAGGGTGCCAAAAATACTTTTCAGAAAATTGGACATTCATTCATAATTCGTAAGATAGCATTTCAGAAAACAGATTATACCATACTAGTCAGAAAATACTTAAGTTAAACATAACTTTACAGAATTATTACTCACAGTGGGCTTAGAGACAGACAGACAGAGCAGATTGATCAAACAGGACGTGGCACGTGACCTACACGACACATAACAGATGTACACTTGAAACACATGTTCTAATTGTACAAAACTTATTTCGTTGGCTCTTAGCGTGTTTCTAATCTCTTATCCTCATTATGAGGTCTTAAACATGACCTAGGAATGCCTGGGATGGAATGAGGATGCAAAAATGCATTGAAAGCCATTTCTCAAAAGTTACTGAAAATAAGGTCCACGCTCGAGCGTGGCTTTCCCTGCTCGGGTGGACATGCAGACAAATGAAACTCCGCTCAAGCGTGGATTTCCCCGCTCGACCGTACTGTAAACTTATGAAAAAGTGCTGGATGCATGAAATTCACGCTCGATGGGCACTCGATCCCCGTTTGAGCGTGTGACACAGACCTGCGCTCGAGCGTAGATTCCCCCGCTCGAGCGGACTGCAAAACACACAAACTTCTGGGTATACGCATTTCACGCTCAAGCGTAACTCTCGACGCTCGAGCGGAAGTGCATGTACTCAGGCTTCACGCTTGAGCGTGAAAGTCCCCGCTCGAGCGTGGGTCAATTTTCTGGAAAATCCATATTGACCTTCAAGTATGAAACTCAACCTTCAACCAACTAAAACTCATTTTTTTGGACCAAAACTTTGAAAAACCCTTGGTAACTCATAAAACAACATGTTTAAAGCTTTAATTCAAGAAATTATGGCCCAAGAATAAACCAATTATGCACAAACTCAACTTACTCTTTATAAAAGATCCAAAACATGACATGCATGAACATTTTTGAGCTAAAGCTCGCCAAAACATAACCAAACTTGATAATTTGATGGAAAGCAAGATGAATGACCAAAATTTAGGTGAAGTTAGCACATGCATGGAAAAAACTTTTGGAATCATGCTCAATTTGCAAGAAAATGTATATGCATGCATGGTATGGCCCATTCCTAGTACAATTCCCATATGAATTCACTTAGTTCACTAATGATCTTGTTGAATCTAACTCAATTACTCAAAGGATAGTTTAGTTTCTTACCTAGAGGCTCCAATCTACAAAATTAAGGTTGAGGCTCTACAAATCTTCTTCAATTGTTAACAATCTTTAGCACTTCCTAAATCTCCAAATCTTGGACCAATTCTTCTACTCTCACGTTTTTGGGTCTAAGAGGACTCAAGAGTGTATGTAAAATGAAGAAGGGAGTGAGTGGGGGGGGGGTGTTGTTGTGCTCAAAAGGGCCACTAAGGCTCTAATTAGGCCATTAAACAAAATGTGCTTAGCAAGGTTGACTAGTGGCATTAATTTAATCAAATTTAATTGTTCCGAACTGAATTTTAATTAAACCTATCATAAAATTCTATAAATCCTAACTAGCACATATATCAAGTCAATTTCGAAATCGGGTGCCGATAAGACTTTCAATTCGCATTTCAAAACTAACACATGAACAGATATTTCTACGCCTAACAGATATAAACACAAAAATCATGCAATACCCATGCAAATTAGTTCCAAATCCTTCCTAAATTATTGTTAGGCTTAACTAAGCACGAATTAATGTTAATCTGGGGTCGGGGTTATTACACTAGACGGTCGTGTGTGCCAAGTTTCGTGCCAATCCGACCCCGTTTGGTGATTTTAGGGTGTCAACACCTTGAATTCAAGTTTCTTAAGGAACTAGTTCGCCTAGACCGAAATATAGCTCTAACTCTCAAACCAGGAACCCGATTGGAGTCCCGTCTTCTCTGTCATTAATAAATTAAATGTACAATAGAGCTATTTTTTTTTTTTTTTTTCTTTTCTTTTCTTTTCTTTTCATTATGGCTTTTTATCAAACATGTTTAATTCATTAGTTAGTATAACTCAGTCAACAAGTCATGAGTAGTTTTATGTCAACAAACTATTCACCTCAGCAAAAGGGAAATGACCAAAAAAAAAGAGAGTAAAAGATACAGCACTTGTATTCCACTTTCATAATCATAACTCACTTCACTTTGCCTAGATTTCTACTCACTTAGTTGGTAAATAAATAAATATATATACACTCTAACATAGGCTGTGTTTTAATTTTGGATTTGTGAAAAAAATTGTGAATGTAAAAAAAGGAAATCAAAAATGAAATAGAAGCTGTGTTTTCAAAAAAATCGAAAACAGAAATCAAAAACACAGCCAAACACACTCCCTCGTTAATCTTTTTATAAATCTAAGATCCAAACACAAAAAAAAGTTCCTGGTTGTAAGGAGAGATTCCACTTGTCATTGGTTAATGTACTGCACCAACTGAAATAAAAAGATTTTTGCAACAAACACAAACAAAGGACATGATTTCATGACATCAAAAAGCAAAAGCAGCCCAAAACAATTTCTGCAGTGTACTACTGTTGTCATATCTTCTGCCCCAAAATATTAGAGTTGACTAAAAGAGTCTTCCAACCAAATATTTGGGGTGGCCCTCAAGAGCAAAAAAGGACCAAAAAAAAGACCCACACCAATAAAAATATTCTGAGCAGTTTTTTTTGGGATTCAACTATGTAACTAGAGGCAGAAGTATCAAGCAAAAAAGTGTGAGAGAATTAAAATTACCTCCAAACCAGGCACAAAATAGATCTTGAGAGGCATTTTTACTTTATTTTAATTTCTGCCTAACTAAAAACAAAAAATCAAATGATCATGAGTTGGTCCTTAATGACAAGCATAACCAGAGACATATCGCTTAAGATTCTAAACCAAATAACAAACAACATGAGTTGAAGACAATTAATCAAATTGCATTGAATAGAAAAACCCAAATGAACAAGGATGAGCTATATAATATATTACCTCTAAAACCATGGTGTATGAGGTGGGATTCTTAAGAGAAAAAAATGGATGACAATGATAATGATGATCACGGAATGAATTTCTGAAAGTGGGAATCAATTCAGATTTGCAAAAACAAATTGAAGAATGGGAGGACTCCAAATTCTTAAAACAAAATGAAATGGCTGAGGGGTCCCAAAGTGGGAATCAAATTGAAGAATGGAAAGGATTGAAGGTGGTGGAACTCACCCTTAAAATGTTCACAGTCGTTCACAGTCTTGCCTCGTCACTCGTCCTTCACAGTCATTCACCCTCGTTCTTGCCTCGTCACTCATCGTTCACAGTTGTTCGTCACTCGTCATTCACAGTCGCTGCCTCGTCACTCCGACGAAGGCCGTCGTTCACCCTCATCACTCTGCGAATGCCGTCGTTCACCCTCCTTCACTCCGGCACTGAATGATTTTGATTTGAGGATTTTGGGGATTCTAGGATTTAGGTTCTAATAGTTGGATCAATGGATTGGGATTTTGGGGATTTTGGTTCGGTGATTTTAGGGATTTTGATTTGAGGATTTTGGGGATTTTAGCATGACCGCGAATGGGATATAGAAATGAGCGGGATGTGAAATATTTATTTTTTTGCGACGGCATATATACTACTGTTGCAAATGATACATTATTAACAAATTAAAACGACATCGTTTTACAAATAGTTTTTTGCGATGGGCTTCTGCCATCACAGATGGTCCATCATTTTCGACAGTAACTTCTTACCGTCGCTAAATAATACTTTTTGCGACGGTATACCATCCATCACAAATGCTCCTGCATTTTTCTTTTACAATCATTAGCGACGGAGGTAATCCTCGTCGCAAAAGCCCATTTTTCTCGACGGTAGATAAATGTCGTCGCAAAATACTTTTTTGGCGACGGCAACTATACTACGTCGCAAAAAAAATCATTTTTTGCGACGACAGTTACCCCGTCGCAAAAGCCTCCGTGTTATTTGCCAGGTTTTCTTGTAGTGAATGATTCTCATAAAATTATCAGCAAAACTTATTATTATAAGATATTTTTTTATAAGTTATGTTTTTTTTTTTTTTGATCACATCAATAATTGACATCATTTTTTTTAATCGGCCAATAACTGATATCATATTATATACCTTAATTCTTTTTTCTTTTTTTTTTAATTTGTTACAGAAAAATCATCCTCCTCTCTCGCAGGTTTAAGGCAGCGCCCTTATAGAAATCACCAAGGTGCCCTATTGTTCATTCTGAGTCAGAAACTATAACTTGAGAACTTAGCTCAACCTCCCAAGACAAGTTCCATTTAAATTAGGACTTGCATAGCGGGGAAAGATTGAACTCACACTAAGTGCTGTTGTAACAACAACTTGAGACTAATCTCTTAACCAACTACGCTACGACTTGAGGTCTTAACTCCCAGGCCTTTACTAAGTGCGTTACATCCCTTGCGTTATATACCTTAATTCATTTCTAGAAAGCTTTTTTGTTATGCTAAACAAAAATGATTGAAAGTTCTAATTTTGGAGCTCTAAGAGGAGCTCTAATTGTGCGATCCATTATGTGATGTGATGTTTACGTTTGCTTACTTATTTTTTTCTTGTTTTCTTTTTTATGTCACATTACTAAAGCTCAAATTAAAACTCTTACTTGCTACTCTATGGTAAAATTGACTTCCAAAAAAATAAATTTCTACCCAGAGACTTCATAGTCATAGAGAAAGTACCATGCACATTATAAAAATTAAATTATTTAAGTTTAATCTGTTTTTAACTCGTTAAAAATTAATTTTTTCAACCTTAGATACTTTTTTAACTATCGTATATATTGGCCTGGTTTAGCAAAGGTTATATTTTTATTTTTTGGGCTAAAATTCACCAAAAAAAAAAAAAGACTAAAATAGTCAATAAGACAAAATGTCACATCAAATCTATAATAATTTCATTTTTTTTGTCACAAACATTACATTTAACTATAAAAAAATCTAACCATCTTTCCAAATACAAATATTTTAGCCTACTAAAATAGCCAAAAACTAAAATAGCTTACTAAAATATCAACTTTCCAAACACCTACATTATAAATAAAAAAAATTAAATTATTTGCATTTGATTCTGTCCAACACGTTAAAAATTCATTTAAAATTAAATTGTTATTTAAACAAGTGATACTCTTAATCCATTTTAAAACTTGTTAAAATTTCAAATCAAACTTAAACAATATACTACTAACTTAATTTAAGGGTAAACTATTAATAAGTCTTAATAGTTAGACTTAATTCCCATCAAGTCCTATTGAAAATAAGTCCTAATAAAATCTTTTCTAAAAATAATTTTTTTGACAATTTTTGCATATGTCGTTAAAAATTGACAATTAGTGACTTTTTTATCATATTTTTATAAATTATCGCTAAAATTTACAATTAGTGACATTTTCTATGACAATTTTTTTAAATTGTAGCTCAAATTTAAAAATTAGTGACATTTTTTTGTAACGATTTTGTTAAACTGTCACTAAAACTTATAATTAGTGATATTTTTTGTAACAAAAAATTTAAATTGTTACTGAAAATTAATAATTAGTGACTTTTTTAATAGCGTTTGATGAAAAATACCATTAATTATTATAAGATCAATTAAACAATAAGTATACCTATTAGAACTTACACGTAAGTCCCCTTAATTTAATTGGTTTATAGTTCTAGTTCACAATAACTAAATTAATATGTTGTTATTTTAGGTTGTGCTATGGTGAATGGTGTTACTTTCATTTTACTTATTTAATTCTTCTTTTTTGTTTTTTGTTTTTTATTGCAATTAAAAAATGACTAGACTTTTATAAGTTTGAAAGGAACTGATTTTGAACATCATGATTACAATGCTTAGAATTGGTTGGAATATAAAGTTGATTCCAAATTATCTATTCTAACAAGAATCAAAATCTGATTCCTCCAATTCTCAGAAAAATGTTAACCATTTAGATAAATAAATAAATAAAAAAGTAATTAGACTCACAATATTTTAACTTTTATAAATTTTTCATAGAAAATTCTAGTGAAATAAAATGCTTGAATAGTATTGTCACATGGATTTTACTACTAGTCTTAATAATGAAATTCTTATTCCTTTTTAAAAAAAAAAAAAAAAAAAAAAAATCAAACATAGCATTTATTTGTTTGTGTTATCATATCTATTAGACTTATTTATTTGTGTCGGGAGTCTATAGATGGTGTGGGTGTTAACAAACTACTTACACTTCAACTAATTTCTTAATCACTTACGATGTGTTTGATTGGGGGAATTAGGGAGGATTATTCATTGTTCAGATTGCTTATCCGAAGGAGTGAGTAGCCTATCGTTTGTTTTTTTTTTTAGTCCGCCGGACATAGAGTTTGGCCGGATTCCTTATCCCCTATATGGGGGATTATACTATCCCAGGGGGGTGTGAGACAATTTTGGAGGGGCTATTTACTATTGGGATTAGGTGGTAAAATGACCATTTTGACCCTCTACTATTTAATTATGTATTATATTTAATAAAATTTAAATGTCTCAATTTAAAAATATAACAATTTTATTTAACTTTTTATTGATTTTTATTTATTTAATTTTTTAAATAATTTTTTACAGATATTTTATTGATGTTTTATTTTAATTTTTTTTATATTTTATTTAATTTCATTATTTAAATTTTAATAGATGTTTTATTTAATTTCATTGTTTAATTATTGTTATTTTTAAAAACAAATTTATTTAAAATTTTAATTAAAAAAATAACATATATTTTTATTGATATTTTATTTATTTAATTTTTAAAAAATAAATTTATTTAATTATGTAAAAAATAAAACAAAATAAATTTTTATTTAATCTAGCTAAAAATGATTAAAATATTAAAGATATATTTAATATTGCTATTACTTAGTAAACAATTAAAAAAGGGTAAAATAGTCTTTTACTCATTTATCCTATCCAATCCGTCCAATCAAACATTAAATTCACTAAAAATAGTCTGTTTTAGACATTTAATCCTATGAGAAAACAAACATATCTAACCAAAAAGTTCGCGGATTCACAGTCCAAGATTCAAATCCGATAAATTCTAATCCCTTTTATCCAGTCCGTCAAATCAAACACACCTTAGATTCTTTGTCTCGAATCTCATGAGTATTATTGTAGATATAATTAACATTAATTACTACTGATATTGCCGTCCCTTTCTAAACAATTTTACAGCATACCACCTTAGCTATCAAAAAATAAAAATTAAAAATATTTTAAGTTTTTTAAAAATTTATTTAAACTATTTTTATTTTATAAGTTAGTTACAAAAATTATATCAAATATTCTAGCACAGACCAAAAAAAAAAAAAAAAAAAAAAAGCCCACCTACTACGCTAGACAATCCTATAACATCGAGATGACCGGATCTTGGAATTGGTGTTGAAATGAATTGGGTAGTATTTTTAATTGGAGAAATACTATAGATCCTAAATAATTTATTAAATTTTTTATTAAATTTCTTACTTAAGTGTGTGACTCACATAAATCTATATATGTGTGTGTCTTACACTCATATAAAATTTGATAAATTATTTGAAATTTCTAATATAATTCTTTTAATTGCGTTCCAAATGGTTTTTTTTTTTTTTTTTGGTACATCGGAAAAGGAAATAACAAACAGAAAACAAGGAAGAGAAAAGCAAAA
This sequence comes from Camellia lanceoleosa, assembly GCA_025200525.1. NCBI lineage: Eukaryota > Viridiplantae > Streptophyta > Magnoliopsida > Ericales > Theaceae > Camellia > Camellia lanceoleosa. Next base: position 116,900,958 of record CM045758.1, on the reverse strand, counting down.
GAAACACCAGCCGAGGAGATCACAAATCAGGGCCTAAGGTAGCCCCTTCCAACCATATTAGCTATCACTAACCCTCTAATTTCTACAGGGGCTTCATCCAGAACAACAAGAGGCTCCGCTTGAGTAGCACCCAGCTTTGCCAGACCATCCGCACTAGAGTTCCCTTCACGCAAAACATGTTGAATGGTGTAACCACACCTTTGCATAAGGAATTTGGAATCTTCCACCAAGCTTCTAATCGAAGAAGAGACCACAGAGCCTTCCTTCAATAACTCAATTGCAGATAATGAATCTGTTTCAATAGTAAGATCTTTGTAACCCTTCTCAAAGGCTATAGTTAAGCCTCGGTAAATAGCCCAAAGCTCCGCCTCTAAACTTGTACAGACATCAAGCTTTCCATAGTAGCCAATTAGCCAGATGCCTCTTTCATCACGAATAAGGCCACCAAAGCCTCCATCCCCTGGGTTTCCTTTCGCACTACCATCAGTGTTCATCTTCAGTTTACCTACAACAGGAGGGCACCAATTAATAACCACATCATAATGACTAGAATGTAAAGCAGAGGATCTAAATGCTTCCTTAATCGCAGAAGCATAATTGCATAAAAGTAAAATACTTTGATACCAATGTAGCTCAACATTATCAAAAACTTTTTTGTTACGGTCTTTCCAAATTTGCCAAAGTATAACAGCAAAAAGAGTAGAATCTAAAATAGAAGAAGGTTTGTTTTTGAGATTTGATTCCAACCAAGTTGTCAACGAGATATGTCGATCCCTAGACAACCACTCCAAATAACCCATATTACTCCAGATAATGGCTGCTTTAGGGCAGTCTCTGAAAATATGATCAATATCTTCCCATAAACAACCACATCTACTGCACTCGGTACTAACAGCCAGGCCTCTCTTGATTCTTAGGCTGTTCGAGAGTATCTTGCCATGTAAGACAAGCCACACAAAGGCCTTGATTTTTTGGGGTAATTTCAACTTCCACAACCAAAGCCAGTTACAATTTTCGGCCTCATAAGTGGCCACCATCTCATAAGCTGAAACTGTTGAAAAGTCACCGGAACCAGAACCATGCCAATAAGGTGTATCTGGATACGTAACAAAACGTGGCAAATGAACTTTTAAAGCAAGATCAACAGCCTCTCTAGGAAGCTTAGAATTCAGCTTAAAGATATCCCAACCACCTTCTTCATCTAAAAGAAGATTGACAGTCTCAGAAGTAATGAGAGGTGAATGTGGAAAGAGTGATGCTAAACTACTCTCACCACACCACCAATCAAACCAGATGGAGATTTGAGTCCCATCCCCAACACTCCACTTACTACCTTTCACAAGAGTCTCTCTTGTACTAAGGATACCTTTCCAAGTGTGAGAAGCTCTTCTCTTGTTGGAATAACCAAGAAGAGACCCCTCTTGGAGGTACTTAGCCTTAATCACTTTAGTCCACAAACAGTTCTCACCTTTGAGTAATTTCTAACCCAACTTAGAAAGTAAAGCAGTGTTATTATGCTTAGCCTTTCTAATACCCAGACCTCCCAATTTCAAGCTTTTACACACAGTGTTCCACTTGACCAAGTGAATTTTCTTTGAGTTCCCCACCTCTCCCCAAAGAAAGTTTCAGTTAACTCTATCCAAGTCATTGCACACACTAACAGGAAGCTTCATAGTTTGCATGGTATATGCAGGTAGAGCAGCAGTCACAGATTTTATCAAGGTGGCTCTACCTGCCAGAGATAGCATATTAGCTTTCCAACTCGATAGCTTCCCTTGAAGCTTATCAAAAATAGAAGAAAAAATGAGCTCTGCTAACTTTCTTATGGAGCATAGGTATCCCAAGATACTTTCCCAAATCTTGGGTGATAGGGATACCACATAAAGCACTCAAGTTCCTGGCCCGAGAATTACACACATTTGGGGAGACAAATAACTTAGACTTAGCCAAGTTCACTTTCAAACCAGAGTGATTTCTAAAATAGTTAAGAACCTCCATAATAGTCTCACAATGTTTAGTATCTGCTTTCTCAAATAATAATAGATCATTAGCGAAAAATAAGTGAGAAATTGCAGGGCCTCTTAAAGAAGCTTTGATACCCTTCCACTGGCCACAATTAACTCTGCCAAGAATCAAGTTAGAGAGCCTCTCCATACATAACACAAATAGATACGGAGACAGGGGATCTCCCTGACGGAGGCCTTTCCTAGGATGAAAATCCCGGACCTGTTCCCCATTCCAAAGAATGGTAGAATTCACAGTTGTAACACAAGTCATAATCAACTCCACCCAACTCAAATTTAGATTTAGCTCCAATAATGTATCCCGAAGAAAAGTCCAAGACACATTATCGTAGGCTTTCTCCAAGTCAATTTTGAAAATCATCTCACCTTTAGTCCCTTTCTTAGATCTTAGAGTATGGATAATTTCTTGGGCAATGATGATATTGTCATTAGTGGACCTACCTGGGACAAAGCTGCTTTGGTTTGGACTAACAATTTTATCAAGGAGGGGTCGGAGCCTATTCACAAGGACTTTGGTCAGGGTTTTATAAAGCACATTACACAAACTTATAGGTCTGAAGTGTTTAATGGTTTCGGGGTTCTCAACCTTAGGAATAAGGGTGATTAGAGTTTTGTTTATTTCAGGAGGTATACTACAAGAACTAAAACAGGACTTGATACAGTTATACACAGAAAAACCCACAATATTCCAAAAGGTATGGTAAAATATAGATTGAATACCATCACACCCAGGAGCTTTGAAACCCTTAATGGATTTCACGGCTGACCAAATCTCCTCACTTGAAAGAGGTCTACAAAGATCAATATTCTCATCATGTGAGAAATTAGAGGTAGTACCATAGTTCCACCCCTCCCCTTCCACAGAGGAGAGAGAAGTGAACAGCCTCTCAAAATGATCCCCCACATGCTTTTTAAGGTCTCCAGGATTCGAAACCCAGCAACCACCCTCATCCTTAAGGGTAATCACCCTCGAGTTTCTTCTTTTAGCCAGAGTGGAAACATGAAAGAACCTGGTGTTTCTTTCTCCTATAGTTATCCAATTAGATCTGGACTTTTGAAACCAAAGAAGCTCTTCTTGATACAAAATATTATTATACTCTTTCACAAGCTCTTTTTCAAGGATAAAAAGATTATGAGAAAACTTGCTAGACTGGGCCTTTTGAATGCCTTCAATTCTACCGAGAAGCCATCTCTTATTGTGGAAAATGTTTCCAAAAATAGTTTTATTCCAAGAAGAGGCCTTATAAGAGATACAGGGGATAGCTTCAAGAATAGAATTGTTAGATTCAAGCCAGGAATCTTGGACTAAAGATTTAAATCTGTTGTCTAGAAACCAAGCAGCCTCCATACGAAAGGGTCTAAGAGATGGGTTAGGGAAATGAGTACCTTCAGTGTAAACAATCAAGGGACAATGATCAGAATATGTTCTGGGAAGGTTCCTAACAGCCCCTTCTTGAAAAGTAACTCTCCATTTAGTATTACAAGCTGCACGATCCAATCTTTCAAGAGTATTAGCTAAACCTTGCCGCCCATTAGTCCAGGTAAGGTTAGGTCCTAAACAACCCAAATCCATAAGATTGCATCGATTCAACCTGGAAGCAAACTTCCTGGTCCTGGCATGGCTATGCGAAGGCACGAAGCTAAATCTTTCATTTTGACTAGCAAAGTCATTAAAATCACCAACAGCCAACCAAGGTTCAGACATGTTATCTGCCATAGATTCTAAATTATCCCACAAAATATCACGATTTCTGGGATTGGGACTGGCGTAAACCGCCGAAAGAATCCAATCTGGAAAATGATCCCGCTTGATTTTGGCGTGAATAACTTGAGGATTGGCTTCCAAGGCCATGACAGTTACCTTGAAAGGGTCCCAAAGGAGCCATATACCACCACACTTACCCACTGGGTCAACGTAAGTGGAAGCAGTAAATCCCAGATTGTTGAAAAAGAGGCCTATTGAGCTAAGTTGAACCTTGGTCTCCATAAGAACAATGATGGATGGATTATGGCTTTTCAAAAGCTCGCGTAGAGTACGCTTAAACACACTGTTACCGGCTCCTCGACAGTTCCACACTAGCATCTTCATGGATGATGAATTGGGGTATTGTGGCAGCGGACTGAAATCAGGGGTTCGTAGAATCTTCCTAACTCGTAGTCGGTCGTTCACCATGGCTCTTGTTGAGCCTATCAGAATGCTGTGGTTTGTAGTCCCGTAGCTCATCATGTTGAGATCTATCTTCACCCGAGCTTCTTCGATCCACCACTCTGTTACGATTAGGTAAGTAGCTTCCCTCTCTGGGTCGATCGCTATGTACATTTGATTGCAGCTGACCCGGTGCTGGATCACGTCTTGGACTTCCATAAACACTCAATACTGGGTTTTCAGGGATGGTGGAAGAGATATTATGTATAACTGGAGATAGGGGTGAAGAGTTACCTGGATCAGGAGGGTGGGAATGGGGTTGAATAGAAACGCTAGTGGATGAAGATTTCAGAATCTGAGGCGAGTTCTCTAACTCAACCACTGCATTACAAATGTTAAAAGGGGTGATACAGCTAACTTCTTCACTGATATGCTCCAAAGCCTGTAGACTGGCAAAAGGGTTAAGGCTAGCATTCATGATGTTACTTTTCATACCATCACATGGGTTACTTGGTTCAGTGTGCCTCACAAATTCATTGGTGTGACAAGTATCAGCACAATCTTTCTGGCTTTGTCCCGCGCCCACCTTGGGCTGAAGTGGAGGATTTATTCCTATTAAATTTGGGCACTGTATCCCCTTTGGGTTTCTGACCCCCATTTCCATGGGTTTTATTAGGAGGCCCATTCATTTGGCCTTTATTGCCTCTCTTCTTACCCTTCCTGTCTACAAGCATCCAAGGCCCAAAACTCTCTCCTAGTGGATCCGTGGGGTTTGAATTAGGAACTGGAATACTTGGGCTTAGGCCCTCTCTACTCTTGTCGTCCTCTCCAACGGACATAGCCGTACTATTCTGATCACCAGAGGAAGGGCTAGGAACCTGCTGTGGAGCTTTCTCACTACACCACTCTCTTCGATGACCTACTCTGCCACAGGTAAAACAAAATGAATGTAAGTGCTCATATTCAACACTGTAATTATACTTACCAATAGAAAATTGTGAGATTAGAGGTTTCTTGAGATCCATCTCAATGCAGACTCTCGCATATTTTCCTCATGTTGTTGTCGCCGTGTTAAGGTCGATCTTCAAGGGCTTACCTAAGGATTTTGCTATATGAAAGAGCACCTTCTCATTGTAATACTCAATGGGGAGCTGGGGAAACATCACCCACAACGCAGTTTGAATTTCTTCAGCCGCAGCTGGTTTAAAATCTGGTTTCCATTTACGGACCGTTAGGTAATGATCAAGGACAATCCATGGACCCCCAGTGTAAACATAGGTATAATCTTCCTTCAATTGAAACTTAATAAGAAAGAATCCCGAATCCAAATCTATGGTCTCGAAATCCCCTTGAAGATCCCAAAGCTTTCTGATCTTGAATAATAGTAACTTGTACCCAACTTTTTTGCCCATCAGTTTAATTATAAGACAGTTCTTCCAAGGTCTCCTAATTTTTGCCAAAAGCTTCTTGGGTAGCGATATGCGTGGTATCCCAGAGAATACAACCTCGGGATCTGCATCCTCCCTTTCTACTTCGTCACCGTCACTTTCGAATTCATCATCAGTCGATAGATCATCTAGATCCTCATCAAAAGGTCTCTTATTGAGGCGTCTATCAACAAGCGCATCTTTGAAAGATCTGGTGTGGGGCTTTGCTGATTTATTTACACTGGGATCAACTTCCCCAACTAAAGGCTTCGTCTGAAGTACAGGGGTTGGGTTATCCAACATAGTGTCATCGTCGCCGGCAACGGACTCTTTGATCTTCTTGGTACTGCGTTTCAGGTGGTCCTCTTCCTCGGAGGATTTGCCTTCGAGGTTACCGTTATCGCCTTCAGAGAGCAGAACTTTAGAGAGAGAAAGAGCCATATTTGGTAGCTGTATACTCCACCTTATTAAAAAATATATTTATTCCAAATGGTTTTCATCTTGGAGTTTATGTTGACATTAATTGAATAGTATTTTCTTTGAGTTTGATGTTGACATTAATTGAATAGTATTTTCAATGACTTCTTTGAGTTTAATGTTGACATTAATTGAATAGTATTTTCAATGACTTCTTTGCTTGGAAAGGTTGCTTGGGCTAGACCTTTGTCCCTATTACCTGTTTCATTTCTTTGTTTCTGTCCTTTAGTAACGTATATATTACTGCGATTGTAAGAAAATCATAAAAAAAATAAAAATAAAAATAAAAAAGAGCTAAAATTGAACCCCTTGAAGAGAAGATTCCTTGAACTTGTCAAAGGGTAAATATGTCATTTAAAAGAAAATTGTGTGGATCTAATCTTTCCAACCGTCATATTATCCCCACCTTGTAATAATAGCAACTAACGTAATTCCGGTGTTGTAAATAAATAATTTAAAATTAATTTTGAAATTAAAAAATAAAAGAATTAAAGTGTGAAGGCAAAAACTATTTATAATCAAGAATTTTAATTATTTTCATCTCTATTACATTTAAAGAGTTATTTATTTATTTATTTTTATTTTTTACTACACCATTGATGGTGCGTTCTTTATATTAAATAATAAACAGTTAGAATTATCTTAAATTGACCATCAAATTTGAAAGAGCATTTAGGATTCATTTGAGAAATGGGTTGACTTTTTAGTTTTTTTGATTATTTTAGCCTGAGACTAAAAAGTCTGATTTGAAAAAGGCTTTAGGCTTTTTTGGTTTTTTTTATTCTTTTGTGAGAAAAAGAATATAATGATTATGTGTTAGATGTGATATTTTGTCTTATTGAGCTAAAAAACATATTTTATTTTTTGTGGCTAAAATAGCAAAAAAAAAAAACCCCAACTTTTGCTTCCCAAACGAGGCCTTAGATTTAGGCCTATTTTGGAAATATGGTAAAAATTGACTTTTTGACTTTTAACCAAGTTTTTGGTTTTTTTAGACAAATAATTTGATAAATTGGTAAAAAGTTATTTTTGGCTTTTTTTTTATTAATATTATTTATGATATCAAATCACAATAAAATGACCAAACTACCTCAATTCAATATAAAATATTTACAACTTCACTCATGTAGCATATTTTGACCATCAGGGATAGAATTATAATTTCAACAGTAGCTAAAAACCAACTTCTCAAATGAAAAAAAATACAAAAAACCAACTTTTAACTTTTACTATAAACCTAAAAAAGTGACTAAAAGTCAAGTTCTCAAAACACCCCTTAGTGTGCCCATTTGAATTGTAAAAAATTTAAAATTTTACTTTGAAGAATTAGAACCCTCACAAAATCTTAGTTAAAAAGACTCGTTGACTTTATATATAGATAAATGAGTTTTTATTGTTGTTGTCGCCCTTTTTTTTTTTTTTTTTTTTTTTTTTTTTTTTTTTTGAGAAGGGATGTCGTAAATTATATATTTCGTAAGTGTTTTAAAATTTTGTTTTATTTTTATTATAGATAGATGGGGAACTTGAGGTTTTGGAGCTTCAAATTTAAGCCTTTGTTTTGTTTTGGATGTAGATTGACTTTTTAATTATTTTAAATTGGGGTTAAAAAATTTCGTTTGATAGACTTTTTGAATTTTTTAACTTTTATGAGAGAAAAAATGAAACAATTGTGATTTGGATGTAATGTTTTGTTTTATTAATTTTTTAGCTTATTTTGTCTTTTTGTGACTATTTTAGCTCAAAAGATATATGCCAAACGAAGCTTAAGTAGGATGGTGTTACAGATAGTTACAATTAATCACATTACTTACGGTAATTTCTTTATGTTATAAGTTGTGCAATGATACAAATTTAAAATTTTGATTTCTTAAAATAATTAAAGTAAAAGTAAAAATAGAGAATTTTTTGTATGTAAAATAATTTTATATATGATTTTAAGAATATTTGACATAACAAAAGGGTGATAAATTAGGAATTTTTGGTAAGTAGAAATTAGAAAACATATATATATATATATATAAGAGAGAGAGAGAGAGAGAGAGAGAAGGAAAATGAGTGAGACGATGAGTGATTTATGGGATTATTTTTTTTTTAAGAAAGGCTTTAGGGAATTAATTAGCAGAGATAAAGTTATTGATTAAGTTATTTAGGAAATAACTTATATTAAAAACAATTATTGAAAAAGAAGTTTGATACCAGTATACAATATTATCATATAAAAAAGAAAAGTTTATTGTACTACTTTCCTACTTAAAAGTAGGGTTGACGCCGTCACGCTGGTATACAATCTTATTTATTTTAAAAGAACAATACTATATCTCTTAATTTTTTCCTTCTAAACTCCCCCTCATTAGGTGAGAATTTTAGGGGAGAAAATTAGAGAGACGGAGCCTTTTATGTTTTAAAAATAAATCAAAAAGACATGCATCCTTCTCAAATATATATATATATATATAATTTGATACGTTTCTTAATACACTAGGTTTTATAAGAATGAGTTCAAATTTGATTGTGTATACAATCAAAACTATGTTGATGATCAATATATTCCAACCTTACGATATTTTTAAAAAAATATTAGTAGAATCCATCAATATATAACATATAATTGGAGACCAAAAATCAAAAATTTTAAAATATTTAAAATTACCTGATCAATGTTAGATCATGATGTTATAAAATAAAATTTTCGATATCAATTGCACAATTACAAAGTTTTGCGTTCCTTTCTTACTGTCCTGCAAATATGTAATCGTTTGTCAAAAGACTGCTTATAAAATCAATATACATTGATACGGACTTTACATCTAACAAACAAAACTTGAGAGTGTCCATTTAAAATGAAATATACACACATAAAATATAAGTCTAATTGATTTATGCACACGAATATGTTTAAATGTATTATGAACTTAAGTATACTTGACCTGTTTAGTAAACATTAGAGAGCAAAATGACTCCAAGCATAAATCAAGGAATAATTATTATTTTTTAAATGATTAATTAAATAGATTAGGCAATAGTTTTTTTTTTCCATATATTTTTTAATTTAAAAAACCAACAAAATTAGTTGGAGATCTTAGAGCTCTCACAATGCTTATCATTTGAAATCCTCTTTTCCTTAATATATATATATATATAGATAAGTCTAAAGTGTATAGATGATCAAACATATAGATAACTTCTATGGAGTGGGACATAATGTGGGACTCATTTATGAGACATTTGTATCTCATTCGATATTTGGTTTATGTGTTTCTAACATTGTTGTAATTAGGACCGTGCAAAATATCGTCAAATCTATTAAAATCACACCGATCCACATTGTTCTATCCGCTAATCAATGATTAAATTTTAAAATTTATAATCCCTTTCGAAATCGTTCCGCCATAGTTAATAAATATATTTTTTTTAACCTCTAACGAAACATCAAAGTAAAAATGAGTGTCAGTGAGATTTAAGATGTGAAATTTGTTACAAATTAGTAGTTATATATGAAAAACATTATGTAAAATTAATTTCTTTCATATATACGAAAAACATTATGCAAATTAGTATTATATATTATGTAAATGCTTGATAATTAATTAAGAATATTTTTCAATCTGCCAATCTGTCCCAAACCATGATTTGGTTATTTGTCAATCCGTCAATTTGTCATTTGGTTTATAATTTTATTCCCAAACCATTTGAAACGTACTGCTCATACCCCTAGTTGTAATAATAACATCTTTTTTGATCAATCAAAAAGGAAGCTTTATTGATAGAAAATCATGCATTGAGTACAAGATACATCGATAAAGCAAGGCAATTGCTCAAAGCATCACAGCGAGACAATCCCAATTAAGTTGGCACTAAAAACCACAGCAAATCATATGCTTAGCACACCACCAACAGTTGGTGAGAAACCAATAGAGTAACAAAACAAGAACCAAACACACTAAACCCTAACAGCACACTAGCAGCAGCTGCAAACCAACCAATTACAGACAAAATTGAACACCCCTAATGTTTGAAACAATGTCAAGGATAGTGAATTGAACACCTTTCAAGTTTGATTTTGCCCACAAAGCCACCCTAACCTTAACAAGTTCCCCAATCCCAGCAAAATTTGGTTGATTACCATTAAACACACACTCATTCCTTGCTTTCCATATCGACCACAACAGGGTAATAAGCGCAAGCTGCCAAAGTATTTGCTCCTCCCTTTTAAACTTAGCTCCCATCCACCAATGTAGCAGCCCCTCCACACTTGCTGGAGTTACCTAGCAAATTCCCCACCAGTCCAAAAGATCAGACCACACTCTCCACACTGCTGGGCAAAGTAGCAGAACATGGTTGCTTGTTTCAGGTTCAGATTTACAGAAAGGACACACAAGAATCTCAGTACTCCTGATCACCCCAATCCTTTGAAGGAAATCTGCTGTCTTGACCCTACATCTCCATGCTAACCATCCAAGGAATTGTGCTTTTGGTGGAGCTGCATTTTGCCACAGCATCTCAGCAACTTGCAACCTAGGACCATGCTTAGCTTCTTGCCAATTCCTTACTGATGCAACAGTAAACTGTCCTGAAGAGGCTGCCCCCCAATGTCAATGATCAGAGCAATTTGGGCTGAGCAATGGAGCAATTCCCAACAAACCCTGAAGCCTTCCAATCTCTTCTTCTTCCCATGCTAAAAGAGACCTTCTAAAAGAGAACGCCCAGCCCCCTGAGCTTTGCTTCTATGCACAAATTCCTGCAAAGTACCTTCTTTCTCAATAGATAAGCTATACAACCTAAGAACCTCCTCTTTCATCTGACTATTCATGCACCACCAATCGGTCCAGAAGTGAATCCTCCTGCCATCACCAACCTTGATTTTCAGATTGCTAACATAGAAGTTGAACAGATCTGAGTTAGACAAAATAACGATCAAAATGTCTCTCCAAATTGATGATACCTTCCTATCATCCTCAGGATTCAAAACTGGTAACCATCTTCCACCTTAAGAGCCATACTTGCAAACTAAAACTTGTTTCCATAAAGCTAAGTCATCAGACCCAAACCTCCACCACCATTTTAGTAACAAATTTTCATTAACCTCCTTAATTCCCCTGACACCTAACCCTCCTTCCTCACATACCCTCTGAATGAAATGGCAAGACATAATGCAAATTCTATAACAGTTGGAGTGTGGGGTCAACTTTTGAAATTTTACTTGCAGTCATTTGGAGGATTTAGGAGAGAAAAATTGCGTGAATGAAATATTTTTCTAATAATATATAAAATCATATATATTTTTTGACTTGTTCCCCATATATCACGAAAAATTATTGGTTGGTTCAGGTGGCACCACGGGGCCATGCTCCTCATCAATCACAATTTATCATGTCCCCTCATATTCTCTAATCACCTAATATAAATTCGTAAGTCCCACCCCCTCCACCAATCACAACACCACGTGTGACAGTACCCCAAGACCAACCAATAACTTCTCATATATCACGCGGGTATAAATATATGCTTTAGTTTGGATTTAGGCTCTAAAGTTGTCTTGAGGGTTCTAACATGATGGGAAAAACCATACAACTTGTTTTCTCTATCTTCCTTTTCTTTATAGTTATTACAATAATTTCCTTGAGAGGAACGGCCATGGCACAGGGCACAACAAACACAACAACAGTCCAAGTAAAGGTAGGAGTGGTTCTTGACATGAACACTTGGGTTGGTAAGATGGGTTTGAAGGGTATCTCCATGGCCCTCTCAGACTTCTATTCATCTCATGTTCATTACAAAACCAGACTGGAGCTCCACGTCAGGGATTCTAAGGATAATGTTGTTGGTGCAGCTGCAGCAGGTCTCTCTCTCTCTCTCTCTCTCTCTCAAATATAATTTATATATAGTTATATATGTATAATCAATAATTAAGTACTCTTAATCCTATTAGCCACCGAAGATAATCTTCAACCTGCAGCAAGTTCAATACTGTAATAGGAATGGGGGCTGAGGGATAGTTAGCTCTAGTATGCTGTGGGCTGACTTGGTGTGGTCTTGCTAAGTTGCTCTCTGTTTTGTTGCTGCTATTTGTATTGGAACCTCTTCCTGCTGTGGGTGTGCATATGATTGATCTCGCGTCCGGTGTCAGTAATTAGGATGCAAGGCATTGACAGTTTCCATAGCCTTTATGTTGTATGCTTATTTTATATTAACATAATCTTTTTTTGCTGATAAAATAAAATAAAAGAAAATTTAAAAAAAAAAAAAACAACAACTACAACAAAATGATTCTTTATTTTAATAGGCTTTTCAAAAAATAGAGCCTTCATGAATTAGAATTTTTAAATTTGTTTTTGGAAGCCTTAGGTAATAAGTAAAGTGACTTATTAATTGAACCATCTCTGCTTAAAACATGTTTAGATATTGAATTTATGCAAGAAAACAATAAAATGCAAGTTATATTTCATTTATTTTTTCTTTTCAATTAGTTCATACACTTATGATCAGTTAGTTGATAATGGCGGTCAAAATCTCGACCCGGATCTTACGATCTTACGATTTTACGATTTATCTGGACACAATCGATCTGAATCATGTGAAAAATCCCTTATAGATAGAATCTTTCGATCCTAATAATTGGATCTTATAGAATCATGGAATCCCAATCAGAATCCGATCATATCTGATCCAATTTGTAAGCTTGATTTTGTATTATATGATCTATTTTATTGTAAATTTTTATGTTTGTTACCTAAATACCAATTTATGTGGTTCAAATGAATAAGTAATATTGAATCAAATATACTAAGAAAAACAAATTAGGAAAATAAAAATTTTAAATTTGTAGTAATTTAAGAAAACTAACTAATTGGAAAAACAAACTTAACTTTAGTGAAGTCTGAGAAGGGTAAGATATATGCAATTTCATTAAAATTTTTGAGAGGCTTTTTTTGTGACTCAAACCCGCTCGCCCAGAAATGCTAGCAACAAACCTTATCATTCGATCAAATTGCTCTTTTGAGTTCTCAAGCTATTTTCATATCTAATTTTGTTAAATATTTTTCTTTTACTTTTTATGCATTATTTTGCAAAGTGTTCTGTTATAAAATTCTTCTTCTTCACCTTTTTTTTTTTAAAAAAAAAAATGCAGAACTTTTACTATTGAGTTTTCTATTGTATAATATTATATTTACATTTTATATGAAGTATTATATTTTTCATAATATCTTCACTTCTTTTTATTATAAATTAGGCTTATTTTGTGTATATTATTTAAGAAATGTTTATTTAAATTAAATTATTTTGTAATTTTTCATTTTTGATAGGATCTTACGATCCTTGATTTGAACCTGTAAACTCTTCCAACGATTCAATGTAAGATCTCGATTTTAACAACTTTTTGATACAAATGATTTTTTTTAATGCTTAAAATAAGCCATTTTATATTATATTTTTTTTAGCTTTTTGGTAACCTTCCCTCATTTTTTTTTCATTTTAAATGATTTTATTTTGAGTAAAAAATTTTAGCTCTGTTTGGTTTGATTTTTGAAATTAATTGTGAAAGATTAGTTTTTGAAAAGAGTTTTCAAAATTCAAAAAGTTGTTTGGTTTTATATTTTGAAAATAGTTTTGTAGTTGAAGTTTTGTAATTTGGGATGAATTATAGTTGAATAGATGAATGTGAGAGAAAAAGTAATTGACTGATGTGTAGTATATTAGACAATGAGAGAGAGGAGAAAAAAAAATATTAATTAATATGTAGGATGTGAAAGAATGAGAAAAAAGATAGAAAAAATAATTGAATATAATTTTAAAAAACTATAAACTAAACAAATTTTAAATTTTGAGCTCTAAAAAATCCATTTGAAAACTTAACAAAACACAATCTTTCTTTTTAAATCCGTCTAATAGAAAGTCAAGCTCGTTTTATTTAAGTATTTTATTTTCATATTTAAAATTTTAACCAAAAAAATCGAAGTGATTGGGTTTCAAGAAAGCGATGTAACTAAGACAATATGTAACCCTCGTTGAGGTCACACATTCATCAGAAATATCTAATACGAGATATATCTAGTACGATATATACAAGGCTTGTTTCCCATATTGGAATGTAATAAATAACCAGATTAATTAATACAAATTTGTATAAATCCAAGAAAAAATAAAAACAGAAAATTATCTCACAAGATACTTTTTTTTAATATTCTTTTTGTGAGTGCATAGACCTATTAAGCCTTTGTTTGAAATAAGTTAAAATGAAGTTTTTTGAGCTTAAATAGTTACAGGAAGATAAAATAAACTTTTAAATTTAATAAAACAAAATGTAACATCCAAATCATAATCATTTCATTCTATCATAATCATTTTATTTTTTCTCTCACAAAAACAAAAAAAAGTCAAAAAATATATTCCAAATAATTTTTTTTAATTTCAGACTAAAATAATTAAAAAAAATTAAAAAACTAACTCACATCAGAAACGAGCTCTTAGAATTATTATTATTATTATTATTATTTATTTATTTATTTATTTTTTTTTGGTGAATAAGGCCATGGTGATCTTGGTCCATCATCCAATGCAGACAAATTAACAATGCCCCACGCGTCTTCTTCATTGGCAAATTCACAATAAATTATAGGGAAGAATTCTTTAAATGCCCCACGCGTCTTCTTCTTTGGCAAATTCACAAATTATAGGGAAGAATTCTCATGTTGCTAATTCGACTGGGGAGTAGGATTCTCTATACTACTTTCTTGCAATAAAATGATTGTGTTTTAAGCTTAAATCATCTGCTTAAATCATAATTAATTATGTTTTGAACTTAAATCATCTACTTAAGTCTTGTTTGGCATGCAATAGTTTTAATCTAAAAGTTAAAAAATTATTAAAAAAATTAAAAAGTCTATAATCTATATCAAAAAGTTAAAAATTCTCTTTTCTCTCTACTTTTTGTACATCTTTTCGTAAAAAAAAAAAAAATTAAAAAGTCATTCCAAACTATTAGTTTTTTTATCTTATATTTTAATCAAAAAATTAAAAAATTACTAAAATAGCATGTTCCCCAACAAGACCTTAGACTAATATTGAAAGATTATTACGAAAAAGATTATTGTAGATAATCCTGTCCCTTTAACTGGAGGGTACTAGTTGACTCCCTGAATTTTTCTTACATTTTGCAATAATTTTGTAATTCCATAATCGAATTATTTTTATTCTTAAAAAATAAATGGCATGATTTTGAAAATAAATTGACTATTTTTAAGACAAATGCAATTGAATCATATAACTATAGTTGTTCAATTAATTCAATTTTATTTGTTTATTTATTATTTTTCAAATAGAGATTCAAATAATCTAATAAAATGAATAATGAAGATCATAAAATAGATTCTGTGGTAAATTTATTGAAAACTGTTGGGATTCCAACTAGGGAGAATGTCAACCTTAAATTATTAAAATTATTATTATGAGCTCGGCAAAAATTAATTTTTTATCAATAAAAAGAACCTTTATTGAACAGGAATCAAAATGAAGCCTTTGTATCATACATCAATAGGAAAAAGCGGAACAAATGGAATCATGCTATTAACATCAAAGTAAAAATCTATGATCCCAGCTAAGTTGGCCCTTAAAATACTGCACAATTATCTGCAGCACAATTCCTATGATTAAAGAGAATTCACCATGGCCACCATGACAAAGATCACACCTCCTGGCCAGAAAAAGCCACAACAAACAGATAGCTTATTGATAATTGGGTTAGATTTGACCCGACCCATTACGCATGGAACATCCACATGGGTTATATGTTTAAATAAGATAATTAAAGGGATTATCTTTTAGGAGGTGTTTGAATTGTTGTGGGAGACTATAACTCCACCTTTATCAGCAGAGAATCTCCATATATTTGATATAGAGAAAATAATATACGTATTATTGTTGTGGGAGTTTTACCCGAAAAATCTCTACAGAATTTCTCTCTCTGTTCTTCCCTCTTAGGTCACCACTATAGAACCTAGGGATTTGAAGTGTGGATAATACATTGAGAAACTCTGGTAGCTTCTCAATTGATGACGAAGGGTTTTCCGGACAAGGCTTGTAATTCAAGCATCCAATCCAAATCGTTTCCGCTTCAAGTAATATGATTACCCGCACATTTTACTTCATTGGTATCAGAGCTATATTTGTAACGCCCTCAAAATATTTAATATAAAAACATCAATTAAAACATAGTTAAACACTAAAAGGTCTTCTTTCTCATTGAACTAAGGTTTTCCTTTACAGTTTCCTATTCAACATATTAAATGTACTTTCATATGACAAAGTTTAACAAGTTAGAGGGTACAAGATAGAATGCCTTAATGGCATACAAAAATTTAGGGCATTGCCCTATTACAACAAAAATAAACTCACCGTCCTAAACAAATAAGCTTGGAGCTTCCACATTTAAACATCCATGAGCCTTAGCACTCCAATCAAAACAAAAGAGTATATTTTATCTCACTGAGGTGATGACATATCACCAATTCTTGAAAATGTTAGATAGGGATGAGCTATATGCCTAGTACAAATACATTTAACAAAGTATCTAATTATTTGAATATCTACATGGCATCATCATAACCCAAACATAATTTAAAGTTTATGCTCAAAAAAATAAAATTTCATTACAAACCTTTCTCAGCACAAACGTGGTACATATGCCATAAATCCCTCATAGGAGCCTCATACTACTTATACACATAGAACCAAAACTACTCCCTACATTTTCCGGCTATTAATATGGCAGGTGGTGGGTACCCAAAATCATCTATTTTTCCATTTTTGCCGACTATCATATGGCAGGATCAGTGGATATCCAAAAATATTTTTCCACATTTGTCCGGTGATAAGCTCAAAACAGTGCAATTGGGTACCTTAACTCCCCGCGCGAGTATCAACACAACACATTGTTCTAAAAAAAATCGACTCTCTGCCCATACTCATACTCTATTTACTTCTCTCTTTTACCATATTCCAAGTAATCAGGTATTCAATAAAACATGAGATGAATAGTGAAAATAGAATACATGGGTTATCAATTTCCAAGTCCACAATCTCAACTCAACATACATTAATAATGTATTCCAAACCTAATTATCCACATAATTTCAAGACTTGAAAGCCAATTCCATCAAAGCATCATTTTTCACCAAAATCAAAATTAAGGTTTTAATAAATTTGGGCTTTTACCCCCTCTTCATATATATGGTAGTTCTCAACACCAATACTCAACATCCATAAGAATTTATTTGAAATTTTAATAAATGTTCGATAAAATCCCCTTTTTATGTTAAACATAAAACTTAACTTTTGCTCAATCATCAAAATAAAGTATCATGGTCACGACAATACCACATAATCATCCTCAAACTAAAGAGATACTAATTTAAAACTAACCCTACCTCAAGGAAATAGCAAGAAACTAGACTTCTAAGAAGAATCCTTCGTAGAATCAAAATCCAATCAGTAAAAAGTAAATCCTTACATAGACTCCACTTCTTGCAAGTGATTTAAGCTTGAAACTAGTAAAATGAGAGCTATGTAGATAGAGAATTCTAGGGTTTTTGGAATTAGTGAGAGAGGAAGGAAAGAAAAATAAAAGTGCAATAAATGATCTAAAAAGTGCTTTTGAGCTACTAAATTCACGCAGAGTGGTGAATGAGACCTCTAAGCATCTCTATTTACAAAATGAGATACTGGGAACCCCTTATATTCGCTCGAGCGACCAATTATTCGCTCAAGCGGTCTCTCGACCTACAAAACAAACTACTGAAAGTACCTCATCTTCGCTCGAGGGGTCTTTCCACCGCTCACCTAAAACAAATTGTCACGGTGGCCTTGTTTGGCAAAGGCTATTTTTTGCCTTTTGGGTTAAAATTTACAAAAAAAAAAAAAAAAAAAAAGGTTAAAATAGTCAATAAAACAAAATATCACATCAAACTCATAATCATTTCACTTTTTCTCACAAACATCACATTTAACTATAAAAAAATCCAATCATCTTCCCAAACACAAGTATTTTAGCCTACTAAAATAGTCAAAAACTAAAATAGCCTACTAAAATAGTCAACTTCTCAAACGAGGCCATAGAGTTAATTTTAATAATATCATTTCATTCTTCTACATGTAAAATGCAGCTGTGGAACTACTGAAAACAGAACAAGTGAAAGCCATCATTGGGCCATTGACATCCATGCAAGCAAATTTTCTAATTCATCTCGGAGAAGAAGCTCATGTCCCCATTATTTCATTCTCTGCAACAAGTCCTTCCCTCTCTTATCTTCGGAGTCCGTATTTTTTTCGAGCTGTTCTAAATGACTCGTCTCAAGTACAACCCATAACGGCTATAATTCAAGCTTTTGGATGGAAAGAAGTAGTACCCATTTACATAGAAAATGAGTATGGAGAAGGTTTGATTCCATTTTTGACTGATACATTTCAAGAAAACGAAATTCGTGTTCTGTACAAAAGTATAATTCATCCTATGGCCAGTGATGAAGAAATTGTTGCAGAGCTTTACAAGCTGATGACAATGCAAACCCGAGTTTTTATAGTACACATGACTCGCTCTCTTAGCGCTCGCTTATTTACCAAAGCAAATGAAATCGGGATGATGAGTGAAGGGTATGTCTGGATCATAACTGATGGGATAACGAATTCCTTGAATTTTTTTGACCCTTCAATCATCATCGACTCAATGCAAGGAGTGATTGGTGTACAACCACACGTTCCAAAAAGTAAAAAGCTTGAAGATTTTATTAGTAAGTGGAAAAACAAAAAGCACCAAGAGAAAACTAGTAGTGGTCTAAATGTTTTTCGGTTATGGGCATACGATGCAGCCACAGCCCTGGCAATGGCGGTTGAGAAAGTTGGCCCGTTGAATTTGAGCATTTCCAACATTGCAAAAAATTCAACCACTGACTTTGAAAGTGTTGGGGTGTCTCAAAATGGTATTCATCTTTGTCAAGCTCTTTCAAGCACTAGATTTCGAGGACTGAGTGGAAATTTCAGCTTTGTTGATGGGCAACTACAATCGTCTGCTTTTGAGATTGTGAATGTGATAGGAAATGGGCCGAGAGGGATCGGATTTTGGACGCTGAAACAAGGAATCGTAAGGCAATTAAAGTTTGATGCAGTAAATACAAGTTACAAGGATTACTCAACATCTCAGGCCAACCTTAAAGCTATTATATGGCCAGGTGATATACTAACATATGAATTTTTTCCATTTATAGCAGCTATTCCTCAACTACTTCCATTTTTTTTTCCTGTTATAATAACAAAGCTTTATGTATAGACAGAATTAAAACATTGACAGGAAATGAATTGTGTGATTCAAATTTATTTTAAGTATTACTTACGTTGTGTTTGGTTGGGAGATTTGAAAAGGAAAATAAAAAAGATAGGTGGAATGATAATAAAATATACCTATATTTCATCTAGTTTCACACATCTTCTTCCTTTCCATTTCCAAATATCTCCCCAAATCCTCCGACCAAACCCAGTATTATTGTAACACTTAAAATAAATCTCAATAACATTATAATTTTTTATATTTTAATTATGCACAATAATTATTTCTCTTTTGATACTCTTCCACACTTCTTCCATTTTATTTTTTGTTAATAAAATGGGACAAGGCTTCCTTTGTTCCATTAAGGGGATTTACAGCCAACTCTATTGACTTGATTTATTTACTTTCAAGTTAAGTTCATTTTTTCACTTATTAATATTTTTAAAAAGCGTTGGGGTCAAATAAATATTTTAAGGCTTGTTGGTGCATTAAAAAAGCATGCAAGATTTATAAGTATTTACGTCCATCATATAGGATTAATAATTTGACTTCTATCCATTTAAGGGTCAAGTTGAAACGACCGGGTCCATACTAGGCTCACTTCGTTTATCTGAATGGTTGATATTCTTGGTCTTGCCTCATATCTAAAATGAAATTGAGCAAACATTAGTAGTCATCTGGTTGGATCATTTGTGCTTTAAAAAAAAAACTTTTTGCATTAATGATCTACTTAGTAAATCATACAATATGAACAGTCTGAATTATCGAAATGAGCCCAAAGTGAGTTGAAAATTGCCTCAACTAGATTTTATAGACTGAAAAAAAGCCTATTCCAATAAATTATTACTTCTTTTTTTTTTGGGCTTTATTTTGATTACTCTTTCACACACTTTTCATTTTATTAAAAACAATAATGTTACAATAATTATATTTTTATATCATATTATACTATCATTTTTTGGTCAACAAAACGTTAGTGTAACGGTCTAACTATTCATGTATACCTCCAATTCGGATTGATAAGTAAAGTGACAAATTAAACGAAAAAATAAGATGGTAGAAATAAATTAGTCATTGTAGCATTATTTTATTGAAAAAGGGTCTGTATTTTTATTTTATTTTATTTTACTTTTATTATTTTTGAGTTTTGAAGGTGATATTACATATACTCCGAAGGGATGGGTGGTGCCAACAAATGGAAAGGTGCTGAGAGTGGCAGTTCCAGTGAAGAATTTTTTTAGTGATTTTGTGAGGGTGAGGAGAGATCCTATCACTAACAGGACGATGGTCACCGGGTACTGCATAGACGTTTTCGAAGCTGCAATGGCGGCGCTACCGTATTCGGTTCCGTACGAGTACATTCCCTTTAAAAAGCCTTATGGAGTGCATGGGGGTTTTGACATCTTGCTGCACCAACTTTTCCTTGGGGTAGGTTAATTAAACACCCCTTCCCACCATAATTTATAGACTATTTTAATTATAATTTTTTTTTCCAATTTAATGTGTTTTCCTACGTGTACATAACTCGATCCTTGAACATTACTTTGGGTGTCTCCTCTTTATATTTGGCCATTTTCTTACTTTAATCTTTAAAGGTTTTTTTTTTTTTTTTTCCAATGACTCTTGCTTCAAGTTTTGTTTAATTTACTCCTTAAACTAATTTCTGTTCAAAATTAATCAAAAAATATTACGTTAATTACCACATAATATAAAATATATATTATTATATTACATTTTATATTTGTGTCAGGAATGTGAGTTATATATAATAAATTAGTTTTATATCACGTAATTGTTAATGTATCGTTTTCTATATAATTTAAAACAAAAGTTAGCTTTTGTAATAAATTGAAAAAATTTGAAACATAAAGGACCAAAGTAAAAAATAAATAAATTTTAAGAACCAAAAAAAAATGATCAAATATAAAAAGGACAAAACATAATTTATCGACATAATTCTCCCATATGGGATGTGATTACATCTCAAGTGAAAGGGTTGTGTTGGATTATCAAATTCTATACACTTATAACTATTCATTTTTATTATTATTATAAAAGGGCTGCAACAAAATATATTATTGTAACTCTTCCATGCTATATATATTATTAGAAGGAATATTTTACCAATACGTTTGAGGTGGAAAAGGTTGGGATGATTGTCAAACGTGGTGGTGTGGTGGAGACTGAAGAAGAGAAGATGAAAAACAGATTTAATTTTTTTGATAATTTAATTTCGGCGTATAATGGAATTTAAAAATAATAATAATATATTTTTTTAAAGGGAGACTTATTTATAAGTCCTTTTTCAGACACTTATGCTAGGCTAAGTCCTGTGTAATTTCTTATAGAGTCTCAAGTCCTATTTTTATAAGAATGTATTCTACAAGATCCTACATAAACGTAACATGATGTGACACCTATATATACGTAACGTAACGTGACACCTATATAGACGTAACGTAACGTGACACCAATATGAACATAACGTGATATTTACATAAACGTAACGTAACGTGACACCTATATACACGTAACGTGACACCTATATAAACGTAACGTGACACTTACATAAACGTAACGTGACGTGTCACGTTACGTTTCGCAAACTTAATAAGTTTTTATTTTTTTAAATTGAATGTGAAAATGTTACTGATTTATGTTGATGTTATATTACGTTTTATATAAATATGATCTATGATAATATGATTAAAAAAAAATCAAAAAATCACATAAATATATATATATATATATATGTGTGTGTGTGTGTGTGTGATGAGAGAGAACATACGCAATGCAACTCACGCCGAAGCTCTGAGCCCTAAGACCCCCCTCCCCCCCCGCGCCCCGTGCCTGATGTCGTTTTTTTCACAGTGCCATTCCACCTCCCTAGATTATAAAATCCTGACATCCACTTTCATACTTTAAAAAAAAAAATTATTATTATTATTTTATAATGATAATAAGTTGGACTATCGAAAATTACAAAATATTAGAATCTTATAGGAAATGTTGAAGATTTTTTAAATTTTATTTTAATGGTTTGACAAAAGAGTTTTTCGTTTATTTGATTCGTATAAGATATTATAATCAAACTTAATAAAAAAATTGAATAGTACCATAAATCATAGGTGTCACGTTACGTTACATTTATGTAGATTTGTCACGTTACGTTTATATAGGTATCACGTTACGTTTATGTAGGTGTCACGTTACGTTACGTTTATGTAGATTTGTCACGTTACGTTTATATAGGTATCACGTTACGTTTATGTAGGTGTCACGTTACGTTACGTTTATGTGGATATGTCACGTTACGTATAGGTGTCACGTTACGTTTATGTAGGTGTCACGTTACGTTACGTTTATATCAATTTCCTATATATGGTTTTACTATTATTTATGATATTAACAACTAATATTGAGGGTAAATGTGTCAACAAACTTCTCACAGGACTTATAGGAACATAAATTTTTTAGTAGGATCATATGTAGCATAAGTCTCCCTAATAGGACTTATAAATAATTTTCCCTTTTTTAAATTTTGACTTATTTGTATTTGACTTTATGAATTTGAAAACTCAACAGTCAATTATTTTAAAGTATTATTTCGTTAAAAAAAAATTTTAATCAACAAAAAGAAAGAAATTGTTACACTTAACACTTTTTATTAGAATTTTGTTAGAGATCTGAACAAAATCATATCATGTGTAAAGTATATGACACAATTTATTATTTTTTTTAAAACAATAATATTTTTATTTGGTGATCCCATTTGTAGTGGCAAAGTGAAAATGAAATTACTATATAAGGGCATTATTATGATTATAATTTATAAATATGTCACTTTTTTGGTTTTTTTTGTTTAATGAACAGAAATTTGATGCTGTGGTTGGAGATGTTACTATTAGGGAAAACAGATCCAATTACGTGGACTTTACATTCCCATACACTGAATCTGGTGTGACAATGATCGTGCCTTTCAAAGACAAGAAGAATTACAAAAGTGCATGGGTTTTTTTGAAGCCATTGACTTGGGATCTATGGGTGACAAGTACTTGCTTCTTTGTGTTTATTGCTTTTGTGATTTGGATCCTTGAACATCAAATTAATGAAGATTTTAATGGGACTCCTCTGCGACAAGTCAGCAACAGTGTCTGGTTCTCTTTCTCAACCATTTTCTCTAACAGTAATTCCCTCTCTTCCTTCTCTTTACTGCATTTGCATATCATTGTATAAAGAGTTTGAAGCCACAAAACACTAGAAAAAATATTATAGCAGCAGTTTGTCTCATCACAACTACAAATTAGTTGTCTAGAATTTATGGATTGTTTATCCAACAAGAGTTAAAACATTAAGAAACCAATTCCATATGGTCATGCATTGTCCATGCAAGCAAGACAAGACATAACATTTAGGGTATGCTTCCATCTTCAACTTGTAAAAAGAAAGGAAAAATAACAAAATTTTAATTTCTACCTTTGTTATTTTCCTTTTCTCTTTGCTTTTTCCTTCCCAAATTTCTACTCTATTAGTTAGAGAACTTCTAAAAAATTTAACCACATCAAATTGATGATA
Organism: Camellia lanceoleosa; assembly: GCA_025200525.1. Taxonomy (NCBI): domain Eukaryota; kingdom Viridiplantae; phylum Streptophyta; class Magnoliopsida; order Ericales; family Theaceae; genus Camellia; species Camellia lanceoleosa. The sequence goes on along the minus strand of CM045758.1, from coordinate 116,876,994 downwards.
CTTATGAATTTTGGGAAGAAGAACACAAAGAAAGATACAAACAAATATACAACCACACAAGATATCAAATATTACGTGGTTCAACAGAGCCAACATTGAGGAACAATCCCACAAACTTTCTCACTATCAAAAAGAAGGAATACTTATAGAGCTATAAGTATTATAAACCCAATAGGTATTTCGACATAATAACTTATATTTATAGCACAATTATCAAATTAATTCAATTTCTTTACAAACCAATTCAAAACTAATAAGGAAACTTGTAAAATCGAGTAAAATAAATCTTTCTACAAATCTTTATTCAATTAAGAAATAAGATTCATCAAAACTAAATTAATTTGACAGTGGACAATGAGTCAAAAATTAACAAGAATAGTTTGCTTCTATACCACTATCATCCATATCCTTCTATACTCTATCTTGTGGTCCTATTCCAGTCCAACAATGGTGATTCAAACTGTTCATCTCGTAGACCCAATAGTAAAGATGAACTGTGCAGAAAATCAATTTCATCAGATATCACTAGACACATGACAAAATTACATTTTATTTCTTAACATGGACAACAACTATGAGTTTATAAAACAAAATGCAATTTTTTTATTTGTTCATTGATATCACAAATAGTCTTTGCTACAAAGATTATGAGATTAATAGTTCGGATCAGTGAGACTCACAAATTGAAGTATTAAAGAATATGAAAAATAGTAATATTGAGGGGAGGCATTTCCAAAACTAACATACTCAAATCTAAAATTTAAACACAATCTGTATAATCAAAATTCCATGATATACTAACAAGAAACTGAATTCTATATTGGATGAATCAATTAACAAGAGGTTACAGATATTCATATCAAACTCGAACTCACTAATCCCCTTCTCTATTACACCTATACTTATACAAGCCTGTCATTGATCTTGAATCTAAACTAGCTACTCTTGATTCCTTACATGTGCAATTCACTTGCACACACTTGTGTTGAGGTTGCAGCCCTTTGGTTGAGCTGCTTGAACTTAGACTGTTGTTGGTGCTGCAACTATGCATTTGGACATATGGACTTAATACTCTTATCATATACCCACAGCATCACAATCCAAGAGTTTGAATGCTTTCTTGGTCAATCATATACAATAATAATTGCCTCAAATCCATTTTAATAGCAATGTTAGATTTAAGAATGCATTCTAAGTTTGTTTATTTGTTTATTTTTTATTTATACTAATTACCAAAATAACATTTGTTGCAGAGGAGAAAGTAGTAAGTAACTTGGCGAGGTTTGTGGTGATCATATGGTGTTTCGTGGTGTTAATTTTGACTCAAAGTTACACAGCTAGCTTAACTTCACTGTTGACAGTTCATCAACTTGAACCATCTATTACTGATGTGCAAGAGCTTATAAATAAAAGGCAATCAGTTGGTTATCCAAAAGTCTCATTTATTTATGATATCATGAAACGAATGAATTTCAGTGATTCTCAGCTTAAGGGCTATAATACTGTGGAAGGAGAATTGGATGCCGCTCTCTCAAATCGTAGTATAGTTGCTGCTTTCGATGAAATTCCTTACTTGAAACTCTTTACTGGAAGACACTGCTCAAAATATACCATGGTTGCACCAATCCACAAGACTGGCGGCTTTGGCTTTGTATACTCTCTCTCTCTATCTCTCTCTATCTCTGTCTCTCTCACACATACACACACATTCATGGTTTTAAATTTTGGCAGCTGTCTGATAAAAATTGGGTAATACACACTGTGTTGGCCAATACATATCGGGTTATTGATCTCTCGATACCATTATTTAAGTCTTGTAATTCACAATATAATCTATGCAGATAATTTAGTTACTATCATGATTTTAAATAATGGTATCAGGAGACATATCAATATTAGTAGTAGTGTAATAATATCATAAATATCATATGATACCTTTTAGAAATTAGGTGTTGCAGTTGTAAATTTTTTAAAATTATCTAATCAACTTGTAAACCGGCTGCAAATCAATATAAAATGGTCAATGGTCAATACACGTTATTTTTATTACAACTAATATATTGAGCATATTAGTATAGAATATCAAATTTTTGATACTCATTTCAGCCAATATTACAACAAATGGCATTTTTGGCAATGCATTAAATGGTTGTCAAATATCAAAAAATTGTCACAAATAATTATAAAAAACTTACGGCTGCATCACCTAATATATTTTTCTCAATACTACCGATTCATCCATTTAAGACCTCTGTCTCATCATGTGCATATATATATATATATATATTTCTTCTCGCCCAACTTTCTTATAATACCTCGATTGATTTTTACTTTACTAGGCATTTCGTAAAGGTTCCCATTTAGTACGTGATGTATCAACACCAATCTTGCATATGATTGAAGAAGATAAAATGTCAGAAATTGAAAACAAGTGGTATCAGAATAACAGTTGTCCAGACTCTAGCAGTACAGTGTCTTCCAGTGTCCTGAGTGTCCATAGTTTTGGGGGACTATTTCTCATAGTTGGAGTTGCTGCTTCTTTTGCTCTCATTATATCTATGGCTGTGTTGGCTTATGAGCACAAGAGTTTCTTAGTGCACTTGGATCTCAAATATTTGTGGAAGAAGTACATTCTCAAGCATGAAGACACTGTCACTGTCATTGACACTCACCAAGATCAGGCAATTCCATCATCATTACCCTTGTCAATCGTTCCATCACCGCCTACTCAATACTCTCCCGCTCGATGAACTGTTTCAGATGACACCAATGAGGTTTTTACTCATTTAGAAGGAGAAGTGGCCGAATCTCAAAACCCAAGACACTGAGAAATCATCATTTATATCACAAATAAAAATATTTGATGAATTATTGTGTATTACAAATCTGGGAAAAAATTTTTTTGAAAAACATTGTCCTTTTTTCTTTCATAGATAAGTAATGAAACACTTGTGTTTAAATTATAAATAAAATTTCTTAATTTGAATGAATTTTTGAGGATAAATTATGCAAATGGTCCCTGTAGTTTACACAATGTGTCAATTTGGTCTCTGTTGTTTCAATTTACTCAATTTTGCCCCTTAATTTAACAGATTGTGTCATTTTAATCAAATAAATAACGATTGTTAAGTTTGGTGGACAGAAAGTGTAGACACCCCATTTTTGACTGACCTTAAGACTCAGACGTCATCGATTGAGCGCTCGGTGATGGTGCATGTTGTGCTCGTTCTGAGGTTTCGGAGTTTTGGCTGAGAGCCTTGCCTTTGGGCCTCAGAACTCTTTACGCTTTGGCTTGGTTTGCAGACTAAGTCTTGTTTTCTCTTCCCGGAGGGAGGGAGAGGTCTTGTAGACCATCTCTCTGTGGTTGTAGACTACTTTTCGTGGTCGTAGGCCACTTTTCCTGTTTGGAGACTAGTTTTCGATTTTTGGAGCCTTTAGCCGCGCGCCTTGTCTCGGGACCGCTTAACATTCTCCGTTTGGCGTGGTTTTTGAACCACACCTTGTTGCCTCTGCCTAGAGGAACACTGTGGTTCGGGAGACCACTTTTGTGGTTGCATACCACTTTTGATGCTCGTCAGCTAGTTTTCGGGGCTTTTGGCCGTGTGTTTTGCCTCCCGATTTCTTGTATTGCATCCGCTTTGGTTTGTTTTTGGTACAAACCTTGTTTTCCTTGTTTGGAAGATGGCACAAGGGTGGGAGACCAGTATTTCTTCTGGCCGACTACTTTTCCTTCTGCCAACCAGTTTTCTTGTCAGATAACTGGCTTTCTTGGTCTTTAGACCATCTTTTCTGATCAGCCACCACACCACCACTTTGCATTTAGTGTGTTGACCTCTCTCACCTATGGCCGACCAGTTTTTGCTCTAGTTGACCACCTAAAGTGGTCGGCCGACCGCTTAAACTAGCAGGCCGACCACTTTAAGTGGTCGGCTGCTTTTTGGCACCTTTTTGGAGATATTTTGGGACAGTTGGCACAGCTGGAGAGCATTTGAGCCATCCTCTATACACGTGTATGGAAGGATGGCATTCAAGCTTAGCTTCTCCAAGAAGCTTTGGCTTTCCTCTTCTATAAGAGGAAGGCTCCTCCTCCCTCCTCCAGGTTCAGAATTTTGCCCCAAGAGAGTTACCTATAGCTTTGTCTCTATATCACTCTTGTTCTTTATTTTTTGTTCAAAAGTGTAGATTTGTCTTACTTTAACACACAAACACATACTCAAACACCATCTTTTTGCTACTAAGGTGCTTAGGGGCTGATTTTGGTGTTCTTGGGTTGTCTTGAGTTCAAAAAACCTGCTGGAGTTGCAGTTATAAAGAGGATCTTCAAGGGTGAGCTTTTGACCTTTAAATCCCCCTTTCTTGCTTAAGATGTTAGCCTATCTTGCATGCTATTTTAAGCTTAACTTATAACAAATAAAAGTTTTGTTTTTGCATGCTTTTGATCTTTGTTTCAGATCACTTTTGTGTTTGGGGTTGTTTACCCCTCTTAGGCCTTGTTTGGCCTTATTTTTTAGCCTTTTTTGTGAGCTTCGGGACCACCTTGTATTGGCCTTCTCACCATTGAAATCCAAAGATCAGTGGTGGGGATGGTGTTTTAAGGTCCTAAGAAGGGGAGGGCCATCCCCTTCCATTGCATCTTCAATACAGGCCTTAACATGCCTCATGTTTGAGCATCTTTACTAAGTGTATGTTGACAATATCTTAGCTTGTATTTCTGGTTATTTTGCTGTGGCATACCACTATTTTTTCTTAGTTTGGTCACTCCATGCATGGATAATACACTTGTAGTGTAAATTACACAATCTAGTCTTGTATACCTCATGTTTGAGCATGTCTTTCTAGCTTGTTTTGGAGCCATCTCAGTGCGTTTTTGGTGTTGTTTTAACATTCCTTAGATCTTTTTTGGGTTGGTTTGGTTAGCTCTTGCATGCCTAATACACTTGTAGTGTAAATCCCTTAAACTAGCTTTGTATGCTTCATGAAGTAGCATGTCATTCTAGCTTGTTTTCTTTCCATTTCAACATGTTTTTGGTGATGTTTTATCATGCCATAACTTTGTTTTGGGTGGGTTTGTTGGCCCCTTGCATGCTCCATACACTTGTAGTGTAATGCCATGAAATAGCCTAACATGCATCATGTCTTGACATATCCTTTTAGCATGCCTTTGGCTTAGCTTAAAGAAGATTTTGTTCATGTTTCATCATGTTTAAGATATGATTTTAGTTGTATTGGTCATCCATGACTTGCTTTGTATAGCTTTGGTTCAATCTAGCTTGTAAGCTTTGTGTATTAAATCCTCTAGCATGCATTACTTGGCTTATTTCAGTGATTTGGCATCACTTGTTATGTGATTTCAGTCCATGTTTCGTGGCCATATACTTGCATCTTTCACTTATTCAATGCGTTGGAGGGTTTGCCCTTTATGCCTTAACATGAACCATTGCGTATGCCTTCATGCCCTTGCTTGCGAGCCATCATTTCAATGTGTTTTGGGGTTATTATGCCATGATATAACTCTGATTTTTGTTGCTTAAGTCATTTCATGCTTGGTCTTAATAGGTGTAGTGTAATCCACCTTATTTGCCTTGTATGCATCATGTCTTATGTCCTTCATGCTAGCATATTTTGGCCCACTTCCATGTATGTTTTAGACTCATTTTAACATGTACTAGGACTATTTTGGTTTGCCTTAATCACATGCTTCATGTTTTGTATACTTGTAGTACAAATGCTCTTACTTGCCTCAAGCTTTGGGCACTATTGCATGCTTCATTTGTGTTGTGTACATGATTTGGCATCATTTAACATGACATTTCAGAGCATTTAGCATTGCCATGTTCCTACTTCATTCATGCTTTGAGTGCCTCTAAGGATTGTCCATGTTTGCCTAGCTTATGGCTTAGCTTGTATGCTTGCATGCCTAGGCCTTTGGGCCCTTATCACAGCATGTTTAGGTTCTTGCGGTGACCTATTTGAGCTATGTCCATGCTTAGTTCATGCATTTGTGCCATGTATTGCATGCCTCCTTTGTAGTCCTCTTCACTAGCCTTCATGCCTTAGGACTCTAGCATGCTTTACTTATGTGGTTTGAATGATTTGGCATCATTTCTTGCTTCATTTTAGTGCACTTAGTGTTGTTACACTTCCACTTTTGTCATTCATTGAGCACTCTTGAGAGTTGTGCTTTTTGGCCTCTTTGATGGCCAATGCATTGTGCATGCATGCCTTGCTTTATGTGCCTTCATTTCATCACCAATGGCCACTGATTTGGGTGTGATTGAGGTCTACCCTTTTAGTTTAAGTCCATTGAGCATGCCATGCTTGGTATATTACATAAGTTGCCCTTGTTGCATTGCATTGTGTATTCTAGCATTACATTATTCTTAGAACTGTATATATGCTTTTCATAGAGTATGCCATCTAGTTTTTAGCATTTAGCATTGTGCATGCTAGTTGTTGCATGCATTAGTATCGTACATGCCATTAGCCTTGTTAGGTTGTTCATATTGCATTGCATGTTTGCATGCTTAAGTCATATTGCATACTTGCATGCTTGAGTCGCATTGTGTATGCCATGCTTGCTTGCATCATGTTTGGAATAGGTGTTAGTCCAAATACGAGAAATGAGGGACGTTTCATACTTAAAAGTGATGAAACGTGCCTCAAATTCCGGTCGCCGATGCTCTTGATCATCCATGATAGAGTTTTAGGCTTTATGTGTTTACTTGTGCATTCATTTTCATATTGAATTGTGCAACTTCACCTCTCGGCCATCATGCATGAAAATGCGCGATTGGTGGCCCGAGGGTCGAGAACCGCACTCCCTTGAGTTCATGACATGATAGGGAGGGTGATTGTGCACACATATCTTGCAAATACATTGTCATGTCCTTTCTTGCTCTCTGCAAAGAAATTACGATTCAAAGAAGAATAACTGGTCGACCACTTTTCTTGATTTTCAACAACAAAAAGTGGTCGGCAGGGATCTGGAGAGACCAAAAGTGGTCGGCCACCCTCCCACAGGATTCCCAAGGTGGAATTTCAGCTTTCTGGAGCTTGGTGCAAGTTTCTGAGAACAAATGAAAACAGAGGCAAATCGGGGCATCGCATTAGATTTCTGAACGAGGCGACCGGACATGCATGCATTCCTGTCCCTCTAAGGCTCCTGATTTATTGCTTTCCTTAGCTGCCATGCTTAGATAGCTAGGTTTTGCTTTGGTTTGTACCTTAATTAGTTAATGCGTTAACTATTCAATTCGTTTTGTAATAATTAGTTAACTAGGATTAGTTAATTAATTGTGTTGTAATAATTAGTTTAATTAGCTTAGGTTAGCTAGTTAGCTTCTTATTCGGTCTCTCCCTCGAGAGAGCCAATTGTTGTAATAAGCGTGCGTGTGTGTGATGCATGTCTTCCAACCTCCATTTATTTCTTCATTTTACTTAACCGCTTACGATGGTTAATTTTAGGGCATGTTTCATTTAGCATACCTTATGCTCGCATGCGTGCATCCATTCATCTGTATTGCATGCACCGGGCTCGGCGCATCATAATAACTGCATTGTATTTTAATACCTATTTGAATACATGTATCAAGTTGCATTTCACATGCCAGTCTAGAATAGCCGAGCCTATTTTAGTTGCATTTTCGCATGTGTTGCATTAGTCATTTTAACATGAACTAGGATCATGCATCGATTTCTAACTAGTTCCTTTGTTTTGGCTTGGAGTACACTGTGTGTGTTTACGCTTTAGCATACTACATGTGTGCTAATGTTGCCATGAAAGCATGCTTGCCATGAGGCTATTTGCTTACGTGATTAACTGCCTGAATGCTTGTGGGTGAAGGTTGAATTACCTAAATTGGAACAATTCATTGAAATCCGCATTTTAGCCTACTTGCAAGTAGCAAAACTTCAAATCGTTTCCAAACGAATATGCAATGTTTTGTTCCAAATTAGGCGATCTAGTCTATACTTGTGTGTTGTGCGCATCACATAGTAAGATTCGCTAATTAACCAAAATAAGAGCACATGTGTTTTCAAAAACAAGATATCATGTTTAGTACAGGCCGATCTTTGATCGGGGGTGCTCATAGATGACCTTCCCCAATCGTACCCAAGTTCCCGAGCCGAGGCAACTTTGGTGATGATGGACACGTGGCCTTAGGCACGAGTCAGGGTTTCCTAAATTCCCCCAAAATAAAATATTTAGGTAGCGACTCTGTATCTGGCAAAACAGTCCATGTTCGGCACTTTTTTCTTAAAAATCAGTTTTCCAAAATGATTTGCCGGATTTGAACTCTTTGGTAATTTATTGGTCTCACATTGCACATTGTGAGATTAGATTCAGAATCGTGACATTTGAGTCCAAACTGTAGTAGCTCAGAGAACAAGACGAGGTTCCCTCGGGAAGTTCTCCGGCCGTCTCAGTTCTGGCATTCTATTTGAGGATTTAGAGAACTTAACTCGAACTCATGATATCTTGTTTTGATTACACTTATGTATTTCTTTGCATTGCATTTGCATTGGTGCGCCTAGGACACCGTGTTTTCCGTATGCTATTCTTGAACGGTTTGCCGGAGGCTTGCTTTGAGAAGCATGCCATCAAGGCTGACCGGTTGCGGGCTCTGCCACGACGGGAACACAAACCTCGGTTCTTACCGGGGCACCCTTTTTGACCATTCGACCTAGTGCATATTCGGAATCCATAGTGACTATTCCAAACTAGGACATGTTGCTTACCCGATTATAAGTTGTTTGAAACCGCTGTGTGTGTAGTGTAACCCTAGCTCCTGACAAAATAGGACAGGGAAACCCTACCCCAACATAGGGGTATTTTGGCTCTCACTTGCTTGTTATGTGCTGTTAGAGTGTGCCTCTACAGGTTGCGTATTAGTTTGCAAGTCTGGGTATCAGGCTTGAGGGCATCAATATTTGAGAATCAGTTATATCTGCATGTATCAGATTCAGTTTTGGGACAGCTATTTGGGCAACAGCAATCAGTGTTTGAGAACAGTGTGCTTCAGCTCACAAATATCAACTGTGTGTTATGTTTATTTAAAGTCGTTATGCTGTCCGTTTTTCTGGTCGTTTGTTTATTTATTATGCTTTATTTATCTTTTTGCAAGGTAGTTTAGCACAATTGCATCTGACCAAGCAGATATTCCCCGAGCACTCTGGGTTAGAGGTCGAAGACTCAATTGATCCAGGGATCTGATAGACGGACAAGGAGTGTTTCTTTCTTTACCCCTGGTTGCTAGGCGGAGGTCAAGAAGGCACAGTGTATCAATACAGAGGTTGTCAGATCAATGGTCCTTGAGTAGTCCGGCTGAGGTCTCAGTTTCTATTGCAGAGGCAGATATACCGTTTATTCAGATAGACCAATACAACATGGCAGGCTTGGAAGAGATGATGCGTCAACTCCAAGAGAGTATGAAAACCATGCAACAGGACGTTGCCCGTCAAACAGAATTCGCCACACAACAGGCCGAGGTGATGGCCCAACGGGCAGAGTTAATTGCCAGGCTACAGCAGCAAACCGGAGCGTCTGTTTCACACACACCTCCTCCCCCACCAAGAATTCCAATACTCGGGGAGACAGCTAATGTCCAAAAAGATACGGACATCCCCACAGGGCCAGCTCCGCCCCCAATCCTACCTCAGCTATATAAAGCATCCGCCAACCTTGTGGGTTCACCGTTCAAGTTCAAGGTGGATCCAACGACGTTAAAAGTAAGCAAGCTAGAAGAGCTTTTCAAAAAGTCTCAGGGTGTGAAGTCCATTCCAGATATAGAGGATGGATATACCGACTCGGCCATGACGCTGCCAGATTGGTTTAAAATGCCGCATATAGACCTCTTTGATAGGTCTGGGGATCCTATGGTGCACTTGCGGCTGTTTTCAGACATCTTAAGGCCGATGGGCCTCTCCAGATTGCAGAAGCTTTCTCTGTTTGGCCGGACCCTGTCGGGTGTAGCGGCTATTTGGTATGCAAAACTGGAGGACTCCGTTAAGAGGAATTGGGAGGAGATGGCTGAGGCCTTGTCACGAGCCAAACCCGGCCCTATGGGTTTAGCATGTGGCGATGTCAAGAATCCGAGATTAAACTCTGAAACGATGTCTGATAAAAGCAATCTGAGGGCTGGCGGAAATATCTGATAAGTAACTAGTGTCCATTGAGCTGTGTAAATCTGTATGCCAAAACATTTTTCATGCATTCTTTCAATTCAGAACAGTACAGTCTATACAATCGTTTATAATCAGTCAGTACAGGGATCAAGTCCCTAGACAACAATACAGTATAACAGAAGACAGTCTATACAAAACAGTGAGGAGACCGATAGGGGACACAAAAACACCCCAAGCCATAGCATGGCAACTCGGAACCTCACAGTGAGGCACATAGGCTGGCTTGACAAAACTGGGGACCAAACCCACGCTCCTAGCTCTGAGTGCAGTTCTTTGAGAACCTACATATATATAAGCGGTGAGCTAAAGCCCGATGAATAACATACGATGTAAAGAGGTTATGAATGAATGTCCCTTACGATAATGAAATCAATTCATTATCTGATATTTCAATCAATCGATCATATGTGGTACATCCATTAGCCTATAAGCATGGGTCGAGAAAGGACCGGACATACTGAACCAACAATAATGATGATCATCAATCGATGTGATATGGTTCCACAAGGAAACCGACGAGCTCAGAACGATCAATAACAATGGGTGCTAAGGATGCCTGTCTGAATACGAAATCTGAGGACATACATTCATTCAATAAACAATATCGATTCAATAAGCAGTTCGATTCGATTATTCAAAATATAACCATTTGAACATATCTTTACACAATCTGTTACTCACAGAGATTGGGCTAATAGCAGCTAGAGCGCGTCCCCGAGAGCCAACCCTAAACAATTAACAAATAGAACACACACTAAGTTCACAGTCGGAAGGATATAATTGAAATCCCTAAATTTCCGCGGTGTGGTTCTACGTCTAAATCCTTATTAAGATGCCTTAAACTAGGCCTAAGAATGCCTAGGATGGGATGAGGATGAAAAAATGTGCCTGTAAATCAGTTTGAAATTTTTGCAGGGCCTCCACTCGGCCGAGCTTCCCTTCGGCGGACAAGCCAACAAGGTCCCCTTTCGGCGTCAACTTCACCGCCGAGCGGTGATCTACATGCAAGATCTTTGGATCTTGATTTCCTTTCGGCGTGAAACTCTCATTCGGCGGAATGTAAAACAAGTCGAAGAAATGCTGGGAGCATGAATTCCCGCCGGCGGCACTTCCCCTCGGCGGACCTCAAAAATCTGGAAAACCCAGAACTATGTTCTGAGTTCGAAACTCAAGTTTGGGATACCAAAATCGATCCTCTTGGGCCCATTTTCTGGAAAACTCTTTTAAACACATAGAATGACAAGTTTTAAAGCTCAATTTAAGAAATCAAGGCTCAAGGGTGTTGCATTAAACTCAATTTTCATGAACAATTTGAAACATGACATGCATGATCTTTAAACAATTTCAAGCTTCCAAACTAGCTCAAATGAGCTCCAATCTTTGAAAACAATGTAGAAACATGAGCTAATATATGAACATGAGCATGCATGTGACAATTCAACATGAAATCAACTCCAAATACACCAAAATGACCATGCATGCAACAATGGAGGTCCAATTCAACAATTATGAACTAAATCATAACTTAGCTCTACAATGATGCATGAAACATGCAAGATGAGGTTCAAAGACAACAAGAAGACAATGAGTTCCTTACCTAGAGTTCCAATTACAAGGTGAGGAGGTTAAATTATGCCAAGATACTTCCACTCTCAAGCAATCTCCAAGCAAAAACAACAATTTGAGTCCAACTCTCACTCTTCTCCCTCACTCTCTCTTGTTGGTCGGTCAAGGCTCAAGAAATGAGCTGAAGAAATGTTTTACTCAAGTGTATAAGGCTCAAGGATGAATAAACAATGGGCCACTAAGGGTGGCAATTTAAATTAAGCCTAACTTTCAATTAATCAATGTTTAATCTAATTTAATCATTCCTAATCAATTATCAAATGAATATATCATTAAATCACAAATATTCTACTGATTTCAAAACATTAAGCGGTTTCTAATTCGGCCGCCGATAAGGCCTTCAATTAGCAGTTTAAACATAAAAATGCAGATAAATCAATCAATCAACAGATACCATATGCAATTCAATAGATTACTCATTCAATTTGATTTGGTTCCATTCGATGCATTCGAGAGTTCATCCGGTTCACTTATCGGTCATTATCGATTCGGTTTAGCGATGTCGGTAGATAATTGATGGTTTAACGCAATCGACGAGGGTTATTCTGAGCCTTCATAGCTCAATACTCTTATAACACTCAGATCGAGGTCACAACCCGTAATCTCGAGACCACCAGGCAAGAACCGAAGGAGAGCTTCTCCGATTTTGTGACCCGCTGGAGGGCTAAAGCCTCGATGATGACCATCAGGCCTGTGGATAAAGATCAGATTCGGATGGTTGTGCGCAATCTCCAACCCAAACTCATGCAGAAGATGATCGTCCTCCCCCTACCCACCTTTGTAGATCTACATGAGATTGGGGTGCAAATAGAGGACGCTATGAAACAAGGCCTCATTGATAATGAGAGAGAGCAGCCCAGGAGGGCATTCAACCCATGTACAAATCGAGCACAAGTAGTCTTTGCGAAACGTCAGATGTCGGGATGGTCACCACCACCACTCCAAAAACCCTCACAACTACCCCATTCACTGGTGCGTCCGGTAGTAGCTCATAACCAGCTAGATATGCGCCCAGAGGCCAAAGAGCCTTCACCCCACTATACATGCCCCTATCCAAAGCTTTGGGGGTTTTGATCAAGAAAAGGCACCTGAAGCCTCTAGAGCCGCGACCCTTGCCAGAAAAACTTCCTCCCTCTCATAACCCAGCTAAGTACTGTGCCTATCATCAACAGCATGGTCATGACACCGACCAGTGCTTTAGACTGCGTCACGATATCCAAGATCTCATTGAGAATAAAGTGATCGCACCTCTGGAAAAACCAAACGTCACAACCAACCCACTCCCACCACATAACCAAGCTCCACCTCCCAAACGCATCAACTTCATCCAAATCGGGGTTGTGTCATACGACCCTACCATATATATCACCCATTCTCACCTACCTAAGTTAGAGGTATTCATTCTAGAAAGCACGAATTTGTGCATACTGGACATCTTCCAAACCCAACTTGAGCCGGTGGTGGTGACTATCGAAGATAGAACCGGGATGATTGCATGAGCAGATGGAAATGATTATTGAGCACGAGGTCTGTAAGATTTAATGTCTGACGGCGGTTACATTACACCAACATGGCAGATTAAGCCGAGGGTGGAATTGCTGGTTGGGGCAGAGATTTGTGTCGTTCGAGATGATGGACCTAATCAGGGACTAGATGACCTAGCGGAATTGGAAGAGGACATAGCCAACCTTCAATTCTTCAACGAACAGGACCCGGGAGACGTGACTATCAACTGGTTCAATCTGAAATGATCAGCAGAAGCTACCGGTTGGCTTAGTGACGAGCCGGATGCTATTGAACAACTTCAGCCAGACTAGGGGCCATCAGGGGTTGGAATATCATCAGCAGTGGCTGGAGATCAGAATGAACCACCGGAGAGCACCGGTGTTAAGAATTTTGCTCGGGATCAAAACAGTTTGAGTACAGAGGATGTTGAGTAGCGGGATGCACTGAAATAGTTCAAGCAAGAGAAGATCGAAGATCTGGAGAGAGTTAGAAAGGCCAAAGCCTGTGGGGCCGAATGTCTTGTGAATCTGGGGCGAGAATGTCTTTGTGGGCACAGGAACAGTTGTAACAAAACCAGGTAGTTGTTTATCGATGGCCGATGGCATGTGGTGAAAGGACGACGACCTATGTCTTGCCCACACAGATGAAGATTAGGGGAACAACCAACCGAATGATACTTGGTATATTGGAGAGGTTGACCACATGACTAGAAGTGGGCGGTATTTCAAGTCCCCACACCTAGATCAACCAGAGGCATCCGGAAAGGATAAGGAGGCAGAAAGGCAGAAGGAGAAACTGCTCGAAGAAGAGGCTGTGTTGAAACAGCTTAAGAAGATACAAGCAGACATCTCCATCTAGGGACTGCTTATGGCTTCAAGAGTACACAGACAAGCCATCCTTTCCGCAATGGATAAGGCTAAACTTTCAATCAACACCACGCCTGAACAGCTGGCAGGATTGGTTTTTCCGAGAGGAACTTCCCCGATGTTAACCTTCACTGACAAGGAGTTGCCGCCTAAGGGCGCAAACCATAACAAACCACTCTACATCTCTGTGGAGTGTAGAGACAAATGGATACCAGTAGTTCTTGTCGATACAGGATCCACCATTAACGTGTGCTCGTCGAGGACAGCATATGCAATCGAGTTAAAGCCCGCGGACTTTGTACCCACTGCCCAAGTGATTCGGGCACACGACAACACCAGTAGAGAAGTGATGGAGACTGTGCAGGTTCAGACTAAGATCGGTCCAGGACAACACGATATTGACTTCCATGTCTTGGATGTTGCCGCAACCTTTAATCTACTCTTAGGCCGTGGTACGCAATCGAAAGCGATCTCTTTCACCCTCCATCAGATATTGAAATACCCCTACGGGAAGGGAGTGGCCATTGTTTTTGGGAATTCGTCAATCCATCTGCTGCCAGAGGTGTCTATACCAGTACTGGAGATCGAACATGGTGCGGAGGATGTGTTCCTATCAGGGTTCACCCTAGCCGAGGCCCGGGTTGTACAGAACATTCTAGCTATTAATGAGGGGCTCTATGTCAGCGTACAATCAGTGTATCTCATGAACAAGTTACAGCACATCCCCGTGATGGGATTAGGGCGCAATGGCCGAAAAGGAACTGTAACATCGGCCGAAGTGCCGCATAACCCACATACCTTTGGTCTAGGTTATCTGCCTACCAAGGAGGACTGGGCGAGGAAAGGCAAAGAAATGGCCGGAAGGGCCAGAGCTAAGCAAATGGGAAGGCATTTTAAGTTGATGCACCGACCTATTCAGGGTACCCTGAACGGACGCTTTGTCCGGGAAGGGGAGGACTTCCCATTTTGCGGCTTCCCAGAGCCATGGTTGAATGCAGAAAGGTGGCGCTTGCCGAGATTTGAGATCTTTTTCTACTTACAATTATCCAGGGATGACGTTGCCGAGGAGCAAACAGACCCAATAATTGAGGCTAAGCAGTGTAAATAGGAGGTTTCTGAGGAAGCAGAGATTGAAACGGGAGTAGCACTGGCTTGTCTACTTTCAGATCCTTCGATCATACATGAGTGCTTGGGGAATGACCTCTCAGTGTTCATGATTGGGAATGAAATGGCTGCAAGCCCATCTTCAAATATTTTGGATGCATCCATTGCACCTTCCCTCGTCTGGCAGTACGAGGAAGGATTCTTACCAAGCAACACCGGGTCAGGTAGTGAGCTGGAATCTGATTCCACCGAGTCCGTAGGGTGGGAATCAGGTTCCAGCTCATCTGAGTCTGAGTCTAGTATTCCTAGGAGTGATAACCCGGATACCACAGTCTTGTCTAGGTTGTCTTTTTTTTTTTCCTTTGAGTCTGTTGTAACAGAGGAAGCAAGCGACTTGGGAATTATTAATGAGAATGATGCGGCTGTGGCCTTCGATTACTTTTCTGTGTCCTTAATTTATTGCATTAATCAGGATTTTCAAAATTTTGATGAAAACGACGAGGAAGAAATTCCTTCGGTTTTGCAATATTTGCTTGATCAAGAGCAGGAGAGGTTTGTTAAACCCTTGGTTGATGAAATCACCCAAATTAACATTGGTACTGAGAAGGACCCGTGGCTGGTCCAGATTGGGTCCACGTTGTCTTCGGAAGAGCGCGAGCGCTTAGTCACTTTATTAAACTATTTCAAAGATGTTTTCGCGTGGTCCTACGAAGACATGCCTGGAATCGATCCTGAGATTGTACAGCACCGGATCTCTCTTGATCTAGAGGCCCGACCTATCAAACAGAAGCTCAGAAGGATCCGCCCTAATTGGCCCCTCAAGATCAAAGAAGAGGCCACTAAACAAATTGACGCAGGGTTCCTGCTGGTATCTGAATACCCAACTTGGTTGGCCAACATCGTTCTGGTGCCGAAGAAGGACGGCAAAATTCGGGTATGTGTGGATTTCAGGGATTTGAACAAAGCTAGTCCGAATGACGACTTTCCTCTGCTGCATATCGATGAGTTAGTGGACTTCACTGCAGGGCATGCATTGCTTTCGTTCATGGATAGGTTTTCTGGCTACAATCAGATATTGATGGCACCCGAAGACCGAGAGAAGACTGCTTTTACCACCCCGTGGGGGGCCTATTGTTATAGGGTGATGCCGTTTGGATTGAAGAATGCTGGAGCTACGTATCAACGAGCTGCGACCACAATATTGCACGACATGATCCACAAGGAGGTTGAGGTGTACATGGACGACATGATTGTCAAGTCCAAAGAAAAAGAGGGCCACTACACCGCCTTGCAGAAATTCTTTCAACGGATCAGAGAGTATAGGCTGCGGCTGAATCCTCAGAAGTATACATTCGATGTCAAAGCAGGGAAAATGCTGGGGTTCTTAATCACACAGATGGGCATCGAGGTCGACCCTTCTAAAATCAAGGCCATCTTAGAAATGCCACCACCAAGGACTAAAAAGGAGGTGCGAGGCTTTCTGGGTAAAATGCAATTCATAAGACGGTTTATTTCTAAATTAACCTTGACTTGTGAACCACTCTTTGGCCTCCTCAAGAAAGGCACAAAGTTCCAATGGGACGGCCGATGCCAAGCAGCTTTCGAGCAGATCAAACAATACTTACAGAACCCACCTGTGTTGTCACCGCCTGAGCTAGGGAAACCGTTGATTCTGTATCTTTCAGTAACTGAAACTACAATGGGTTTCATGCTTGCACAAGAGTCTGAGGACAAAGTGGAGAGGGCTATCTACTATCTGAGCAAGAAAATGTTGGATTATGAGACCTACTACACTCCGTTAGAAAAGGCTTGTCTGGCCTTGGTATGGGCTACCAGGAAGCTGCGGCACTACCTGTTAGCTCACTCCGTAATACTGGTTTCAAGATTAGATCCCATCAAATATCTCTTCGAGAAACCAGCACTTACGGGTAGGCTAGCCCATTGGTTACTTTTGCTTTCCGAATTCGATCTGAAGTATGTGACGCGTAAGTCAGTAAAAAGGAGAGTGATAATGGAGTTCCTAGCTGATCACCCAGTTGAAAGGGATGAAGCAGTTGAGTACCTATTCCCAGACAAGGCCATTCTGCATGTCGAAGATGAGTTTTGGACGATGTACTTTGACGGAGCCTCAAACCAATATGGGTATGGGATAGGGGTATTGCTGATAGCACCCGACAATTCCCGTATACCTTTAGCATTCAAACTCCGGTTCAAAGTCTCGAACAACGAAGTAGAGTATGAGGCATGTATTGCCGGTTTAGAAGCTGCCCTAGAACTAGGGGCAAAACGGTTGGACGTCATCGGGGACTCGAACCTTGTTGTATTTCAAGCTAAAGGAGATTGGAAAGTCAAAGAAGAAAAGATGAGAATCTACCACCAGACCCTGGACTTGCTGATTCCTCGGTTTGAGAAGCTGAATTTCGCCCATCTGTTAAGAGAGAACAACAGGTTCGCAGATTCACTAGCAACTCTATCTTCCATGATAGACATTCCTTTTGGAGTCCGCATGCGTCCGATCATCATCGAACAGAAATTTGTGCTGGCTTATGAGCTGCTTGCTGCCATAGATGAGGTTTAAGATGCGAATCCCTGGTATTACAATGTTTGGAACTTCTTGGAAAAAAAGGCGTATCCACCAGAGGCAAATGCCAAAGATAAGAGGGCAATTAGAAGAATGGTTGCTCAGTTCATCGTCTGCGGGAGTAAACTGTACAAGAGAGGTCATCTGGGAATGCATAAGCTGTGTGTTGATGCCGAAGAATCAAAGCGCTTGATGGAGGCCATCCATGGAGGAGAGTGCGGAGCGCACATGAACGGGGTGATGTTAGCCCGGAAGATCCTTAGACAGGATTATTATTGGTCCACCATGAAGGAGGATTGTATTGGCTTTGTTCGGCGATGCCACAAATGCCAGATCCATGCAAACCGCATGAACATTCCACCATCAAAGCTGTACAACATGACTTCGCCATGGCGCTTTTCAGTCTGGGGGATTGATGTGATTGGAGCTGTCACTCCCAAGGGGTCCAATGGGCATGAGTACATTTTGGTAGCGATAGACTACTTCACGAAGTGGGTTGAGGCCCAATCTTATGCGGTGTTGAAGGCTTCGCATGTTGCAAAGCTCTTCAGGAACAACATCATCTGCCGTTATGGGGTTCCGAATGAGATCATTTCAGATAATGGCTCTCACTTCAAGAAGGAGGTGATCGACTTGTTGGAGAAGTATAACGTGGCTTTTCACAAGTCATCCACATATCGGCCGCAGACCAACGGAGCAGTTGAGGCTGCCAACAAGAACATCAAACATATATTGCAAAAGATGGTGGAAACCTACCGGGACTGGCCAAATAAGTTGCCATTTGCTCTGTGGCGCTACCGGACATCAATTCGAACTTCTACTGGAGCAACTCCGTATTCTTTGGTTTATGGGATGGAGGTTGTTCTCCCTATCGAAGTCGAGGTTCCGTCATTACGGGTACTGGTTGAGTGTCAGATAGCTGAGGCAGATTGGCAGCAGAGTAGGTTTGAAGAACTCATGCTGTTTGATGAGAGAAGGCTGAAAGCACTGTACCATGTTCAAGGTTATCAACGACGAATTGCCAAGGCTTTCAACAAGAAGGTTAAGTCCAGGAATTTGAAATAAAGGGATCTAGTGCTCAAAGACAACCGAGCTCCCATTCACGACCCTAGGGGCAAGTTCAGACCCAATTGAACTGGTCCTTATATCATCAAGTCTATTGGTCGGGTGGAGCTGTCGTTCTGATGGACCTAGATGGCCTAGAGTTCTCTCAACCGATCAACATGGACAAGTTGAAGAAATACTTTCCCTGAGAGGCTCGCTAGGCCGAAAACCCGAAAGGGCGACCTAGACAAAAGTTAGAGCACATAAAATTTGAAATTATAAAAACTGAGCTCGCAAGGTTGAAAACCCGCAAAGGGCGGCCTTGGCAAAAGTTAGAGCGTAAAAGGTGAAGGTTAATACACGAGTGAACCTGAGCCGAACTACGTAAGGCTTGATTCCCATCTTTGGGATACGTAGGCAACTTCATCCTGAAGTCCAGCCATAAGCACTTCCCCGATCAACTTTGTCCATGTGATCATGTTTGGTCATCTTTGTCTATTCAACATTCAAGAGCTCGGTTATGATCTCCAATGTAGTGCTATACAGACTAGGGGCAACTTTCCAATTGTCGGAATTTGGGGTTGTGCATCTCAGTGACAGATCTCAGGCATGTCCAGTTCTGATCCACATCGAAAATGGTTTTGAAAAGTTTTAATAAAAGTTGAATTTGTTCAAATTAATCTTTTTACAACTTAGACCATTTTTGGACCAAATGGAAAATTTTCAGTACCCACAATCTTCAATTTCATTGATTTCAATATAGAGTTCTCCTACTCTTGAATACAAATTAAAGTTGTTTTTTGGTTACATTCATAAAGAAAACTTGAAAGTACTGATAAAGCAATAAACTCGGGGCATAGATAACTCAGGTGTTCCTACGCCCCCTCCCAGAGCTGGTCGAAGCCTCTGATGCCAAAGTGGGCCCTACCTGTGCCTCTTCATTGAGCCAATCTATGCACTCATCAGAGAGAGTGCAGCTGAAAGTGGGAGCGGGGGCCAGAAGCTCTCTCGTCCTCCATGCCATGGCATACCGGGCTAGCTGAGTGCCTTGGATCGAAAATGTAGCAGGGTACTCTATCCCCTCTGCCAGACAAGTCTGATCATGTCCGAACTGACGCCGAAACCGGAAAAGAAAATAGAACACACAGTGTGTCAAGCCAATCAATCAATCACGTTGGCGAAGTCATATCAGTAGCTCATCGCGCCGCAAATTAAGCCAAGGAGGACAAAGCGCACATCCAAATCAAACCACCATCCCTCATCAGGGGCATCGACTAGACATCGTCGGAAGAAATAGCTACGAGCTGAATATGCCGAGCATGAGTCCACCACTCTCAATTTGTCCATTAACCATACCTGGGGAGGGATAAAAAAAAATGAGAGACTAAAGAATAGAGAGATGTTCGTTGAGAGAAAAAGTGAGAAAAGGGTTTTGAGAGAAAAACCGAGCCCGAGGGCCGAGTGACGTGAGAAATATATATGAGATAGGGTAGGAAACATTACCTGCAATAGTAGTGGACTCCCCGCGAATCTAGCCGTCTCCCGGGGATAAAAAGCGTCCAAGCCTATCAATGTCTCAGCCAATGTCATAGCGATGTAGCTTTTTCCCTCTCGTAAGCCCTCGGTGACCTCAATCAAACGAGTGCTTAACCCACCAGAGCTTAGGGCAAGCAAGAAATGAGACAGCATGCACAAGCAAAGCGCATGTCGCCGATAACCCTGCCAATCATGATCGCCGCGGTTGCCGGTATCAGAAAATCGACAAACCAAGCTCAGAATGTCTAGCTCTCCGTCGTGAATCAATGACCGAGCGTCATGCAAAGTAAGGCCGTACATCCTTCCTGAGGTTTGGACGTGACCGAACCGCAGCTGAGGCAAAATTTCTTCCTCGCGCTCGGATTCCATTAAAGCTTGGAAGTCTTCAAATGTGGGACACGCTTCTTGTCCGCCAAAGCTAAAGACATGTGTTACCGAGTTCCAAAACCTTGCCACGGCATAAAAGAAGGGAAAACGCAGCGGAGTGTGACTCAACGCGAATAGTGCATTTATGCCGAAGCCCTGGAATTTTAACTTTTCCGAGCCGTCCAAGGAAGCAATCCAATTTGTGAGATTTTGGACGAGAAACGCCTCCATTTTGGTGCAAAACTTAGTTGGAATGAGGGAACCACGGAACTGGATCCTTTATGGAGGATAAGGCACTATTTGGAGGACAAGTATCACAAAACTGGAGGTTCCAGGATAAGTGGTCGGCCAACCACTTTTTCTAGTCGGCCAGCTACTTTTTTGGGCTGCAGACAGAAAAACTGGTCGGCAGGCTCTAAAAGTGGTCGGCCATGAGCATCAAAGTGGTTTACACCTGTTCCTTGCCTCCAGGAATGAGTCTCTAACTTCCTCGTGTGCTGGGAATGCTGAAGGTTCGAGTTTACCTCTGTTTCGGATGCGTTCCGTCACCTTGTTTGTCTAAAATGCATTTGTTTATCGAGTTGTTGCTTATTTGTTTATCTAGTTGTTGATCATTTATTTATCGAGTTGTTGCTCATTTGTTTATCGAGTTGTTGCTCATTTGTTTATCTAGTAGTTAATTCGTTAAACAATTGTTTTGAATTGAGTTGTTTAGTTTGTTGCGTCGGTTCACTACCTGACTTGGCAATACACGTTGTTCTATTTTCATTCAATTTCATTTTTTGTGAAAAATGGTGCAATGCGATGCAATGCTAAGTATACAAGTACAACACTTTTGAATAAAAAATCATTTTCATTCCATCATAGCTTTCTTTTTTTACAATATTTTACAAAAGGGTACAAGTTTTGAAAAAAAAATAAAACTGCCTAAGCTGTACAATGTGCTACAACTACATGTAAAAAGAAAAATAAAGCAGGAACATCTGCATCAGTGCCATCAAGCTCAAGACCGAGAGGCCCTCTTCACCCTCTTCGGCTGAGCAACCTCCGCGCCACCAGCACCGACACCATCATCTGAATCGGAGTCACCGTCCTCAGAATCCTCCTTGGCGTCACCTCCGCCCTCAGCACTAGAACCAGAGTCGTCATCCCTGCCTGCAGATGTCTCTGACTGTGGATGTGCCAACTCTTCCTCCTCGCTAGACTCGTCATCCTGTCTAACAGGTGCCCTGCGTCCCCCTCGGCCACGTGCTGAGACTCCTCTCCTAGCTGCTTGAGAAGGCCTGAATGGCCCAGTTCGTAGAGGTGGGACCTGAAAAGGATAGTTTGAATGTGTCAGCCAGTATGTATATCAGATGCAAATGCGATAATGACATAGAGCGGATGCATACAGATATGGTGTGAATACGATGTGTCAGATGTGCTCTACATATATAATGAATCAATATAGTGAAATGTTCGGTTTCCATATATCATCAGAAGCATGATAAAAGCGAGGAAATTGAGAAGTACCTGAACGCCGGAGGCACAAAGCATCTTCTCCCTCCGTAGAACCATCCCCTCGAGTGAAGCCACTACTCCGAGTAACCCCTCAGTATAGTCTTTGGGAGGCTGCACACGCAAGTTCAAGTCATCAGTGAATGAATGAATGTCTAAATATCTTAATAATAATTAAAAACTATGAGGCATACCGGTGGTGAGTCAGGGTCACTAATGTATTGGTGATCCGGCCGCAGGGGCTCTAGTGGGATCTGGTATGGTGTCCCATACTCCAAACCTGCCAGCCCGGTCGGAAGATCTGGCCATCCAGCATACTGGCAAGTAGAGGGCATCCATCCAACCCTACCCCTTGATGTGCCGGCTCCGCTGGTCGAAGGAATGTCTCTAGCTCGGGCGCGACCTGAGGAAGGCACGTCAGCAGCCCTCCTCCTAGAGACACGGACATCTGACAGTGGAGGCATCAAGTACATATGGCGATATGTCGCGTAATCCCCCTCCTCCAGGAAAAGCACCGCGTCAATACCCAACATGAGGTCCTCCGTCTTCTGGGGTGTGAGATCCCCTGCAGATCGCATCTCTGGTGGAGGCAATGAGGGGACGTCCTGATCAGAGTTCCCCATCGTCTGGCACATGAAGCGCTCTCCGAGAAACCATGCTCTGCCAACCGGTCCCTCAAGCAAAACCCTATATCGCGAAGTGCCCATGCCCCAGTGAACAGAAACCGAGGATTCCCTGGCATGGCTATCCAAGGCTGCCAGTTAACTTGCGGGTAGCAAGTGTATGAGCTAATTAGATGTCATGAATATGCGAGATGAATCAAAACTGAAAGCTTGAAAAATTGAGAGTTCTAGATTACCTCTGTCGTCCGTACAGTATCGAAGAACTGCCGGAGGAAGGGCAAAGTCTGCCAGGGCCTCGGCCGGCACTGACCCTCAAATCTGCACGAGTAGGGGATCTCAAGGGGTGCTTCAACCTTGAGCTCAGGAGCCAGTGTCAGGAAGTATGCATAAACCCACAGTTGTAAAAGGCAAGACAGTGGCCGTCAGAATCTGAGAATCTTGAGTCACGAGAATCTTGTGTGCGATTATATAGAATGTATAGAGAATCTGAGAATCTTGAGTCTGAATCGAATCTGAGAATGTTGAGTCTGAGAATCTGATCTGAAAATCTGAGGATCTTTGAGTGTAGAGTGAGTCTGAGAATATCTGAAAATCTGAGAATGCTAAGTCGAGAATGTAGAATTCAAAATGTAATGTGTGCAGCGTCTGCATGTCATCGGAAGCGTAAATCAAGAGGGTAGAATGTACCTCCCAGGCTCACCAGTAGCCCCCAACTATGGTCCCCCGCTCGCGGGAGGTCGCACTCATGTAGCAGTAAAGGGTAGCGAGGGCAGCGCCACCCCAATCAAAACGCCGGACTTGTGATTGGTCCACTAGAGCACTCAGCAGATAAAGCCCAACTATGTTCCCTCTGTCGGAGAACAGTGTGGTCCCGAAGAGGAACATCAAAAATCCCCAGGCATACTGATGTATGGCCTCAATGGTCTGGGGCATAGTCCTCCGGTACTGCTTTGAGAACTAGGTGTACCTGACCCTGCCTGATGATCTGTCGATCGGCGGACGGTCTCCGAGCAGATAAATCCACGTGGCCTCCCACTCACCCATATCTGCGTCGTATGGGATCGGCCGACCTCCCACGTCAAGGCCCGTTAACATGGAGAAGTCATATGGGGTCATCGTCATATCCCCGGTGGCCGAGAAGTGGAAGGAGTTGGTGGTGTCCCACCACCTTTCCACAAGTGCGCCCAAGAGGGTCCTGCTCGCTGGATGACGTGATAATCCCGCACAGAATAGGCCAAACCCCGCCTCTTCCACAATGTGTCGAACAGCATCCGGGAGCTCCATGTACCACTCCCTTGTGAGGATAGATCCATAACCCCGTGTGAAATGGAAGGATACCTGCATTTAAAGTGAAATGAATGAGCTGTGTGCAAATTGAAAAATATGAGCTGCATGCAAATTGAAGTTTATGAGCTGCGAGCAGATAAAATGTATGAGCTGTGTGTTCAAAGTGAAATGAATGAGCTGCGTGCAAAATTGAAAAATATGAGCTGCGAGCAGATAAAATGTATGGGCCGTATGTTCAGAGTGAAATGAATGAGCTGTGTGTTCAGAATCAACAGTTTGAGCTGCGTGTTCAAAATTGCAAAATTCGTAAGCTACGTGTTCACTGCAAAAATTCGTGAGCTACGTATTCACTTCAAAAATTCGTGAGCTGCGTGTTCACTTCAAACATTCGTGAGCTACGTGTTCACCACAAAAAATTTGAGCTGCATTTTCAAATTTTCAAAACATGTGAGCTGCGTGTTCACCACAAAAAATTTGAGCTGTGTGTTCAAAATTTCGAAAGATATGAGCTGCGTGTTCACCACAAAAAATTTGAGCTGCGTGTTCAAAATTTCAAAAAGATGTGAGCTGCGTGTTCAAAATTTCAAAAGATGTGAGCTGCGTGTTCACCACAAAAAATTTGAGTTGTGTGTTCAAAATTTCAAAATCGTGAGCTGCGTGTTCACCACAAAGTTTGAGCTGCGTGTTCAAAATTTCAAAAAATATAAGCTGCATATTCATAATTTCAAAATTGTAAGTTGCGTGTTCACCACAAAGTTTGAGCTGCGTGTTCATAATTTCAAAATTGTGAGCTGCGTGTTTACCACAAAGTTTGAGCTGCGTGTTCAAAATTTCAAAAAATATGAGCTGCGTATTCATAATTTCAAAAAATATGAGTTGCGTGTTCATAATTTCAAAATCGTGAGCTGCGTGTTCACCACAAAGTTTGAGCTGCGTGTTTAAAATTTCAAAAAATATGAGTAGCGTGTTCATAATTTCAAAATTGTGGGCTGCGTGTTCACCAACAAAAATATGGGCTGCGTGTTCACCACCAAAGTTTGAGCTGCGTGTTCAGATTTTATAAAAAATTTGAGTTGTGTGTTCAGATTTAAAAAGAGTGAGCTGCGTGTTCACAATCAAAATTTGAGCTGCGTGTTCAAATTTCAAATCGTGAGCTGCGTGTTCAGATTTCAAATCGTGAGCTGCATGTTCACAATTAAAGTTTGAGTTGTGTGCCAAATCAAAATAGAATGCTGTGTTATGGACTGTGTGTTCAAATTGAGCAGTGTTATGAGTTGTGTACCAACAAAACAGAATGCTATGTTATGGACTGTGTGTTCAGATTGAGCAGTGTTATGAGTTGTGTGCCAACAAAACAGAATGCTGTGTTATGGGCTGTGTGTTCAGATAGAGCAATGTTATGAGCTGTGTGCCAACAAAACAGAATGCTGTGTTATGAATTGTGTGTTCAGATTGAGCAGTATTATGAGCTGTGTGCCAACAAAATAGAATGTTGTGTTATGGACTGTGTGTTCAGATTGAGCAGTGTTACATGTTGTGTGCCCAAATATGCTGTGTGCCCAAATGAGCCCTGTGCCAAATTAGCGGAATGCTGAGTATGAACTGTGTATGTAAATATGCAAAGAAGTGCAAAATACATCGCAGAAAATGTGCAAATGTAGTACGTACCTCATGCGCGTGATGAGATAAATGGGACTCCAGCTCCCATAGCAGTAGGTCTGTCGGTGCCCGTCACGGGAAGTCCGTGAAGTGGTAGAACGTGCAAAGAGGCAGGATGTGCTCCTCCGGCTTGTACTCCTCTGGGTCGAATGGCCGTATCCTCGGAGGCAACGGTATGATATCGGGCTCGTCCTCTGCATATGGAGGAGCTCCGCCATACAGGATATCGTTGGCCATCTGAAGGAATTTGTAAAAGATGCAAAAACGAGCGAAATGAGCCAAAATTGTAAAAGTCAACAAAAGTCAATGCCCAAGAAAATGTGCTAAACTTTGAGACAAACATACCTCAAGTGGTGAAAATGGAGAAAGAAGCTCCAAAAACAAATTCTAATCGGTTCAAAACGAAGAGAATCAAAAGTTTTCATGAAACAACTTCACGTGGGACGTTGGAAAATGCGTATAAAGTGCAGATCTGAGAGAGAAAAGGGTCTAGGGAGCAAGGAGAATGTATTTTGGCCTTGGAGGTGTGATGCAAACTGATTTGGAGTTGTGCACTTAAAGAACCGAAGCTAAAAGACCAAACTGCCCCAGAATTCTGAAAACTAGTCAGCCAGCCAGTTTTTCTGGTCGGCCGACCACTTTAGTGGGCAACAACTGGTCGACCAACTTTATAACTGGTCGGCCAGCTTCTTGGATGATCTTTAGAGTTCCATTGTTTTCCCTATGTGTTTTGGTGGTGATTGGAGTCCCCGGTTCTCAATAAAGTGCAAGAAAAGTACACTTTTCGACTCAAAAATGTCCCTGCGGAACTCCGATTCAAGTCTTCGATGCTTGGCTTATCGTCACTTGTCCAAAGAGCGAGGTGTATCTTTTTTTAGTATGTTATAACCCTTCCGAGAGGTAAATCGGAAGTTACGGTTGAATTACCCTTGTTAAGGCTTACGTTTCCTCTTTCGGCATTTCCTTTCAAACACACATTTGAAGTTGCGCATTTCATTTGTATTATCTTGCACTTTTCATATGCGTTGTCGCGCATGTTTCACTTGCATTGTTATGCACACCACTTGTGGCATTGTTATGCACTCACTACTTTTGTTGTCACGCTCGTTTTGCTCACATCATTATACGTACTCCTGTTGCATTATTATGCATGCACACTTCACTTGCATTGTTTTGCTTCCCTTCCGCATTGTTATTCGTCACACTTAGGTTGCATTGTTTTGCATCCCTTCCGCATTGTTATGCGTCACACTTAGGTTGCATTGTCATGCACCCCTCCACTTGCGTTATTACGCATTTTTCACTTGCATTGCCATGCATGTTTCTAATGATATTGTACCTATTGAGTTTCTTTCTTATGCAGACACGATATTGTATGTATAGTTCATTTGAAGCTAGCACGACTAGACAAACCAGACAGGTGTTGTATGTACTCCGTGTGAGATGTAGCGAGAATTGTATAATTCTCTTATATCCTTTCTGCATGTAATGTAGTTTGTTTTGTATTCACCTGCTTAAAACCGTTGCATTTATTTTGCATAATTACTTCGTTACAGTTTTCTTTGCATGATCACAAGTTATGTTTGGCTTCTTGCATTGTCATTTGCATTTTGCCCCTGTCTGCGGGCAGATTTCTTTGTTATCTTGCCTGTTTTTCTAAGTCTTCGACCTTGTCAAAAATGGGTCGTCTCTAGGCTTTGACATTCACTCCCGTCACTTATCACTTTCGAGTTTTGTCAAAGAGGGGCAACTGTAGACACCCCATTTTTGACTGACCTTAAGACTCAGACGTCATCGATTGAGCGCTCTGTGATGGTGCATGTTGTGCTCGTTCTGAGGTTTCGGAGTTTTGGCTGAGAGCCTTGCCTCCGCACCTCAAAACTCTTTACGATTTGGCTAAGTTTGTGAACCAAGTCTTGTTTTCTCTTCCCGGAGGGAGGGAGAGGACTTGTAGACCATCTCTTTGTGGTCGTAGACTACTTTTCGTGGTCGTAGGCCACTTTTCCCGTTTGGAGACTACTTTTCGATTTTTGGAGCCTTTGGCGCGCCTTGTCTCGGGACCACTTAACATTCTCTGTTTGGCGTGGTTTTTGAACCACACCTTGTTGCCTCTGCCTAGAGGAACACTATGGTCTGGGAGACCACTTTTGTGGTTACATACCACTTTTGATGCTCGTCAGCTAGTTTTCGGGGCTTTTGGCCGCGTGTTTTGCCTCCCGATTTCTCGTCTTGCATCCGCTTTGGTTTGTTTTTGGTACAAACCTTGTTTTCCTTGTTTGGAAGATGGCACAAGGGTGGGAGACCAGTATTTCTTCTGGCCGACCACTTTTCCTTCTGCCAGCCAGTTTTCTTGTCAGATAACTAGCTTTCTTGGTCTTTAGACCATCTTTTCTGGTCGACCACCACACCACCACCTTGCATTTAGTGTGTTGACCTCTCCCACCTATGGCCAACCAGTTTTTGCTCTGGTTAACCACCTAAAGTGGTCGGCCGACCACTTAAACTAACAGGCTGACCACTTCAAGTGGTCGGCTGCTTTTCGGCACCTTTTTGGAGACATTTTGGGACAGCTGGCATAGCTGGAGAGCATTTGAGACATCCTCCATACATGTGTATGGAGGAATGGCATTCAAGCTTAGCTTCTCCAAGAAGCTTTGGCTTTCCTCTTCTATAAGAGGGAGGCTCCTCCTCCGTCCTCCAGGTTCAGAATTTTGCCCCAAGAGAGTTACATATAGCTTTGTCTCTATATCACTCTTGTTCTTCATTTTTTGTTCAAAAGTGTAGATTTTTCTTACTTTAACACACAAACACACACTCAAACACCATCCTTTTGCTACTAAGGTGCTTAGGGGCTGATTATGGTGTTCTTGGGTTGTCTTGAGTTCAAAAAACCTGCTGGAGTTGCAGTTATAAAGAGGGTCTTCAAGGGTGAGCTTTTGACCTTTAAATTCCCCTTTCTTGCTTAAGCTTTTAGCCTATCTTGCATGCTGTTTTAAGCTTAACTTATAACTAATAAAAGTTCTGTTTTTGCATGCTTTTGATCGTTGTTTAAGATCACTTTTGTGTTTGGGGTTGTTTACCCCATCTTAGGCCTTGTTTGGCCTTGTTTTTAAGCCTTTTTTGTGAGCTTCGGGACCACCTTGTATTGGCCTTCTCACCACTGAAATCCAAATGGATTTCAGTGGTGGGGATGGTGTTTTAAGGTCCTAAGAAAGGGAGGGCCATCCCCTTCCATTGCATCTTCAATACGGGCCTTAATATGCCTCATGTTTGAGCATCTTTACTAAGTGTATGTCGACAATATCTTAGCTTGTATTTTTGGTTATTTTGCTGTGGCATACCACTATTTTTTCTTAGTTTGGTCACTCCATGCATGGATAATACACTTGTAGTGTAAATCACACAATCTAGTCTTGTATACCTCATGTTTGAGCATGTCTTTCTAGCTTGTTTTGGAGCCATCTCAGTGCGTTTTTGGTGTTTTTTTAACATTCCTTAGATCTTTTTGGGGTTGGTTTGGTTAGCTCTTGCGTGCCTAATACACTTGTAGTGTAAATCCCTTAAACTAGCTTTGTATGCTTCATGAAGTAGCATGTCATTCTAGCTTGTTTTCTTTCCATTTCAGCATATTTTTGGTGATGTTTTATCATGCCATAACTTTGTTTTGGGTGGGTTTGTTGGCCCCTTGCATGCTCCATACACTTGTAGTGTAATGCCATGAAATAGCCTAACATGCATCATGCCTTGACATATCCTTTTAGCATGCTTTTGGCTTAGCTTAAAGAAGATTTTGTTCATGTTTTATCATGTTTAAGATATGATTTTAGTTGTATTGGTCATCCATGACTTGCTTTGTATAGCTTTGGTTCAATCTAGCTTGTAAGCTTTGTGTATTGAATCCTCTAGCATGCATTACTTGGCTTATTTCAGTGATTTGGTATCACTTGTTATGTGATTTCAGTCCATGTTTCGTGGCCATACACTTGCATCTTTCACTTATTCAATGCGTTGGAGGGTTTGCCCTTTATGCCTTAACATGAACCATTGCGTATGCCTTCATGCCCTTGCTTGCGAGCCATCATTTCAATGTGTTTTAGGGTTATTATGCCATGATATAACTCTGATTTTTGTTGCTTAAGTCATTCCATGCTTGGTCTTAATAGGTGTAGTGTAATCCACCTTATTTGCCTTGTATGCATCATGTCTTATGTCCTTCATGCTAGCATATTTTGGCCCACTTCCATGCATGTTTTAGACTCATTTCAACATGTACTAGGACTATTTTGGTTTGCCTTAATCACATGCTTCATGTTTTGTATACTTGAAGTACAAATGCTCTTACTTGCCTCAAGCTTTGGGCACCATTGCATGCTTCATTTGTGTTGTGTACATGATTTGGCATCACTTAACATGACATTTCATAGCATTTAGCATTGCCATGTTCCTACTTCATTCATACTTTGAGTGCCTCTAAGGATTGTCCATGTTTGCCTAGCTTATGGCTTAGCTTGTATGCTTGCATGCCTAGGCCTTTGGGCCCTTATCTCAGCATGTTTAGGTCCTTGTTGTGACCTATTTGAGCTCTGTCCATGCTTAGTTCATGCATTTGTGCCATGTATTGCATGCCTCCTTTGTAGTCCTCTTCACTAGCCTTCATGCCTTAAGACTCTAGCATGCTTTACTTATATGGTTTGAATGATTTGGCATCATTTCTTGTTTCATTTCAGTGCACTTAGTGTTGTTACACTTCCACTTTTGTCATTCATTAAGCACTCTTGAGAGTTGTGCTTTTTGGCCTCTTTGATGGCCAATGCATTGTACATGCATGCCTTGCTTTATGTGCCTTCATTTCATCACCAATGGCCACTGATTTGGGTGTGATTAAGGTCTACCCTTTTAGTTTAAGTCCATTGAGCATGCCATGCTTGGTATATTACATAAGTTGTCCTTGTTGCATTGCATTGTGCATGCATGCATTACATTATGCTTAGAACCTTATGAATGCCTTGCATTGAGTATGCCATCTAGTTCTTAGCATTTAGCATTGTGCATGCTAGTTGTTGCATGCATTAGTATCATACATGCCATTAGCCTTCTTAGGTTGTTCATATTGCATTGCATGTTTGCATGCTTAAGTCATATTGCATACTTGCATGCTTGAGTCGCATTGTGTATGCCATGCTTGCTTGCATCATGTTTGGAATAGGTGTTAGTCCAAACACGAGAAATGAGGGACGTTTCATACTTAAGAGTGATGAAACGTGCCTCAAATTCCGGTCGCCGACGCTCTTGATCATTCATGATAGAGTTTTAGGTTTTATGTGCAACTTCGCCTCTCAGCCATCATGCATGGAAATGCGCGATTGGTGGCCCGAGGGTCAAGAACCGCACTCCCTTGAGTTCATGACATAATAGGGAGGGTGGTTGTGCACACATATCTTGCAAATACATTGCCATGTCCTTTCTTGCTCTCTGTTGCAGCAAATTGCAGTTCAGCAACAACAACTGGCCGGCCAGCCAAAAAAAGTAGTTGGCCGACCACTTTTCTTGATTTTCAACAACAAAAAGTGGTCGGCAGGGATCTGGAGAGACCAAAAGTGGTCGGCCACCCTCCCACAGGATTCCCAAGGTGGAATTTAAGCTTTCTGGAGCTTGATGCAAGTTTCTGAGAACAAATGAAAACAAAGGCAAATCAGGACATCGCATTGGATTTCCGAACGAGGCGACCAGACATGCATGCATTCATCTCCCTCTGAGGCTCTTGATTTATTGCTTTCCTTAGCTGCCATGCTTAGATAGCTAGGTTTTGCTTTGGTTTGTACCTTAATTAGTTAATGCGTTAGTTATTCAATTCGTTTTGTAATAATTAGTTAACTAGGATTAGTTAATTAATTGTGTTGTAATAATTAGTTTAATTAGCTTAGGTTAGCTAGTTAGCTTCTTATTCGGTCTCTCCCTCGAGAGAGCCAATTGTTGTAATAAGCGTGCGTGTGCGTGATGCATGTCTTCCAACCTCCATTTCTTTCTCCCTTTTACTTAACCGCTCACGATGGTTAGTTTTAGGGCATGTTTCATTTAGCATATCTTATGCTCGCATGCGTGCATCCATTCATCTGTATTGCATGCACCGGGCTCAGCGCATCATACTAACTGCATTGTATTTCAATACCTATTTGAACACATGTATCAAGTTGCATTTCACATGCCATTCTAGAATAACCGAGCCTATTTTAGTTGTATTTTCGCATGTGTTGCATTAGCCATTTTAACATGAACTAAGATCATGCATCGATTTCTAACTAGTTCCTTTGTTTTGGCTTGGAGTACACTATGAGTGTTTGCGCTTTAGCATACTGCATGTGTGTTAATGTTGCCATGAAAGCATGCTTGCCATGAGACTATTTGCTTACGTGATTAACTACCTGAATGCCTGTAGGTGAAGGTTGGATTACCTGAATTGGAACAATTCGTTGAAATCCGCATTTTAGCCTACTTGCGAGTAGCAAAACTTCAAATCGTTTCCAAACGAATATGCAATGTTTTGTTCCACATTAGGCGATCTTGTCTATACTTGTGTATTGTGCGAATCACATAATAAGATTAGCTAATTAACCGGAATAAGAGCACATGTGTTTTCAAAAACAAGATATCATGTTTAGTACAGGCCGATCTTTGATCGGGCGAGCGGGGGTGCTCATAGATGACCTTCCCCAATCGTACCCAAGTTCCCGCGCTGAGGCAACTTTGGTGATGACGGACACGTGGCCTTAGGAGCGAGTCAGGGTTTCCTAAATTTCCCTAAAATAAAATATTTAGGTGGCAACTCTGTATCTGGCAAAGTAGTCCATGTTTGGCACTTCTTTCTTAAAAATCAGTTTTCCAAAACGATTTGCCGGATTTGGACTCTTTGGTGATTTATCGGTCTCACATCACACATTATGAGATTAGATTCAGAACCGTGACATTTGAGTCCAAACTGTAGTAGCTCAGAGAACAAGACGAGGTTCCCTCGGGGAGTTCTCCGGAGCGCGTCTACAGAACATCTATACAATATGTTAATTTGATCCCTGTAATTTACACAATGTATCAATTTGGTCTATGTTGTTTTAATTTGCTCGATTTTGACAGAGACCAAATTGACACATTGTGTAAACTACATAGACCAAATTGACACATAGTTTGACTTTTCGTCTACCAAACTTAACAACCGTTATTTATTGGACTAAAATGACACAATCCGTTAAATTAAAGGGCAAAATTAAGCAAATTGAAAAAAAAAAATGGACCAAATTGACACATTGTGTAAACTACAGGGACTATTTATATAATTTACCCAAAATTTTATATTGAAAAAGTTACCGTACTGATTAAGAAATGATAGTAGGCATTTAGGCTATTGAACTTCTTAATAAAAATTCATAAAAGAGTTAAGCACGCGCGCGTGCTCACACACACACACACACACACACACACACACACACACACACACATATATATATTGTACGAGCACAAAATAATCCTTATCATATAATCCTGAATTCGAAGAGGATTTTTGGTAGGGGATATGAACGCGACGGGCTATACTACTTTGGAGATCCATCGGACCAGCCTTCTTCGACTTTAGCCAATTTTTAGGCATCTGTTTTGCCTTCTTTTATATCTTGTGTTTTTTCTGTTCAAACTTTAGAGTTGTAGCACGCCCGTATGGGTCATGTTAACTTTCAATATTTATTTCAACTTTTTCCTTTATTAAATAAAACTTGCAAGGATTCTAAATTTCATTGTGTTAATTGTGAGTTATCTAAACATATCTATACTAGTTATATACCACATATGACATAGGCCCCTAGTGCTTTTGACCTTATTCATTCTGATGTTTAGGATCCCTCTCATGTTCCTGCTTTTTTGGGTCATCGTTATTATGTGACTTTTATTGATGATCACACTAGGTGCATTTAGGTCTATTTACTTCACTACAAGTCTAATGTGTTTCCCATCTTCGTTCAGTTTTTGCAAATGGTTAAGAACAATTCTATACAGTTGTTCGAAACATCCGCTTTGATAATGGTGGATAATACATCTCCAACGAGTTTCGTTCCCACCTTAATCGAACGGGTACTCTTCAACAACTTACATGTCCTCGAACCCCTGAAAAAATTGGTGTAGCTGAACATAAAAACCGTCATATTATGTCTATCATACATTGTCTTCTTCATGGCATGCGTGTGCCCAAGTCTTATTGGCACATAGTTATTCTTACTACTGTCTATCTCATAAATAGAACTCTAAGTCATGTGTTACATGGCCTTACCCCATTCCATATTCTTATGCCTAATACTACCCTTTTTCTTCTTTTACCTCGTGTTTTTTGGTGTACATGTTTTGTTCAAGACCGATGTCCCACTCGCACTAAGTTAGATGACAAGACTATTCGTTGTGTCTTTCTAGGGTATTCTTCCATGTGTAAAGGATGTAGATGTTTTGATCTTGTATCTCGTCACTTTCACCACACTCTGGATGTTACTTTTTGTGAGGATCTTTCTTTTTTTAAGTCCTAACCCCCCGTTGCAGGTTTCCCCTTCAGATACTCCGAGTGTCTACCCGGTTCCCATTTTGGATGAGGTTGTGGATGAGGTTGCCCCTTCTCTCATCCTCCACCTTTGCCTCATTTCCTCCCATTCCAGGTCTACTCTCATGCTTAGCCCCCTTCAGGCACCTCTCCGAATCTTGGGTCAGGTAATTCTTCCCCTTTACATACATCTCTTTCCCTTCCTCGTCGTAATCATCCTCGCGATCGACATCCCCCCAACCGTTGGGGTTATCTGTGTAGTACTGATCATCTCATTTCCCAATATCTCTCATATAACAGGGTTTCAGACTCATATCATTCTTTCCTTAGCAAGCTTAAGTACGAGTCTTGTAATGCCCCAAATTTCTAGCCTAAATGATAATACAACAATCATGGCTCCGATGATAAACCTTCAAACTTACTGTTACCCAAAAAGCAACCTAAGAGAGAGGGTGACTTAGGTTTCTACAAATTAAAATGAATAATACCCTAATAAAATTAACTACTAGTACAACAAATTATTAACATGCACAATGATGAATTTAGCAGTAAACAATCATGCAAAATAACAATGAAGTATAAATAACATACAGGGTAAATCAAATGATTAACACATGAATATTAGATAGCTATAGCAGTAGTAGGAAAGTAAAGAGATTAGGGAAGAGGAGACAAACAGATTTATAGTAGTTCGGTTTCAACCAAGCCTACATCCACTCCTCAAGTTTCACTTGAGATTTTCCACTATCTTCTAGCTTCACAGGGGTGCTAGCAACCTCATAAACATGGAGCAATCTTCCATAGCTTTTACACAGACTTCACAAGCCTAAACCCTTGCAAATCTTAGATGATTCACAATCACTCTCAAGATTTCAAGAACACAGTGTTTACAACACTTTTATAAGATGAAATGGTATTTTTGCTTTCAAAGAAAGCTTCCAATAAATATCTCTCCCAGATGGATATACAAAATGAAGCTTTGGTTTTTCTGTAAACCTCACACAGGAAAGATAGGCTTAAAGCTATACATCTCAGTGTGTAAGTTCTGAAAGAGGATGTAAACAAAAATTGAAGAACACTCCTCAAAGAATTTTTCAGAGAATAGATGTGAGTGACTATAGATCAAAGAATATTTTCTGGTTTTTTTATAACTTGTTTACATTAGGGATTTTGGTATATATATTGAAACTTATAGCCGTTGTATTCATTTGAATTTATATCTGTTTATAGCCGTTGTATTTATTTGAATTTATAATCATTGTACTCCATCATTACTAATTTGAATATCTTGCACTCCATCATTACTAATTTGAATATCTTCCACTTGAACCTTTTGGCATGCTACTATGTTGAGCTGTTTGAACCTTTTCGCCTGCTGCTGTGCTGGGCTGTTTGAACCTTTGTTTTGGGTTGTTTGAACCTTTAGTTTGGGCTGTTTGAACTCCTGATTTAATCAAATATTAAATACATACTAACAACATTTAGGATTAAGGTTTAGGTGAGAAATAATAGGATAAAATAAATTTTGATTCTATTTTTCTCTTTCAAATAAATTAAAACGTAATTAAATAAATCATCAAAATAAATTTTGATTCTATTTTTCTCTTCCAAATAAATTAAAATATAATTAAATAAATCATCAAAATAAATTTTGGATTCTATTTTTCTCTTTCAAATAAATTAAAACATAATTGAATAAATTATCAAAATAAATAAGTCTAACAATCTCCCTCTTTTTTATGATAGCACACAATGATGTTTTGATTTGATTTGGGAGTAAGAAAGGCTCCCCCTCAAGTCATGCTCTCATAATACATAACATCATATAATTTCTTCCCTTGTAACATTATCAAAAGAAAATCATGGATCAGAATCTGGAGAAGGATGAGGAGGAGGAAAATGACAGTAATAAATGACATTTATACAATTCAAAACATATATATACATATATGCATACACATACAACTCCCCCGCATCTCTCTTTTTCCTTCGATAAACGCATTTGACACGCGGCCTTATTTTTGTGTCATTAGCCGATAAAAGCAGGCCTCGATTTGTACTTACCTCGGCTCCCTCTCCCTCTTTGTCTTCTTCTCTTTTGCCTTCTTCTTAATTACACACTTTTCTATTTTCTTCTTCACCATTCTCTTCTATCTCTTCTTCATCACTCTCTTCTGTTTCTTCACAACTCATTTCTTTTATACCTCTCATCTCTAAACCATGGCTTTCTCATCCCGTCCCCTCACTCTGTTTCTGGACCTAAACGATCCCATAAGCTCTGCTGGGCTGAGTCCTCTGGCTTCTACTCTTCCCAACCTTCCTATGATGTCGATTGAGCAAATAATGGTAGCTCAATCAGACATTGAAACCAATCATTTCACACTAACATCCTGTATGGAGACGGTGACTGCAGTCACAAAATTGGCTCACCGATTGCAGAACAGAACGAGT
The DNA here is from genome assembly GCA_025200525.1 of Camellia lanceoleosa. Taxonomy (NCBI): domain Eukaryota; kingdom Viridiplantae; phylum Streptophyta; class Magnoliopsida; order Ericales; family Theaceae; genus Camellia; species Camellia lanceoleosa. The sequence goes on along the minus strand of CM045758.1, from coordinate 116,840,094 downwards.
GAGCTCCACGAGGTCAACGTCCAACTCTCTCTGCTCCAGCGCATGTACAAGGATGCGCAAGCAGAAATAGGCATACTGAAGGCCGAAAATAAAGAGCTTAAATAATCGGCAAGGAGTGCTCGCTCCCAACGAAAGCACGGGGGCAGGGACGTCAAGCGTCGCCGAAGGTGATAAAAAGAAGAAAAGAGCAGTGGAAGAGGCGAGTAAGTAAGATCGACATATGGCCGTACAAAAATGAAGGGTGTTTTTTTTTATGTAAATATTTGTATTTTGATTTGTTTTTGTTTTTATGTTTAAGTACTGAAAAATGAAATTAAAAAGCAAAAAAAAAAAAATTTATTCCAAACAAAAAATAATAATGAGAAAAAAAAATTAAAAGAAATTAAGCCTAATAGCAAAATAAAAAAAATAAAATAATACCAGCAGAAATTAAACTTAATGGAACATTGGTGTTGCTAAAATGGTAATGCAAAAAAAATACCATGAGGGTTTAAAAAAAAATCAATGTATGCAAAGTTAAGTTTACCTCAAGATGCATAACCCAAAAAAAATTACACAGTTGAAAATAGCAAACTGTTAAGGAGAATAAATGTATGAAGGACTTGAGGGCATTCAACTGATATAAATGTTTCTATATCAATGTAGCATTAAGTTTAGATAAATGCCATGGGTGCAATAAGGAGAAGTTCCAAAGGTCAAGAATGAAACACATATGCTATTGTAGCGAGATAATATGGCAACAATAAATCAATGAGCTTATCCATTATGAAGAATTCATACTATTTCAATCTATTTTCAAGTAAGAGCCAAGGAGATACCAAATTGTTAAAAGTATATGTGAAGCAGTTGGGCATGTTCTAACAATCGATTTGAGCATGATCTAACAATCAATTTCTGGCAAGAGCATACAAATTTTATACAAGATAATTAAAAAATAATAATATGTGAGATGCAAGCTCATAAGTGTGATGTCAAAAATAGAATAGAATCTGAGGGGATTTTTTTTTTTTTTTTAACTAATCAAGTTTAAATTCTTCCCCTTGTTTCATTTGGCAAAATCAATAAGAGATATGAACAATGAAAGCTTATAACTGAAATGTTCTCCTCAATAATATCAAATAGGATGCCAAATGTTACCAATAAGGATGCCAAAATGATACCAACATGCAATCTACCAAGGAGCAATCTAGAAGATTTAACAATCATAGCTCAAGCATTATGTAGAATACCAAATATTGCTCATAATAGGTTAAACTCAATATAATCTCATGGAGCTAATGTAAATCCAAAAAATGAAGCATATTCAAGGTATAGCAATCCATATGCCAAGAAAAATCATGAATTTCAATATATAGCATAGGCATGATTTTTAGGCAAGAGCATCATCAAAGAGTATACATTGCAAATCATATGAAGCATAATCAATCTTTTTCATATCAAAATAATAACAGTATTAGCTCAAAGGATATAAGATAGAATTTTTACCTCAAAATCTTAAGAAAGTATATGAGGCATACGTTAGGTTCAAGAGATGGAAGCTTTTTAATCTTCAATTTTCTTTCATGAAGAGTTCATCTCAAAAGGGTTTAACAAGTATGTTAGCAAAATGATTTCTCTCCCTAAGTTGGTGCTACCCTTTTCTAATGTGATTTGTGTAAATATAGCATTCATAGAACAATCACTATTACTCAATAAAAATACAGCACAAATCACTTCTTATCACAAACTCAAAAAGTGAAAAATAATTCAATGATCAAACAAGAGTTTGGAATGCTATTTTTCAGAATTTTCAAGTTGCAGCACATAGCATAATATACATAAGAAAATAGTGTTATACTCTTTGTTTTATTAAGAAAATATACATAAGAAAATAGTGTTATACTCTAGCGTATACCCGTGCCTGAAGGCACGGCGTAAATAATGTTCGGTGTAAATAATGTTGGGATTAAAATGTAGTTATAATTTCTACGTATAATGTAGATTAATTAATTAATTTAATGCATCCTCAACATTTAATTAATCATGGAGAACATGAATATATTAGAAACACTGCCACCACACATAAGCCAATTTTGTTTGAATAATTGTAGGTATCATTAAAATTTAAGAAAAATTAACCAAAAAAAAAAACTTAAAATTTAATACTTGTAACAAAATAAACTATTGAGTTTGTATATATGTTCACCTTTTGCGCATTTCACATGAAGAATGAAGAATACATGTTGAATGAAATCAAGAAGAAAACTACTTGCATACAATGAAGAATACATAGTTCACCTTTTGCGCATTTCACATGGGCCAAAGAACACATTGCCATTCCAACTATTCCATCATTCCCCCAATTTAACTTTGTATATATGTTGAAAATTCTACAAATTCATCACAGAATGAAAAACAAAACAAAAACTATAAGCAAAAGACATAAACCCAAAGCAATATACAGAAAGTCAAATTACCTAATAAAAGAATTTTCAGCATCCATAGCTTCTCCTTCATTAAAAGATTGCCGAGGCCAAGTAAAGGCACCACCAAATCCTCACTCTCTGCACCTTTGCTCAATTCTAATATGGTAATCACACAATGATATACCTCTACAACTCTAAACATGTTCTATATCATGTATGTTTTTATCTGTTTGAGCAACAAATTTTAAAATTATGCATGCCTGCATTTTGTATCTTCCCAAAACCATAAACTGACATCATTATTTCTGGGTCATTAGCATAGAAAGATGTTAAATTCTTTACTAACAAATTCCACCCTGTTGGGTTGAAAGATTAAACAAATAGTTATTATTTACTAACAAATTGAAAGAGAAAAAAGGTTAGTCCAAGCATGAAAAGGAAAATATTTATCTGCCTTGACCTGAATAACCACCATAGTACCCACAGCAGTTGCCACATGTGCTGCCCTTGGTGTGGGAGGTTCTCCAAAGGGTGTAATCCTATAGAGCAAGTTAATTAAAGCATAGTAGAAGTGAGCATGTGAAAAAAAGACGTTATCCCAAACGTATTGTTGTGCTAATAAATGATAATTATTCTGAGCATACGTAGACCATTTATTTGTCAACACATCATAGCAGTGCACATCAGCGGTGGACCCCGCTAACCCTGCAATCCAGTGTAACATTAAGAATCACAAAGGTTTAAAGCAAAAAACATTTCCATTTAAAAAATCCAGAGAGATTTTAATGAAAAATTAACAGCACCATTCTCCGGTGATAAAACCACTATGTGCATTCACGGGCCAAAAGTTAGGTATGTACTCAATCTAACCCCTTCCAAAGATCCATTAATGGGTACTAATTGGGTGACGGCGTACTAATATAAAATTAACATAATCACATTCAAAATTCCATTTTTAAAGTTCTTTAATTATCTACACTTACGCTTTTTTTTTGACAACTCAATTAAAAGTCATTTTTAATTTATTTTTTTGATCTTCTTGGGTTCTGGGTTTCGTGACTTGGGTTGTTTTTTTTTGTGAGCGACTGAGTTAACCCAGGTGAGGATGGACATGATGAGAATGAGTTGGAGCTACATTCTGGTTCTGAATTTTGAAGTTCAAAGCTCATATTTTATATTTAATTATAAAATACGATTTTTTAACATAACCACATTCACAATTCCATTTTTAAAATACTTTAATTATCTACACTTAGGCTTTTTTTGACAACTCAATTAAAAGTCATTTTTAAATTTTTTTTGAATCACATCAACTTTGTATTTTTTTTTATTATTTTTAAAAAAATAAAAAAAGTCCAAAAATTAATTTTTAATCTACTCTTCAAAACAATTCTTATGATCTACCATACTATTTGATAGTATTTTTTTTTATCTCCACTTATTTTTTTTTTTTGTTTTAAAAAAATATTTTTTGTGCATAGCTATATGCGTGCAAAGGTGAATGTGTCTCCAAAAAAATATTTTACTTTTGTGTGGTGTTGTGCCGAGTGGTATTGTGCATAGGTGCATGTGTCTCGGCGTGGGACAGTCTATGCAGGAACACCTTTAGGGAAAGTCTCTGCTATGAAATAAGAAACAAAATGTGAACACCATTTATATATAAAATATATAAGAGAAATGTTTGAAAGTTCTACATTTGGAACTCTAATAATTTTAACTATTTTTTTTTTTTTTTTAAAGATTTTAAGAGGATGAATCACTTTTAATTCTCACCAGAAGAAAATTGGTTTACACAGGTTCAATCATTTTTACACAGGTTCATCTCTCTCTCTCTCTCTTAATATTTCTGAATACAACAAACTTGTAAATTTTTTATTTTATTTATGGAACCAAGAACAAAATCTAAATCAAGAACAAAATCTATGAAATCAACAGATTGCAATAAAAAAAAAACATAAATAAATACACAACAAATCTATCACAAAAATCAAAAGCTATGAAATCAAAATCCATCACGATTCTCTCCATCTGCCACCACTCATTCTCTCTCTACCTATCATCTCTCCATCTTCTCCCACTCATTCGAACAATTAACCCCACCAAAAGTGGTCATCAATTTGAAAGAGATTTTTAATATAAGAAATTTTTAACAAATGGGTGTAAGAAATTTTTAACAAATGGATGGGACGAATAAAGGGGAAAATGCATAGAATTAACAATGAATGTATGTATGTATATGCAAGTAAATCTAAGCTATATTTTGATGAGAAGAACCACCTTAGATGATTTGGAGCCATGTTTCAGCAACCGGAGACCGGAAGAAAAAGGAATCGGAGTCGTAAGTTCGAGCCTATCATCGCCGCCGGAGAGAGCAAAGCGGCGTCGGAGAACCTCCCGACGGACTGAACCGACGGTGGCGAGTCCAAATGCTTTCCATTAGAGCTCGATCTGATAATTCGAGAGATCTCCAAATGCTCGATCTCGTACTCTTGAGATTTTCAAACACTCCGATATTTTACCTACTCTCTCTCTCTCTCCTATCTTTTTGAACACACAAACCAATAGCTTGGACCAGACACATCTTTGTATCAATATAGAAATATTAGGATAGCGGAGAGAGGGAAGAGACTAATGGAGAGAGAGAGAATGGGGTCTGATTTCAAAATTTGAAATCAGAGAAAAAGAGATGAGAGTGTGAGAGAGAGAGGGCGTGGGCGTGTAAGACTGTGAACCCTTGGATTAAGTTCAATCCAATGGTTTATAATTTGACAAACGGACAGAAGTCCCATCAAGGAAAAAAAACCGAGCTTCCTTGTTATATAGATAGCATTCATAGAACAATCACTATTACTCAATAAAAATACAGCACAAATCACTTCTTATCACAAACTCAAAAAGTGAAAAATAATTCAATGATCAAACAAGAGTTTGGAATGCTATTTTTCAGAATTTTCAAGTTGCAGCACATAGCATAATATACATAAGAAAATAGTGTTATACTCTTTGTTTTATTAAAAAATGATGCAATAATCTCATTTAATCACATAACATTATCAAGAGGCATTTTCATCAATTCAATCCACATACTCAAGTGTGATAAAACATTTTACTCAATGTGGAACACAACATGAATGCTATAAATAATTAATTCAACAATTTATCAATCAAAAGCATTTCATGAGATGTATGCCAATATAATCCATATTCAAAAGATATTTAATAGGATAGATGCAATGTCTCTACAAAAGTATGATACTTCTTTTCATTTAGACATTGTTGATGGATCATAATCAACGAATTTCATAACTCATTCAAATATTCCAATGTAAAGCATATAAGCATGAAATTTTAATATTGAGCATATTCTTGAGATCATAAATTTACAATTCAAAATATAGATAGTATACATCTCAAAAACATGTTATGATATTAAAATTGATTCTACAAAGATATGACTTAAAAAGGAATTAACATATTAGTATGAAGTCATATATAAGATGTGAAAAGTATGCTCACAAAAAATATTTATCACTTCTTATCTCTTTTTCATAGCAATGAATGACATGATATACAATGTTAATGAATGCATGAATCATTCACATTCTAATAAACATTTATCAAAATAATATAATTTTCATTTTTTAGTTCAATGAAGGTTTGAAAGAAACTAGCAGAACATGACTTAGCAAATTTAGTACACTTAGGTTACATGGAAGCAATGATTAGACACAACCTATTGTACACAAATCACACCTTAAAGAATATAGAACTTTAAACTTAAACGTGTGTTAGGAGTTATCCTTTCATTTACCTCTTTGGAATCTTCACCCATACATTACCTCTATTGTTCATCTTGGTGGTTTTCATTTCATCATTCTTCTTCTTCTTCTTCTTGTAGGGGCTGATTTTGCTCTTTAGATTGAACACTCTTGTTGTGCATTTCCTCTCGAAGTCCTTGGTGTTCTTTGAGATTCCACCTACAAAATATCTTGATTTCTTCCTTGGGTCCATAAGGATTAGTCTCAAGAACATTTAATCTCATAAAAGATTTAGGAGGATCAAAACCAATGCCTTCTTTGTCAAAAACACATTTTTTATTTCCAAGAAACTTGTTGAAGTTTTCTTTTCCTTTTGCAAAATTTTCATGAGTTTTGTTTAAATTCTCAATATTGTTTTTCAAAATGTTTTTCTCATTGACAATAGACGTAAAGTCATTTTTCAAAGTAGCATTTTTCATTTTTTAAAACATCAACATCATTTGAAAGAGAAGTAACTAATTTCTTTAATTTAGAATTCTCAACACAAACATTTTTAAATATGTCATGTAATTCATTGAAAGCACTTTTAAGTTCTACATAATTACAAATTATCTCATCTTGAGTGAATTCTTCTTCTCCAAGAGCCATGAGACACAAGTTGGTTACTCTATCATTTTCTCTCCAAATGGCTTCTTTTTTGCTGCCATCCATTATTGAAAGTTCATGAGCCATGAGTGAACCTAGGAGTTCTTCAATACCTAATTTTGTTAGGTCTTTTGCTTCTTGGATAGCTGTAACCTTAGCTTTCCATTCATTTGGCAAAGATCTAAGTATTTTTCTCACAAGCTCACCATTAGTATAAGATTTATCAAGAGATTTTAGAGCATTAATAATATTGGTAAATTTATAAGACATCTCGGAAATATATTCAAATGATTCCATAGTAAATAGTTCATAATCATGAATAAGCATGTCAATCCAAGACTCTTTTATTTGGCTAGTTCCTTCATAGGTGATTTCAAGTTTATCCCAAATCTCTATAGTAGTAATACATCTAGAAATTCTATTGTACTCATTTGCATTTAGTCTATACACAAGAATAAGCTTGGCTTTAGCATTAGCTTAAAGAAGTTTATAATCACGCTCATCAAATTCATCATCGAGTTTAGGCACACTGATATGGTCTACTACCTTGGAAGGGATTTTAAGACCTTTAGTGATAATGAGCCACAAAGCATAATTGGTAACTTGAAGATACAAAGTCATTTTTTCTTTCTAATGAATGTAATTACTACCATCAAAGAGAGGTGGCCTATTGTTAGCTTGTCCTACAGCAGAGTAAGTAGCATACATGGTTGCTATGGATCAAAAACTCAAGATTGTTAAATCTAAACAAAAACCCCAGGTTTTGATACCAATTGTTACCCAAAAAGCAACCTAAAAAGGGTTGTGAATTAGATTTCTACAAATTAAAATTAATAATACCCTAATAAAATTAACTACTAGTACAACAAATTATTAACAAACACAATGATGAACTTAGCAGTAAATGATCAAGCAAAATAACAATGAAGTATAACTAATATACAGGGTAAATCAAATTATTAACACATGAATATTAGATAACTATAGTAGTAGTAGGAAAGTAAAAAGATTAAGGAAGAGGAGACAAACAGGTTTATAGTGGTTCGGCTTCAACCAAGCCTACATCCACTTCTCAAGTTTCACTTGAGATTTTCCACTATCTTCTAGCTTCACAGGGGTGCTAGCAACCTCATAAACATGGAGCAATCCTCCATAGATTTTACACAGACTTCACAACCCAAACCCTTGCAAATCTTAGGTGATTCACAATCACTCTCAAGATTTCAAGAACACAGTGTTTGCAACACTTTTACAAGATGAAATGGTATTTTTACTTTCAAAGAAAGCTTCCAATAAATATCTCTCCCAGATGGATATACAAAATGAAGCTCTGGTTTTTCTGTAAACTTCACACAGGAAAAATAGGTTTAAAGCTATACGTCTCAGTGTATAATTTCTGAAAGAAGATGTAAAAAAAAATTGAAGAACACTCCTCAAAGAATTTTTCAGAGAATAGATGTGAGTGATTATAGATCAAAGAATATTTTCTGATTTTTTTGTAACTTGTTTACATTAGAGACTTTGGTATATATAATGAAACTTATAGCCGTTTATAGCCGTTGTATTCATTTGAATTTATATGCGTTTATAGCCGTTGTATTCATTTGAATTTATAGCCGTTGTACTCCATCATTACTAATTTGAATATCTTCCACTTGAACCTTTTGGCCTGCTGCTATGCTAGGCTATTTGAACCTTTTGGTCTGCTGATGTGCTGGGCTGTTTGAACCTTTTGGCCTGCTGCTGTACTGGGTTGTTTGAACCTTTGTTTTGAACTGTTTGAACCTCTGGTTTGGGCTATTTGAACTCCTAATTTAATCAAATATTAAATACATTCTAACAACATTTAGGATAAAGGTTTAGGTGAGAAATAATGGGACAAAATAAATTTTGATTCTATTTTTCTCTTCCAAATAAATTAAAATATAATTAAATAAATCATCAAAATAAATTTTGGATTCTATTTTTCTCTTTCAAATAAATTAAAAGATAATTGAATAAGTCATCAAAATAAATAAGTCTAACACTTACATAATACAATAGTTCTTCATGCAACAATACATTAATCCAACAACAACTAAATTAACAAATAAATACCCCCAAGGGTTTACAAGTTTCCAAGGTTTGAGCCTGGTTGCAAAAAACAGTTATTCAAACCCATGCACATACAACCCTTGGCTTACACACAGAGTCACAACAAAATAAGAGTCTCGTACTCTCAACACACATTTCCTCGCCTTTAGTTAGGCGGTATCACCACATCTTTTCCTGCCCAAAAATCCCGTAGGGTGAGCATAAAGCCCAGTAGGAAATCCTTAACAAAGTATATACATTTTATACAAATCTCAAGAGATGAAATACACATGCTATGCTATGCCCTTTTTGAAGATAAATCACATTTTCATCTTTTGAAAACCATCATGCTCAATGATGTCATGCAATTTCAATTGTTCAAAACTTAACAATTTATTTCATGGGCAGTAAATACAACTCTAGTAATCCCCAGGTCGGTGTCTACAAGTAGACTATACAAGTACTACCAAATTGTCATTTTTATCGGTATTAACCGGAAGGCTCGACACCTATCTACACGGATTTTCAGTCTTTCACCCCGGACTCTTGGGCCAACTTATTCAATATCATCTACGCCACCTATCAAGACTTACCAACGTATTTATCCCAAAACCATTCCATGAAAACTTGTTTCTCAACATTCTTTTTTCAATGCAAGTTTTCAAATCAACTTTCAAAGTTTAATGTAATCAAATGAATTGATATACCAATAACACATGATGAATATAAATACTTTTATTCCAATTCATCATCCAAGGAATAACACAATTCCCTCTTCTCAAGTATCCTTAACAATTAGTCATTTCAAGACTATTTCAACATTTTAAACAATAATTTCCAAAATGAACAACAATTCTCTTATTCCTTGAAATTCATCATTTATATAAATATAAATAAGAAATTTTCCAAACATCCATTTATTTTGACACACAAAATAAATATAACAACATCATTCATGGATTTTCAGTCTCTTTTAAAAAAATTCCCAAATTCTAGGTTTTCTCACCAAAACTATACAACTCAAATCTTTTGAAAGAAAACTTTCCAAAATCATCTTTTCTTCAATCAACAAGGATCAAAACCCATAAGATCATTTTAAAAGAATAAGAGACAAATCCACTTTCAAAATCGCTCAACTTCTTGACTCAACAATCAATTTTCAAAGCTATTGAAAGATAATTTCGAAAATCATATAGATCTTGCAAAAATATATATATAACTCAAAGAAAATCTCTACCTCAAGTTTTGAAGAAGAAATGAGATAAAACCCCCAAAATTAACGGTGTCGAAACTCAATCTTCACCGCACACAACGAAACCCTTGAGAAGTTAACCAACTTTGATAAAGAACCTATGGCAAAACTCTAATGGATCTTGAGAAATCAAGATTTTGATCCAATTTGGCGTAGGAAAATGTAGAGAGAAAGGAGAGGAAAGGGTTTTTAGAGAGAGAGAAATATACAAAAGTGATATGAAATATCATATTCACGAACTGATATAACATGGTCTGCTCGAGTGTAGAAAGCCCCACTCGAGTCAAATACACTTTCCCAGTACTTTTATAGATAGGTCAAACTTCTGGAACCAAACATTCTCTGCTCGAGCGCATAAACGGCCGCTTGAGCGGACAAGCAACTTCTAATGCATTTTGCATTTTTGCTTCGGGGGCGCTGCCCCTCAACCCCGCCAGGGCGCCACCCTAGGACCTGCCAAGGAGCGTTGTCCCCTGGACCTCCGCGAGCTAACCGGGTAGCTCGATCCCTGACATACTCAGTGAAGTGGCAAAACTGGGATCACTACAAGTCTATTTCTCGGTCTGTGTCAAAGGCCTTTCAAAATCCAAAATAAATGGCGGCCATGTAGACTAAAATGGCAACTTTAGAACATAACCATACTTGAGATTTGGTTCCTTACCTTCTGACTAGAGTATCGTGGGTTGCAAATAGGTCTTTGCTATTAAGTACCTACCTAATTGTCACGACCCGAACCTGCCCCTAAAAGGTTTGGGCATGACCTAATCAGGAACAGACAGAATGACCTATGATGAACAGCGTTTGGGGCCTGGGCGGAAGGAGTAAATTTTTAAATAACAATAAACAGACACATCCATTGAGCAACTACCAAAAACCAGGACCATTTCGAGATTTAACAAAAGGCAAACATGCATACAGAAATAGGTTACAAGACATCTACAAATCCAGCCCAGATATTAGGCACTCAAAACGGTAGATACAATAACCTTGACTAGCAACATGGATACCAAAAATTACATATACAAAGAAAACTGGTCTAATATGTAAGGGTTCCCTCCTGTGCCTGGTTATCCTTAAGCTGATAAAATGCACGAGGTAATGCTAGAACAACTCCCCAAGCTGGCTCCTACAGAATCAAACAACATATAGAATGAGACAAGCTCAGTGAATAATAGTGCGCAATAATAAAATCACAATGCATCTTAGTATATGTACCAAAATCAATTACAGAAATAACAGATTGGCCTGTTGGCCCAGATAGCCTTTCGGCACAGGTAGCCTTGCGGCACAACAGATAGCCTTTCGGCACAACAGATAGCCTTTCGGCTCAGGTAGCCTTGCGGCACAACAGATAGCCTTCTAAGACAATGATAGCCTTTTTCGGCATGTGTAGCCTTGCGGCACAACAGGTATACGGATATGATTTCCACTTTTCATTTCCAGATCAATACATGATTTACAATTATGTCTTACGTAAGCGTATACATAAATATATATGTAATGCATTATTACTCACGGCGTTGAGACAACGTGTTGCTTTCTCCGAATACGCCCCATATAATCAATGCACATTAGTTCTCTTTTCCTTTCTTAAATCATTTCCTGAACCATTACACTTTGCATTCATTTACAATCATTATAAAGTCATCAGAAAAATATTCTAAAAATACCAGAGGATCAAGCACGTAAAACTGAACAAACAGATTTTTGTCTCGAATTAAGCTTTCCGCTGAAGCGCCACTTTACGCCGAGCGATCTGACGAGGCACAAAACCGCTTTGGAAGGTTAATTTTCCCGCCGAAGGGCCTTTCCTTCGCCGAGCGACTAAGCAAAATTTCAAATTGAACTTCAATTTGAGTTCCAATTTGACATTCAAAGCTGCAATCTATCGTTTACAACACAAAACAAAACCTTCCAATGGGTCTAACATCAAATGAAGGTATTAAATCACACAACACATCAATTACAACCCTCTTTACTCTTTCACTCATTCAATCCATACGCAATCACCCATCATCTTTCCAATTGGATTTACACACATATATGCATATAAAGTTATCTAAGCTTCTAATTCAAATTCATAGTTGAATATTCTCATGGAATAGCAAGAAAATAAGGGATAGATCCCCCTCCATAATTCAATTTGGTTCTCCAACATAGATGATCACATAAACTCTCATCATCATTCTTAACTTCCCAAATACAAGAAGAATTCCCAATCAAGATCAAGAAAGAGGGGCTAGATAAAGAATTTTCCATACCTTGAGTTAAATCTAACCAATCTTCACCAAAATCTCCCAATTCCTTCATTTGGAGAGCCTCTCCCCCAACTCTCACGTTTTTCCCCTCTTCTAAGAAGATATTTTTGTTGGTTCTAAATCAACAAGAGCATATATATATATATATATATCCTTATAAGAGAATAAGACAAAATTGAATCGTTTAATCATTCCGAAATTGAAATTTTGTAAACGTACTTAATATTACCAGAAAATTATGCTGATCACAGATATATAATCAATTTCAGATAATTAAGACGTTAAGATGCCCAATTTCTGAGTCAAACGTGTTAATGGTGACAGATAGTTTTCTTGTGAAACAGATAGACTTCTTTTAAACTTGGGATTTACTTACTTAACCTTAATTCCACATGGAAATTCACAATAAGCATATAAATATACTGAATAAGGAAGCTAAAAGTACACCAAGATCATAGATGAGGGTCGGGTTATTACACTAATGGCTCTGTTGACCGTTATAAGACCTGCTTAGTAGCAAGGGCTTCACTCAAGTTCCTGGCAAGGATTTTGGTGCTACCTTTGCCCCAGTTGCCAAGCTTACATCTATTCATCTACTCATCTCCCTTGTAGCATCCCATTCTTGGTCCCTTTATCAGCTTGATGTCAAGAATTCCTTTCTACATGGGGATCTTCTTGAGATGATTTGTATGGCCCATCCTCCTGGTTTTCGAGCTGAAGGGAAGTATTCCGGAAAAGTATATCAACTGCGCAAGTCGTTGTATAGCTTGAAGCAGTCTCCACGAGCTTGGTTTGGTCGTTTCAGCTCAGTCATCATCTCCATGGGTTTTGTTCAGTGCCATTCAGACCATATGTGCTTCATCCGTCGTAATTCTACAGGTTAGTGTATAGTCTTGTTAGTTTATGTGGATGATATCATTCTCACCGGTGATGACTCTATAGGCATTGATCAAGTAAAACAGGATTTGGGACACACCTTTGATATTAAGGATTTGGGGAATCTCAAGTATTTTTTAGGGATTGAGGTGGCTCGCTTACAACAGGGGATTTCCTTATCTCAAAGGAAGTACACTCTTGACTTACTTAAGGATATTGGTATGTTGGGGTGTAAACCTACTTCTACTTTTATAGATCCTAATGTCAAGCTCACATCAAAGTCTGGTGAATTACTAGAGAACTCAAGCATGTATCAGCGTCTTGTTAGGTGTCTCATCTATCTGACCAATATTAGACCTGATTTGACATTTGCAGTTAGTGTGGTTAGCCAATTCAAGCATGCACCTCGTACAGAACATCTTGATACGGTTCATCACATCTTGAGATATTTGAAGACCTCTCCTGGTTTGGAATGGTTCTTTACAGCTGATCCTCAATGTGGACTCTCATGTTTTACTAATACTGACTATGCAGGATCTAGAACAGATAAGCATTCTACTTCTGGCCTATCTATTTTCTATGGTGATCATCTTATATCCTGAAAAAGTAATAAGCAAGCAGTTATTTCTAGGTCTTTTACAAAAGTTGAGTATAGGGCTATGATACAAGACACTTGTGAGATTCTATAGCTACGTTCTATTTTGGCAAAGTTGGGATTTGAGGAGACTGCTCTTGCGTCTTTATTTTATGACAACAAGTCTATTATTATGTTGTCTTCTAATTCTGTCCTACATAAGCGTACTAAGCATATAGAAGTTGATATATATTTCATTCGAGAGAAGGTTCGGATTGGTATTGTGAGACCATCATTTGTCTCTTCTTCTGAGCAATTAGCAAATATGTTCACCAAGTCTGTAGGCCCAACATTACTCTAGTCATCTATTGGCAAGCTGCATTTATTGAATATCTTCACACCAGCTTAAGGAGAAGTGTTGGAATTAGGAAATAGTGATATTATAATTATGGTAGTGTTGGAATTAGGAAATAATGATATTGTAACTATGGTAGTGTGTATAAAATCCGTAATTATGTCAATCACAGATTTAATGCTCCTCTTTTCTTTTTTTTTCTTTTATCTTCGTTTTCTATTTTGTTCATTTCCTATTTTGTAATATTATTTCATTATAAATATAAGGCTCTATATCATTCATAGGTAAGTCAAAACAACTCTTTTCATCCTTTTAATGTGTGCAAGATAATTCTACCTCTGAGTCATGGGAGAAATTAATGGACAATTAATTATTTGGTGTTCCCCTTGGAATATAATCCTAAAGCCCTCAATTTTTGTGATTGATAAAGTATTCCAAGGCCTTCATGGGTGGAAGAAAGTTGACTTCCACTTGGTAGAAGAGTTACCCTTGAATAGTTGTGCTTTGTTGATACTCTTTAGTTATGGTAATTAGGAAGAATGACTTATTAATACCTTAACCTTCTCTCAAAAGGTAGCCCGTGGCACCAGCTTTTCTATTTTGTGATAAAAGATGCGCCCAAACATCTTAATGGGTGATAAAAGCCTACTTTTCACTTGTAAAAGAGTAACCCTTGTACAGTTATGCTTAGTTTCTATCTACACATACTTCTTGTCCTTGTTCCATATGCTTTTGAATTAGCATCTAGATCAGAAAGCACTACACAATTATTGTTGTGATCTAGCTTCGAGGAGGCTAAGAGAAATATATCAATAGTAAACACAAGTTCTCACCGTGAGATTGAACAATTTAATGACAGGTTACCATCATAGGTGAGAAGGAAGTCCTTTGACCCTCGATGAACACAATCAATATTTACATGAAAGTTGTATATCACCGGTTGATCAAATACTAGGAAGCATAAATATAAATACGAGATACGGATATGATATGATACGAATACGGCAATACAACAAAACATTAAAAAAAAAAAAAAGGATACGAGTACAGCTATGATACGCTTGTGAAAATATTTCTTTTAAAATTATTTGTAGTGAGTTGCACATAAGGTAAAGAATGTTGATAAACCACAATGTAATTTTATAATGCAAAACACTAATCTTTAAGAATTAGGTATTAATTTGAACTATGTTTACCTTTTAAATTTTCAATAAGTTTTGCAAATATTTCATTTCAATATCAAATCTAATATGTTTATATTACAAATTTACAATAATAGAACAATCCACAACTTGTCCTTGTGCTTTCCGTTTAGCACTAATAAAAAATGTTGTATTCAAGTTTACTTGCTTATTTATTTATTGATATTTAATTTTACTATTGTTATATAGGGGACATGCATAAAACAATTAGGATACATCAATTTGACAAATTCTATTATTTAACTCACTATGTTCTTATCAAAGAACAAAACAAAGTATTAAAAAAAATATTCTTATATTTATTCTTACAATTATATTATATTATATTATAATACTATGCAAGAAATGCTACAATTCTAATTGCATAAAACAAGTAATACGTGGGAAGTGAATTAAAAGTCACTTCCTAGTTTTTAATCCACTTCTCTCTCTCACAAAAAAGCCAAAAAAAAAAGCCAAAAAACAGATTTTAACCATCTTTCCAAAACACTCCTTAGATTATCTGATATTTAAAAAACTAATAAAAAAATTAATTAAGAAGTATCTAATACTTTTAATAAGTATTCGATACATATCCGTGAATATCCAAGGAATATCAGGATTCGATACGGATACGATATGGATACGTCACCCTATTTGAAGTATACGTGCTTCATAGATCAAATAATGACCAAGTAGATGATTTCAAAAAAGGGGCAGCATCCATGCTTATAGAGTTGGAATGGCTACCTCATTGATCTTTGTTTTCGTGTAGGTTAGAGTTCTTATCTTTTGCTATTCTCATTTTGTGCCTTTTGTCTACTTGGTTTCTATAGACCGCAGGAAGTGAATCAGGTGATAGAGGGAGCCTTCTAAAAAGTATGGTAGACACGTAAGTGACTCTAGACCACTGAAGCTGTGTTGGGTGAGAGTGGCCTTCAGAGGAGAGAGTGGTAATAATGGAGGTTTGGATGTGACGAACCAAAGTGTCCTAGCCAAAGGAGGAGATTGATTGCTTGGAGTCACTATATATAGGCGTGTGGTGGTTAAGCCATGAAGGCCAACTCTCTAGATGTGCCAAGGACACATACTGCATAGTTATTTTTAAATCATTCATAGACATTAATTTTGAGTGTTACCAATGCTTGCTAATGCCATGACCAAGCTTGACTCTTAAAATTGTGCTTCCAGCTAAAAATTGCTTCCTACTTTTATTTCCATAAATAGACTAGTCGAAAGGATCCATTCTAGCTTGATTTTATGTATTACCTAAAACATAACTCAATTTGTGTTGGGTTTGGTGAGTTATGAATCTGCAGGTACTTGCACCATCTGAACTTTGCAAACAATTGATTATACACATATCAATGGTTGAATATTATGGTAAACAACCTATAAAAATAAAATAATAGAAAAACTCCAGAAATAAGGTTTTAACTGCCTCTTTGTGAAATTATTTTAGAATAGAAACTTGGTCCACCATCATAGTCCATTATTATCTTCCATGTCCACTGCATATTTTCAAATAAGAAAACTGTCATACAAAGGCACATCAAACTATCACGGGTACATTAAAAACACATTGAGAGCACACAAGTGGACACAAGAACACACATAGTCTTACAAGGAGAATATGGATAGAGAGCAAAGCAGAGCTTAAATTTATCTATAGGATAAACATTTCCTCTGACCAATTCACATATAAAATCCACCTGCACTACCTGCAATATACTCCCATTTGAAGTACACACAAAATAGCAGTACCTGCTTGAAAACAGTGCTGGTTCCAGAGCTCTGAAGGCCAAGTAGAAGAAGTTCACGTATTTTTTTTTGTTCTAAATAATTTGAAATGGTAGTATAATTGCTAGGCTCATCCCTTTTTCGATTACCATAAGGATGACCACGGGGTACAGGCAAAGAGAACAACATGCAAACAAGCCGTGTTGAAGCCTGTGTAACAAAGAGGAAGCTTTAATTCTCACATAATAGGATTTCCACACTAAAATAGTCTCTGAAATATATTCAACTAAAAGTCTAAATACATACCTTCTCCCAAATGTTTCCCCTAATATTGTTCTGACCTTCCTCCTCATAATGACTATCATCACACACCCAAAAATGAGTGTCACGTGGACACTGCACATTTGCTAGCTGAAACATGATACATGTAGGTTAGAGTTGAGTTCACATAGACTACATACATAAGCTGGTGATATAGACAGGCAAAAAGGGAGGCAAGTTATAATGTAACAGTCTGAGGTGTTCTCTCCATAGGGAAAGTGGGAGTAGAACAAGGGAACAGAACCTGACAATGGGGATCAACACACAATGTGAATGCAAGGCACATGACATGGCAACCTCAAATAAAATGATCTGTCAACACACCTATACTGAAATACATTGTGGGCGTGTGTAATATACCCACTGTAAGACTCATCCTTCAATTTCAAAAAGTAAAAGAATCCGGAGTACTGACTTTTAGAACTCTCAGTTCAAGTTTTGTAATTTCTCTGCCATTGATATAAACTTCAGTGTTGCCATTGCTCGCATAAGGACTAAGTTTCCCAGTAAAATTTAAGTTTGAACTTAAAATTCGACCCGATTTTTCTCCCTCCTGTCATATCAACACAGAGTCTTACTGGTAGCATTGGCTAAAAAATTAGTACGCCAGGTTAGTCCCATTTGATGGGATTTGGTAGAGGTAGATTGGCAATCTTTGGCATAATGTGCACAAAGTGGCTGCCCTCATGTTTGAACCTACAACCTCAAGGTTAATAGATCGAGTTTTAACCATTGAACCAGTGGTCCCTTGCTAACTAGCAGCATTGGCTATCCACACACAAGCGTGTGTGCACGCACGCGCACACACACAAAATAATAATAATAATAATAATAATAAATGAATTATTCTTCATGTACAAAAGCAGAGTTGAAATAATGGCCTGTGTATATAACAGAATAATGATGCATTTACCTTTCCCCAGAGACCAGATTCTTTGTCATACCAATATCTACCGGGCTTCAATTTCTGTGGTGGTAAAGAGCATCCAAGTAATTCGACCATCTCGTCTGGTTTCGGAGGGAACCCATTTACAATCAGCTGCTCTGGTCAAAGCTGACTAGTAGTACATTCTTTCTCTGCTTTCATTATTTTCTTTGACTTCTAAAGGACTGAGCAATCGGGCTAATAACCTTCAATGTTTACCAAGTTTGGACCGCTTTGATTCATCAATTGGCTCACCAATGCAAGTAACACATTTACGTCCTTCTGGCATAGAACCCATAGCCCTAAGCCCACAATGGCTGCAATACTTCACATCACAAACAAGCCATGACTCTTTTGTTTCCCACTTCCCTTTTCCGCACCTATAACAGATTCTTCTTTTCTTTTTCTTCTTGTTAGAATGGTTTTGGGAAAATCTGGAAAAGTAGATTTTTTCCTAAATTTTGGTCTAATTTTTAGGTGGGACCCATGCGCCGATTTTTGCAGGTCAAAGTGGTAACACGTTCTATGCCGCGTTGTGATTCACATGGTATATTTGGTTACTCAAAACCATTGTCAGGTGAATGGGAAATTGAAACCAAAGTGAGCTCCATGGAAATGGAGTTTTTGTGGAAATTTCTTAAAGGTGTGGTTTAGGCTTGTCCCATATTGATTTTGTAGGAAACTTTGAGTGGGTTTATAAGGCATGGGATTGGAACTTATGGTAGGCCCCAAGGGGCACCCAAGTTTTGTAGAGAGGTTATGGACAAAATGGGCTAGACCCATTGGACCCAAAAATACCACACGCCAAGCCTTGGCCAGTCGAGCCGAGCACAGGCTCATGGCAGTGTGAGGTTGGGTTGGGTTTGTCCGACCCAATACTAATTTTTTTGGGCCGAAAACATTTGAAATTTGTCTGTTCCGTTTGTACAGATTGAAATCTATCCGTTACAATTCAAAAAACCCTTACCTGTTTAATTTAAAATTCAAACAGATTTGTATCTGTTTAATTTAAACTAAACAGGTACCATACCTGTTGGATTCAAAACTAAGAGGCACCATTGCACCTATAAATAGACTAGTCCTCACTTGTATTCTCCATTGAATTTTCGTCCAGAAATAATACTGCATTACTCTCTACATTTTGTTGTATTATTTTTCTTTGTGAGAAAGAGTGTATACACTTAGTGTGTTCGTTGTGCGAATAAATTGTAGTGCTGCATCTATTCGTTGTTGATTATTTTATCCTCGGAGATAGACATCCAAAAATCTGAAAACACTGTGGAAATGATGAATCTGTCTTAAGGACACAGTGTCTAACACTGGACTTGATCAGAATATTGTTCAAGAAATTAATCAATACACAAACAGAATTTATTTATTTAAATACAGTGAAGATTGTCCAACAATCTTAAGACAGATTATTTTTTGGTGTCTTCATTGTATTTAATTTTCTGTGTTTTCACAAAGTGATATTCCGGTTGGAAAACAAATAGTAGTAATATACAGTTTGACAGATAGTAGTAATATACTGTCTATTTTCTTTGACAACTAGTAGTAATATACTGGTGTCATTAACAATTGCAGAATATTAATTTGTGTTACAGAAAATTATTGTGGTATTTTATTTTTCTAAGTTTTAGTAACAAGGAAAATAAAATTATTTTGTGTTATAATTTATTTTCTAGTTTTAGTAACTAGAAAATTAATTTGTGTTTTGGGGTTTTTCTAATTTTTGTAATCAGATATAATGGCTGTTGAAAATAGTACTCCAAATCTGATTGTTACAACGACTCCGATCCCTATCCAGAACCATGTTCAAGTTCCGATAAATCATGGAGAAAAATCGAAAAAATTTAATGGTACTGAGTTTAATAGATGGCAGCAGAAAATGATGTTTTATCTTACAACTCTAAATTTGGCTGGTTTCTCCGTGAAGAGGCTCCAATACTTAAAGAGAGTGAAAGTGATCGGCAAGTGGTTGTCGCTGTAGATGCCTGGAAACATTCTGATTTCCTGTGCAGAAACTACATTCTCAATGGCCTTGACAACATGATGTATAATGTTTACAGCCCTCTGAAAACAATAAAAGAATTGTGAGATTCTTTGAAGAAAAAATACATGACAGAGGAGGCCGACACAAAGAAATTTGTTGTCGGTAAATTTCTGGACTTCGTTATGATAGACTCCCAAACGGTAATTTCATATGTTCAAAATTTTCAAATAATTTTGCATATATTCATTCTGAATGTATGTCTCTTAGCGAGTCTTTCCAAGTCGCTGCTTTAGTGGAAAAGTTACCACCAGCTTAGAAAGATTTCAAAAATTATTTAAAACATAAACGCGAGGAGATGGCCATTGATGAATTGATTGTAAGATTGAGAATTGAGGAAGATAACCAAAAGGCTGAAAAGAGGAATGGTAAAAATTCCATTGAGTCCAAGGCTAATGTGGTTGAACAAGTGCACAAACCACATAACAAAAAGAGGAAGTTTACTGGAGATAGTCCTAAACAAGGCAACAAGAAGTTCAAAGGAAAATGCTATAACTGTGGCAAGACTGGACATCGAGCTTCTGACTGCCGCCACCCTAAGAAGGATCGCGGAAGTACAAGCAAGAAGACCATCAATCAAGCCAATGTGACAAAATTAGATTACATTTCTGACGGGATAAATGACATCAATCTCTCTACTGTAGTGTCTGAGGATAATTTGTTTGAAAATCCCAAGGAATGGTGGGTTAACACTGAAGCAATTCATTGCATCTGTGCGGATAAGAAAATGTTCACAATTTACAATGAGGCTACAAATGGTGAACAACTTTTCATGGGAAATTCTTCTACTTCTACTATGGCTGGACAAGGAAAAATGATCTTGAAGATGACATCAGGGAAGGAACTTACCCTCAACAACATACTACATGTACCAAACATCTGGAAGAATTTAGTTTATGGCTCTTTATTAAGTAAAACTGATTTTAGGCTTGTATTTGAGTCTGATAAATTTGTATTAACAAAGAGTGGTATGTATGTTGGTAAGGAATACATGAGTGATGGTCTCTTCAAGTTGAATGTAATGACGGTTGTACCAAAAGTTGCTATTAATAAGAATAACATATCGTTTGTTTATATTCTTGAGTCGAATTTATGGCATGGTAGATTAGGACATGTAAATTTTGATACTTTGTGTAGATTAATTGGTTTGAATTTTATACCAAAATTTGAAATTGATCCTAATCACAAATGTAAGATTTGTGTAGAAGCGAAACTAACGAAGGCTCCATTTAAATCGGTTGAAATAAAAACCGAACCTCTAGAATTAATTCATACTGATGTATGTGATCTTAAATTTGTTCAAACTAGAGAAGGCAAAAAGTATTTCATAACATTTATCGATGATTGCACAAGATATTGTTATGTATACTTACTTAGAAATAAAGATGAAGCCTTAGAAATGTTTAAATTCTACAAAACTGAAGTTGAAAATCAACTTAGAAAAACCATTAAAATGGTTGAAAGTGATAGGGGTGGTGAATATGATGCACCATTAAATGAATTTTGTGCACAACATGGCATTATTCACCAAACTACAGTACCCTATTCTCCACGGCAAAATGGAATTGCTGAAAGGAATAATAGAACCCTTAAATAAATGATGAATGCCATGTTACTAAGTTCAGATTTACCGCAGAACTTGTGGAGGGAAGCAATATTGTCTGCTAATTATGTTCTTAACAGAATACCCCACAAGAAAACCAACAGCACTCCTTATGAGTTATGGAAAGGTCGACCACCTTTCTACAAATACTTACAAGTGTGGGAGTGTTTAGCAAAAGTTGAAGTCCCTGTTCCTAAAAAGACTAAGGCCCCTTTGCTGTTGGGAAGAGATCATAGCTTATATGCCCAAACAAACTTATACCTTATAACTTTCAAAGCGATTTCCAAATTATTCTCAAGCATATCATCCAAATTTCCAGAATAAAGATTTATTGACTTCCACAAAGCTATAAGCTATAAGCATAAGCTAAACCAAACATATCAAAACAGCTTAAATTAAACTGAAAGCTGAAAATAAGTGCTGACAAACAGGGCCTAAGATTGGACCAAAAATAATAGATTGTGTGTTTATTGGTTATGCTCAGAATAGTAGTGCATATCGGTTTCTGACTTATAAATTAGAAATACCTGATATAAATGTGAACACTATTATAGAGTCAAGGAATGCTATGTTTTTTGAACATATCTTTTTTTACAAGAAATAACAAGAATTAAGTTTACAGAAAAGAACTTATGATTGTACACAAAGTCAAGAGACTAATGACAATCAAACACAAGAGACTAGTAATGGTCTCGACTAACAGGATTCAACTGATGATGAACTAAGAAGAAGTAAGAGAGCAAGAACATCAAAATCCTATGGTCCAGATTTTCTGACATACTAGTTAGAAAATGAACCTCAAAACTTTAAGGAAGCAATAACAGGTCCTGAAGCACCTTTGTAGAAAAATGTTGTTAATAATGAAATTGAATCCATTATGCAAAATCATACTTGGGAATTGGTGGATCTTCCACCTGGTTCTAAACCTCTTGGATATAAGTGGATATTCAAGAGAAAAATGAAAGCAGATGGTTCAATAGACAAGTATAAAGCAAGACTTGTAGTAAAAGGTTACAAACAAAAGGAAGGTCTGGACTATTTTAACACATATTTCCCTGTGACAAGAATAACATCCATTCGCATGCTTATTGCTATAGTAGCGTTGCTTAATTTAGAAATACATCAAATGGATGTTAAGACAGCTTTCTTAAACGGTGATCTAGATGAAGAGATCTGTATGGAGCAATCCGAAGGGATTGTAGTGCCATGGCAAGAAAAGAAAGCTTGTCGGCTTGTAAAATCTCTTTATGGATTAAAACAAGCACCTAAGCAATGGCATGAAAAATTTGATCATGCTATGCTTACGAATGGGTTTAAGATAAACGAATGTGACAATTGCGTCTATATTAAAAACACTAACCAAGGATATGTCAAACTTTGTCTTTATGTGGATGACATGCTTATCATTGGAAGCAGTCAAAACATGATCAAATCAACTAAGCAAATACTGAATAAAAGATTTGATATGAAAGATATGGGCGTCGCAGATGTTATATTAGGAATGAAAATTACTAAAGCATCTGACGGATATGCATTATCTCAATCACATTATATTGAGAAAATTCTTGGTAAATTTATCAAGTATGATATAAATGTAGCTAGAACACCTGTAGACATCAGTCTTTATTTATCAAAAAATAAAGGTGATGCTATGTCTCAATTAAAATATTCCCAAATCATTGGAAGCCTAATGTACCTAATGAATTGTACTTGTCCTGATATAGCTTATGCTGTCAATAAATTGAGTAGGTACACTAGTAACCTCGGAGAAGACCATTGGAAAGCGATCATTCGGGTTCTTAGATATCTAAGATTTACCCGTGATCATGGTTTGAACTTTACTCGATATCCAACAAGATTTCGAAAGTTATTGTGATACCAATTGGATATCGGATACTAAAGATTCAAAATCCACTAGTGGATATGTCTTTACTCTGGAAGGTGCTGCTGTTTCTGAAAATCCACGAAGCAAACATGCATCGCACGATCCACAATGGAATCTGAGTTCATTGCTTTAGACAAAGCATGAAAAGAAACAGAATGGCTTCGCCATTCTTAGAAGACATTCCAATGTGGCCAAAACTTGTGCCAGCTATTTGCATTCATTGTGATAGTCAATCTGCAATAGGCAGGGCACAGAATCATATGTATAATGGTAAGTCACGACATATTCGTCGTCGACATAATACCGTAAGGCAATTGCTCTCAAATGAAATAATCTCAATAAATTATATAAAATCTAAAGAGAATATTACAAATCCGTTAACAAAAAGTTTGACAAAAAGAGCAAGTGTATAGTTCATCGAAGGGGATGGGATTAAAGCCTATTACATAAGAGTCATCATAATGGTAACCCTACTTATATGACTGGAGATTCCAAGAACTAAGTTCAAAGGGACTACTAAGTTATGTGTGGCTCGCCAGAAATCACCAAGGGATTAAAATTCCTTACCCATTCCTATAATGAGAGTGATATCTGCAACATATGTTGTATGCAGGGGTTTAAGGATAAGCTTTGCTTTATGATTACTTATATCTTGATTTAGGCATAAAAATCAAGACGAATATAAGGAGATACTCACAATAAGAATCACCTATATGAGTGTCGAACTGGAGTCGGTTCTATGAAAATGAAGAGGCTAAATTCTCTAGAAGCACTCACGAACAACCAGGAGCGTTCAAGGCCAAAATGAACACAACAGTGAGAACCACGATGTGTTGGAAGATATTTTGTGTAAAATCTATTATCTTGGCTTACACAAATGGCTAAACAATTCAAGGCATCGCGTCTATTGGTTAGGTAGTAAGTCCAATAGGTTATCACTAGGGAAGGTTCAAGGCCGAAAGCTACCTATCCTGATGCAAGATGTTTTCGATTTATACTCTTTCGACAAATTCTGCATATTGTTGCGTTTCTGTTGTCATCAAATTCTATTCATGTGAGGGATTGTTAGAATGATTTTGGAAAAATCTGGAAAAACAGATTTTTTCCTAAACTTTGATCTAATTTTTAGGTGGGACCCATGCGCCAATTTTCACAAGTCAAAGTGGTAACGCGTTTTATGCCGCGTTGTGATTCACGTGGTATATTTGGTTGCTCAAAACCATTATCGGGTGAATGAGAAATCGAAGCCAAAGTGAACTCCATGGAAATGGAGTTTTTGTGGAAATTTCTTAAAGGTGTGGTAGGCTTGTCCCACATTGATTTGGTGGGAAACTTTGAATGGGTTTATAAGGCGTAGGATTGGAACTTGAGGTAAGCCCCAAGGGGCATCCAAGTTTTGTAGATAGGAAGGTTATAGGCTAGATCCATTGGACCCAAAAATCACCACACACGCCCGCGCCACCGCTGCCATCCGTCCGTCCAGTCGGTCGGGCAGGCTAGGCTTAGCCTGGGCTTGGGCACGGGTGCGTGGTGTGAGGTTGGGTTGGGCTTATCCGGCTTAATACTAATCTTTTTGAGCCAAAAATATTTGAATTTATTTTTTAATTTTGGGAAATAAATTTTAACCGTTTGAATTCAAATTTTAGTACAAAAATTTGCACCATTCTGTTTGAAAATTGTCTGTTTCGTTTGTACAGATTGAAATCTATCCGTTATAATTCAAAAAACCCTTACCTGTTTAGTTTAAAATTCAAACAAATTTGTATCTGTTTAATTTAAACTAAACAGGTACCATACCTGTTGGATTCAAAACTAAGAGGCACCATTGTACCTATAAATAGACTAGTCCTCCCTTGTATTCTTCATTGAATTTTCGTCCAGAAATAATACTGCATTACTCTTTATATTTTGTTGCATTATTTTTCCTTGTGAGAAAGAGTGTATACACTTAGTGTGTTCATTGTGCGAATAAATTGTAGTGCTGCATTTATTCGTTGTTGATCATTTATCTTGGGAGATAGACGTCTAAAAATCAGAAAGCACCGTGGAGAGGACGAATCTGTCTTAAGGACACAGTATCTAACACTGGACTTGATCAGAATATTGTTCAAGAAATTAATTAATACACAAACAGAATTTATTTATTTAAATACAGTGAAGATTGTCCAACACTTCTTTTACTGGGAAACCTCTACATATTCAGGAAAAACTTGTTTCTCTACATGATCTTTTCTTTCCGATCTATCCGAAGTATTGAAAGTGACAACCGGGGCTCTCCTTACTTCATTAACTAACTGTTTAGAAGCATTATTTGGAGGATTGTGAATGTAACCGAGATGCCGAAAGGGAAGTAAAAGAAAAATCGTGGTTCTTCAATACGTACACTACGGACTTTGAACTTGCAGATAGTCTTGGAGTTTGAATTGGAGGACTTGCGACACCGTAAAAAATAAGACACTGGCAAAGGGATGGGTGCAATTACAGGGGCGACATCACGGGTCATTGATCTTCGTGATTCTAAAGGCGGTTCTGCCATTGAGGCAGTTAGAATCATAGTTGAATTTACATCAACAAGTTCAAATCTAGGAAGCTCGTACGAAACTAGGGGTCCATTATACTCTATTGTTATTGAGTAATCAAAGTGAGGCTTATCTTCCGGGAGAGTAGCACCTGGGAGGAGCATCTTTCTCGCTATCTTTCTCGCTATCTCCCTCCAGTCATCTCCTCTATTTTTCTCCATCTCTATTTCACCACAAGTACTACCAATTACCCACAAAATCTTAAACTACAATCTCAAACTACTACTTCTACAAAACACTCTAATCAAACAAAGCAACAAAATAGGCTTCAACATCAAAGTAACTGAACATGTGAGTTATTGCACAGCTTTGAAAACCAATAACCACTATGAATCAAACAAAGAAAGAGGAAATGTTACAATCAAACCACAAGTCAACAAGAAATACCGAACAACAGAGGGGTTGAATTTGCTACTTGTAGTAGGGCATTCAAACCAACCCCAATTGACATCCACAACCAATGAAATAGCAGCATTAATCAAGTCGCAATTCCGAGGGTCATCCTTCAAAATTAAAAGAATTAATCACATTGTTAAAATAGTAAAGAGAGAGAGAGATAGAAAATATAACTCTGTATATTTCAATAATTAATATAAGTGAATACAAGACTCCTTTTTATAGGAGAAGGAGAAGCTAATATGGTAATGCATAATATGGTAATATAGATATATGCTAAGTATGATAAATAGAATATATAGTTACTCTATTTAACACCCCCCTCAAACTCAAGTAAGGATACCAACTTGAGTTTGGAGAGAGAAACTAAAACATGAAATAAAACTAAAAAATAAAAAGAAATGCAAATGGATTGCAAAGTCCAAACGAGAGCGCAATGGAGCTTAAGATAGAACAGAGGTTGGAGCTAATGTCCGAAGATAGTTTAAGGGGTCATATCCATGTCGGACCGTTGTAGAGACTGAATGTTATACCAGCAAGCGTGGCACACACATAATTTATGATGTGGTGCTGAACAATGATGGCAATAGATGATTGAGTGCGCCAGGAACCGACTTGGATGGTGCGCCAAGAGACGGCTTAGATGGTACACTAGAGGGCGACTTTGGTGGTGCGCCAAGGAGACGACTTAAAGAGTGCGCCAAAAGGAGGCAGCCTAGAGAGTGCGCCAAAAGAAGGCGACTTAGGAAATGCGCCAAGTCGTAAAATGAGACCTGTAGATAATGCGCCAATGGGTGGTTCAGAGGGTGTGCCAGGGGACGGCTTAGAGAGTGCACCAAAAGGAAGCGGCTTAGAGAGTGCACCAAAAGGAGGCGGCTTAGATAATGCGCCAGGGGGTAGCTTAGAGAGTACGCCAGGGGCGGCTTAAAGAGTGCGCTAGGGGGCGGCTTAGAGAGTGTGCCAAAAAGAGGCGACTTAGAGAGTGCACCAGGGGACGACTTAGAGAGTGAGCCAGAGGGGGCGGCTAAGGTGGTTCACATGGTATATCACCATGCTCATCATGATATAGGGATAATATCTCCTCCTTCAAACTCAAATAGGGTGGAAGATAGAAACCTATTTGAGATTGAAGCAGAGGAAAAGACAGAGTGGAGCAGAAGCACAAAAAAAAATATGATAGAGATATTTGGGGTAGGAATAAACCAGCGGATAAAGAAAGAGATCACCACGAAGAGATACTGACAAGAAAATATGACAGCAGAATAGGTTGAGGTCCGGCAGGCGGCCAAGGCAAGGCTGTCGTCCGCCGGTAAAGCGAAATTACTAGGTACTTAACCTAGTTCTGATACCATGTTAAAATAGTAGAGAGAGAGAGAGAGAGAGAGAGGGAGAGAGAGAATATAACTCTGTATATTTCAATAATTAATATGAGTGAATACAAGACTCCTTTATATAGGAGAAAGAGAAGCTAATATGGTAATGCCTAATATGGTAATATAGATATATGCTAAGTATGATAAATAGAATATATAGTTACTATATTTAACACACGTAATGATCAAAAATTAAAAACCAAATTCAATAGTCCAAGCTCGAATTTTAGCTACTAAACCCCAAAACACACACACACACACACACACACACATATATATATAGAAAGCTGAAATCTACTAAATTTGAAATAAAAATACTTTAAAAAAAAAACATGTCAACGATAGAAGAAATCACCAATTCTGAAATGGGAAATCTTGAAAGTTTCAGAGCCAAGCAAACAGCCAAACAAATCAAAAACCCAAAAACGAAAACAGTTTCAACCATGGCTATATGTGTGTATATATATATAAATACATAGACAAAAAAGGAATAAAGAAAACATGTGGGTTATATCAAAAACGAATCTACAAATTTTACTTTACAGTGAAAATTCAAATTTTATAAAAGCAAAACTAACGAGAGAGAGAGCGAGAGAGAGAGAGAGAGAGAGAGAGAGAGAGAGAGAGCGTGTGTGTCAAATATATGTATCTGAGTGGTGATCTTCCTTTGAGCCCTTTGTGCTTGTGTTTGGAGAGCTGAGAGAGAGTTCTCCATTAGCTTGGAGACTGGAGGTGTGACCCTTGGTTGGATGATAAGATCCATTGAAGCATTGCCCTTGTGTTGATCTCTGATTAGGCGCTCAGCAGTAGGCTCTATGTTGGCTACAAAAATCAAAATAGTCAATGGTTTTGGAAAAAAATGGACAGTATTGTGAAAGTATGTAAGGTTGAGAAGAGGTAAATATTACCTGTGGCCTTAAGCTTGAAAGGTGGTGATGCAGCTCCTTGGTTGTCAATTGAGGTGTCCTGGAGACAAGCCTCAAGAGGTTTGGATAAGATGATGGCAGCCCATAAAGTTCCACCAATAATCAAATGTGGTGGTGTAGTTAGAGGTAGGTTGAAAAAAGAATGGGCTGAAGTTCTTAAGGAGTCGAGTATTTTCCTTAATGAAAGACTCAGCTTGGGTGTCTTCCTCGATGTTTATCCTGGACCCAATTTCCTCATGAATCTCTGGGTGGAAATAAGGAAAAGGTATGCATTGGGAAAGGCCAAATTGTCTAGCCCACTGGTTGGGACAGTAGGTTTCAAAGCTACAACTAGAGAACTTATTAGAGGATATAGAGCAACTAACCAAAATATGTCTACAGGTAAGGATATGCTTCCAAGTCTCAATCTGTGCTTAGACCTGGTCACTGGTTAGGTCATAAAGATCAAAGCAAAAGAATTGCAGTTTGGAGGATGGAAATTGGCAATTTTGGAAAGGTCTGTAGAGGGAAGGAAGTCTGTCGAATGAGAGATTGTAAAATATGCTGAAGTAGTTGGAAAAATTAAGGGTTGGTTTGCCAACAAAAGTGAGGAGTTATTCAGCATAGGAGTGGTGGATTGGCCTCATGGTGTTAGGTTGTGGAGGTTGTACCTCAAGAAAGTAGGTATAAAGCTAGGCTTGGAAGAGCAAGAAAGGTCAACCACAGTTAGCAGAAATCTTCTTTTCAACAAAAGAAAATAAACCCTTGTAAATGGTAGCAAGAAGATAAGGTGCAAAGTCCATTGCTTGGCCATCTTGAATGCATAGGGAAAGAGAAAAATATTCTTTGGTAATTTTTTACCCAAGAACACAGAACAGAAATTGGCAGAGCCAATCTAAGTAAAAGGCAATCCTTTCTTTGTCCTCGACAAGAGAGCCAGACTTGCCCTTATATTTCTTGGTAAATTCAATATAACTCATGTCAATAGTATTCAATGAAAAGGTCACTTTTGGGGGTTCAAGTAGGGCATGAATTTGGTTGCCTAAAATGAGGAGGCCAGTTAAATGAACTACATCTAGAATAGTAGGAGCAACCATGCCAAATTTTAGGAAAATGGAGTTACAAGACTAGGACCAGAAGCACATGGCAGCAACAATTAGCCACTTGTCCATGTCATACTTCATGGACAATAGCCTGATTACCTCACTAATGCCTTGGTGCTTCCATACTTTGGAATCACGGGCCTCAATTCTTTTGACCCAACTTTGCCATGAAGGGCCTAGTTTTTGCCAAGACCTAAGGGGGTTTTTGCTGCTATTCCAGTTGATCCCGTTGAGTTTGGGTTGGTTGAGGAGCAAGTTTTCCCTATTGGCAAAAGGATAGTATGGGGATAGCTCGTTTGGAAAATAGGATAGGAATGAGGGGCCTAAGGTTGCTTTGGCAACAAAGTCGGTGCTTGGCAGTAACGAAACATCAAGCTTCAAGGGGGCAATGAGGGTTCTAATGGAGTTTGGAAATTGAAGGAGATGCTCATTGGTATCTTCTTCTTGAACTAGTTTCGATATTTTTGGTGCCATGATTTAGGGTTTTGCAATGCTCGGATTTTAGGGGAAAGTGTTGAGAATAAGAAGTACAGTCTGAGAAGCTCAAAATAGAGGGAGGTGAAGTTGAAGTGATTTGAAGTTGAAAATGTTGGTCTTTTATAGTTTATGATGGGCCTAGCATTTTTTAAATAATAAGGTAGTCTTATTTTGGGTTATAGTCTTTTTGTTTTTGGGCCCAAAGTAAGCAGTTCATTTTCTTTCTTATTTATTGGGCCCAAGGAGATACGTTTTTGTTCTAGGTCCAAATTGGGCCCAAGTGGCAAGTTTGTTTAAGTTAAAAATATTTGATATTCATTTAACTTGAACAAGGGGGGTATTGTTTGCACCCATTTTTGCCAAGCCT
Organism: Camellia lanceoleosa; assembly: GCA_025200525.1. NCBI lineage: Eukaryota > Viridiplantae > Streptophyta > Magnoliopsida > Ericales > Theaceae > Camellia > Camellia lanceoleosa. The sequence continues at coordinate 116,808,993 of CM045758.1, read as the reverse complement.
TATCGACTGGTGGTCCAGTCAATAGAGGAAACGTGACCAAGTCTGGAGTGGATGTTTAGCATCAGAAGACTAAGGTCAGCAGTTGGAATTGGATTTTTGCATATGGGTTTGACTAGGAATGGTGGAGCAATTACTAACAATGACCATAGGTTTAGTAGGCAGTCCTTCAAGAAAAAGTATAGCCAAGGTAGGGATTTTTTCTCTGTCGAGGGAAAGATAAAATGACTTAGGGACACGTGTTAACTTAAAAGGAATGAAGTTCGATAGGTGGAAGTAAAGGTGTGATGTGGTTTGAAGACTGGGAAGTGAGAGTGCAGTTGGGGCAGTTACACAGCAGCAGTTGCAAATTGAGGAGATCATGGAGTCGTGAGAAAAAAGAACTATAAGAGGCCAGAAGTTTGCAAGAAGAGAGAACATCCACAACCACATAATAACTTAGCTTTTAGACATATGAGTAGTTCAAATTGTAACTTAGGAGTAGTTTCTTTCACTATAACTTGTACTTGTCGAATGAACATAGGTGTTGAAGTTGCTTTTTGTTTGTTTAATCTACTTTGTTAACATCAGTTGATATAAAATAGTTTGCTTTCCTCTTGTTTACTTTGTTACCATCAGTTGATCCAAAGAAATCCTCATTCTCTTGAGACATTAGAACCAAAACCACAATGTGCTTGATTTTTTCCTATTTAAGTTGTTCAGTTTGAATTATTGCTTAGTTGTTATCGATCTAGACCCAGCATAATTTTTACTAATAGATAGGTTTTTCTTGTGCTGTTTTTAAGAAGATAGAGCAAAGGACTGTTGCTTCATGGAGTGCTCTTATTGCAACCCATGCTAGCTTGGGGTTGTGGTGTGAGTGCCTCGAGATTTTTTGGGAGATGAGCAAAAAGGGTTGTTGGAGGGTTGAGGAGAGTGTGTTATGAGAAAGCCTATGTCATGCACCTTTAGTGGTGCATATCATGTACACCCTATCACAAATTGGCGTAATTTTGTTATGAAAAAATTCACAATATCAATTATAAAATGGGTAATCTCGCCACAAATTAATGTAACAAAATGTCTAAAATTTTGTAGTTAATGTTACAAAAATTTGTGACTTGGTTATGATATTTTTTGTTCTTTTTTTTTTCATATAAAAGAAACAGCAAACAAAAGAGTTCAAGGCATTAAACCTTGACAAACAAAAGATGACCCAACAATATCTGCAACAAGCAGGCTTGTAATCTCACTAAGACAGTCATCAAGAAATAAAAAAGATGCATGACAGTTCATACCCAAATTTACCAAGCCATCAGCACATTTGATACCTTCCCTAAAGATGTAGCCTACGGTGCAGTTACATCTCCTCATAACGAATCTTGTATCTTTAAGCAAAGCTCTGTGAGGAAAGTGTGAAGGGATTTCACTCTATATAAGCTTGACAATCTACTTTGAGCCAGTCTCAATATAAATGTCCTTCATGTCTTTCTCAAACATTATCGTGAGTTCTTTATAAACCCCCCATAATTCAATTTCAATACTCGTGGCTTCCACTAGCTTGCCGTGGTATCCATGCACCCAGGAGCCCCTGAGATGAACAAGTCGTCGAATCATGTTGCACCAGGATTGCCCTTAGTGCATTCGTCTGTATTCAGTTTGATTTTTTTTGTAAAAGGAGGAATCCAATTAGTGTTGCGAAATAAAAGTTAACCTGTAAATAGGTCAGTTTGAAAAGCTGCATGTGTTTCTCTAGTTTGATGATAAGTGCTCCTAATTGCCTCTAGTGCCGTGGTTTCCACTTAGCAAAAGACTCAGTTATTTCTGTCCTTCTATATTTTCCATAACGTAAAGATGAATACAACTCCTTATGAAATGTTCAAGATTTCAATGTCCTTACTCTTCATATTAACTTGAAGCTAGTGCTCCATACAAGAAACATAAAGGGGTAGGGTTTATTTTCTAGAATATGAGGGAGTTAAATGTATCTATCATGAGTAGGTGTTTGTAATTTATCCTAAGGGACATTTACGGGCCGATCTTATTGAAGAAACTTATTTACCTATAAGTCATGCTCATTTTTTAATAGGGTAAATTACACTTTACTCATTTTATGTTTGGTCACTTTCCCTTTGGCCTTTAAAGTTCGATTTTTCCCACTTTGGCTTTTCATATTTTAAGTTTTTCTCAATTTACTCTTAAAGCTAATTTTGTAAAAATTAAGCGAAAATAACACATTAACAGTCGCGTAGTATAAAAATATTTTATTATATATAACTCACATCTCTAACATAAACTTAAAATTCAATATAATATATTATTTAAGTTATGTAATAGTTATTTTGGCATTTTCTGTCTAATTTTAAACAGAAATTAGCTTTAGGAGTAAACTAAGAAAAACTTGAAATATAAAAGGTCAAACTGGGGGGGAGATGGAGGGAACTTGAAGGGCCAAAGTAGGAAAATGGTTAAACATAAAGAGGATAAAGTGTAATTTACCATTTTTTCACTATCCATATCCCTAAAATACCCTTACTTTACCTTCTACATCCCTATTATTAAAACTATTATGACTCTCTCCTCCTTTACTAGTAAACACTATAGCGATCTCGGTTTTGACCCAACACTTATGGTAGTCTGGACTCGAGTTTATGGTTTCTGAATGTTGTTCATTTTCTTTTTCTCTTTATTCCTCCTTAAATTTGGTTATTTGGACGTGTTAAGTGTGTTTGGAACAGGTTAGTTGTTTGGTTTTCAAACCTTGTGTTGCTTAGAATTTTGGTCCTCCACTCGAGTAGGCCTTCTTGCACTCAAGCAGGATTTGTAAACTCTCAGTACTTTGCACGTCTGCAAAAATACTAGAAGGGTGTTTTTTACGTTCAAGCGGCATTTCCTAGGCTCGAGCGGTTTGTCTATTGTCTGCAAAAGTATTGAAGGTATGTATTCTACGCTCGAGCAGACTGTGCGTATATCAGATCGCGAAAATAAGATTTTACATCATTTTTTCAGATCTTTCTTCCAAAACCCTAAAATGAGACTCTCTCTCTCTCTCTAAAATACTCTCTCTCTATATTTTCTCCTAGTTCTGTTGATCTCTCCGCCCTAGTGTCTTTGGAAAAAAGGTAAAGCATCTTGAGAGCTTTATTTTGATCTGATTGGAGTTTGGTTTCGGCGTCATTGGAGTTTCGTGCTTGCTCTATTGGTCTTCTAAACTTGAGGTAGGAACTCTCTACACCTTAATATGGGTTTTAACTTGATTATAGGTCGTTATGTGAGAATGGTGGGATTTGGGGATTTTTTTAGCAAACCTAGGATTTGGGTTCAAGTTTGAAAAGAAGGGCTTCTATGTGGGTGTTATATAAATGATTATAGGGTTTGGATATGAGGTTATCTTGTGTCAACATAGTTGATTTTGGCCTTTAAGTTAGTATTTGGAAAATGAGGAGTTTTGCCCTAAAATGTCTTGAATAATTACTTTGTACAAATAATGAAATTGGTATGGAGAATGTGAAATTAGGAGGATGTATACGTGAATGGTGTTGTTGGATTTGTTTAATCACTCACCTTTGGAAATTTGATGAATTATCTATTATAAAGATTGTATATATGTTTAGAAATATCTACTTTGGGTTATCGGTGGAGGATAGCCATGATTGTTGTAGACATTGCATATGGATTAAGCGAATTGAAATTAATCCCTTAACCATTATCATTAAATATGATTATGAATTATATACATTGTATATATATGATATTTGGGAGGAGAAAGGGGATGTACTCCATGTTTTGAGGAGAAGAAAGGGGATGGACTCTATTGAACTAAGTTGGCCTGTCTGTCCAAGGTGAAAATCCCGAAAACCATTTATATACATGGGTGTCGATTTCTGCGGACGAAATTTTCGTAAAATGGCAAACAGAAATGAATGTATTTCTATGATGATTTTTATATGTTAGAAACTTATGAGGTGTAACCTCTGTTGATGGGTTAAATGCAGTGGATATATCTATTGAACCAAAATGAATAAATTGAGATGCGAGTTTGGTATAACACGATTTGGAAAGAGTTATACAAGTTTTGTCGTAGGACAATGAGCATGTGCATTATACCTATATCTTGTAAATTCTCATATATTGTGTTAGTGTGTTTCTACTGGGCTTTGGCTCACTTTACTCGGGAACCATTTCAGATGTTGGAGACATGCCTCCGTCGAGACCGTAGTTTGGAGAGACTTAGAGCTAGAGCTTCATTTTATTTTGTTATTTTGTATAGCCAAAGGCTAAGTTGTTTTGAGTTAAACTCTTTCCTTTGTTGTACCCAAGCAATGTCTTGGAAAGATGTAAGCTCGTAGAACATTTATTTTGTTGATTATTAACTGGTATCACATGCTATAGATTCAGGATGAACATTTATGAATGTGTATTGCATGTGTTATCTTTTGTAATACGAACTCTGATGAATGAAAGTCCATCATTCCCGTTATCTTTACTTCTCTCATGTGTTGGATTAGCTGTAATATTTTGGGGGTGTTACAAACACCTCCAGCGCCGATGACTACCTCCGATGATAGTTTCCGACAACATTTTTCTAAATTGTTTCAACAAAAATAACATCTATCACCACTACATCACTACTCCCACCACTCAGTCACTTATTCATATTTACACACACACACACACTTTTACTCATAGAAATACAACCACATAGACATATATAACATAGACTAATCTAATAAATATTACAAACACATTCAGTGATAACTTTATCACTGATCGATTTCTAAAAAAATTACAAATAAATTTGATTTACTCACTCTTACTCATGTTCACTAATGAATTTATCATTGACAAAAAAAATATGATAAATACAAAATCCATCCTCATCTCACACACACATAGGGAACAATAGAGATTGATAAATTTATCATTGGAAAAAAAAAGTATCTGAATCCATCATAGACTAATACAAAATCAACAATATTAGTGATAAATTTATCACTTAAAAAAATAAAATAAAATAAAATAAATAAAAAACCATTCACTCATTCACATTCACACTTTTACTCACTTACAAAACACTCTCGTCTTACATACATATACACAACAAGAGACTGAAAAATAAACTTACAACAGGTCTATTTTTAAGTTTAGAGAGAGAGAGAGAGAGAGGATGAGAAGGGGTAAGATCTGAAAAAATACTGTTGATTGAAGTTATTTAGAGCCGATTTTATCGTTGAAACAACTAAATCGATATAGATCTGGAACTAGATCGGTGGATCGACAACTATAGAATGGAGATCGGAGATGTAGAGTGTAAATCAGCGGTGGTGAAGTGTAGATCGATCATAGTTAGGGCTGCAAATGAATCGAATTGTTCATGAATAAGCTCAACTCGGCTCAGTTCGTTTAGTAAACAAGCTGAGCTCGAGCTTGAATATTAGACTCGTTTAGTAAACAAGCCTAGCTCCAGCTCGCATAAGCTCGGCTTGTTTATATTTATTTAAATTATATAATAAATATATTAAATAATATAAATAACATTAAAAAAATTATTGAGCCGAGCCGAAACGAGCTCGAGTTTCATTAATATTAACGAGCCGAGCCAAACCGAGCCCGAGCCCAGTTCCTTATTAAGCTAAGTTCGAGTTCAATAAACGAGCTCGATAAGTTAATGAGTCACGCTTGAACTTAGCAAAGCTCTTCTCGGCTCGGTTCGTTTGCAACCCTAGTCATGGTAGGAGTGGTTGGTAAATGTTGGTGGTAGATTGGAGATGGTTGAGTGTAGATCAATGGTGGCAGCGAATGGACGGTGAGTGGAAGATGATAGTGGCGATAGTGGGTCGACAGCGACCATGGCGATGATCGATAGACGACAATGGTCACGAAGTAGCAATGGTGATGTCAGTGTGAGTTTCTTGGAAAAACATTAGAGAGAGAGAGACTCTAAACATGTGTTTATGTGTGTGTGTGTGAAAGAGAGAGAGAGAGAAGAGAATAAAAGGATGAGAGCAAATAAAAATATTAACATTTATTAGTGCATACAAGATATGTATAGGACATATAGGTATTTAAATCCAATTAATGGGAATAGTTTGTTTGGTTTCAATTTTTAGGATTCATTTTTCAAGAATTTAAAATTTTTCTTTGTCTATATTTTTTTGTTTTCACTAAATTTTTTTAATATTTTAAGTAATTCTTTTAATTTTTAGATACACTTAACATAAATACACTTAAAAAATATAAATTTTATAAAAAATCTTTAAAAAAGTTACTAAATACCAAAAATATAATATACATATATATAAATATAAATTCAATACATTTTTGTATTCTTAAGTATTTATTAATTTTTTAAAATATTTTTTATAAATATTTTAATTTTTAAATATATCTAAATATAGTACAATTAAAAAATTATTTAAAATTTTAAAAACATTTATTAAAAAAAATACGACAAAATAAAAAACTTAATTTTCAATGTAATAGGATTACAAAAAAAACGAAACGATAGTTTGGGTCATCAGGCCCACAAGGTCCAAACCCGTTTTAACGAGGACGAAAATGCAAAGACCGAGCTGCTCGTTCTCTCTCTCTCTCTCTCTCTCCAGCGAACTCCATCAATTTGAGTGAATGGCAAGCACTGGCGGCGGCGGTGCTTCGAATCAGTCAGTTGGCGGCGGTGGTGGGTCATCTCATCCTCCTCCTCCTAAAATCCTATTAGCCAAGCCTGGCCTCGTCACCGCCGGCAAGTTCACCCGCGGCGGAGCCTCCGCCGATGACGATTCAGTCTCCATTCGCTCTCGTCTCCCTTCCGTCGGTTCTCTCAACCTAATTTCTGATTCCTGGGACTTCCACACCGATCGCATCCTTCCCGTAAGCTCTCTCTCTCTCTCTCTCTCTCTCTCTCTCTCTCTCAACTCATCTGAATGTAAAGAGACTGGCTAGGTTACTTCAGAGACTAATAGTTCTCTCTCCAATTCTAGGGTTTTATAAAAATCTGAGAAATTTGGAATTTTTTGTAGTTTCTGACGGATAATACTGATTTTACGGTGATTGGGGTGATCGGACCACCTGGGGTAGGGAAGTCGACGATAATGAACGAGCTCTATGGCTTTGATGGAACTTCACCTGGTAACATATACATATATGCTCTTACTCTTCTATATATTTATATGATTTTCTGTTCATTTTATAAGAAAGAATGATAGAAAATAATACTAGAAATGTGAAGCTGCTTTTGATAGAAAGTTTGTTGCCCAATAAAAGTGAGTAAAATTAGCTTGTTTATCATGCAGGAATGTTGCCGCCATTTGCGATACAGTCAGAGGAAACCAGAGCAATGGCTAGGCACTGTTCTGTTGGCATTGAACCACGGATTTCGGCTGAACGGATTATACTTCTTGATACGCAGGTACCCTACTAGTAACACCTTTATTATATATATAGATATTAGCAGCGGTGCATATGCTATTGATGTGCAAACCAAAAAAAAAAAGAAAAAAATTGGGTGGTTTGTTGAACGAGAAATATGGGTTGCTTTTGAAAACTGATTAGGGATGTGGCATCTTTATAATAGACTAGATATACCGTTGTCTTTCCTTGTCATTGAAGAAGTTTTGTTCAGGTCATGTTGTGTTACTTCTACTTTGATTGCTGGGATTAAATTTAATTACTATATAAAAGCATTAATTCCAAAACAGTTTATATTCAACACAGAAATCAAGAATTGTAGATATGTTTTGAATTCCAAATAAAGTCAGCAAACCAGAACAGGGGAGGAATAAAAGAGATAATATTAGTCTCTTTAATGACTGATTTGGGGATTGGAACTACTACTGCACTTCTGTTAGATTAAGCAGCAAACAGGAGCATAACACACTGATGTGGGAGCTTTAATATGTATTCTTTATATCATTGATTAAAATAATTGTCAGTATGAGTACATACATGCTCATCTACCCCTCTAGAAATCGGACTTGATTTGCAAAGTAAAAAATGACTTCCATTTTTTTTCATAGGATGACTCATTTTATGCAATTCTTGCCTCTTTGGTACTGCATACTGACGATAATACAATGCCCAATTTTGTTTACCCCTTTCGTCATGGCTTACCACTATCATGAATACCCCACATTGACTTGATTTATCTTGTTTATCCCTGAATTATGGATGTCATATAAAGCTGTCAGAACACTTGAAAAATTAAAGATGTAAACAAAAGCTCTACTAGTTGATACGGCGGTCACTTTATACCATGATTGTCATTATTTCTCTTGCATTATTGCCAACATTGCAAATTTGACTAATTGGTTAGGTTTAAACTGCTAAAAGAGTTACTTATTAGAAAATTACTTCTGCCTACAAATACATACATGACGAAAACCAAAAAAGAAAAACTCAGTGTCAGCTATGGTTAGGTAGCTTATTTATTGATATTTAAATCAGGAAGCAATGAAGACTTCTGTTTTTTCAGTTTTTGAATTTGCTTCTGTATATGGCCCATTGTGGAACAGTGCTTTTTAGTTGCATGTTATTCTACTAGTTAATAAACTCCTTTATGACATGCAGCCTGTATTTAGTCCTTCTGTTTTAGCTGAGATGATTAGACCTGACGGCTCATCCACAATCTCTGTATTAAGTGGTGAATCTCTATCTGCTGAGTTGGCTCATGAATTGATGGGTATCCAGGTAACTGCCAAAATGAAGCAGACTTAATAGTTTCGTTATTGACTGTAAAATACAAAATTATTGAATGCAGATAATCCTTATTGTTGGCTCTTCTTTGTTTATTTGTTTGTTTTCATTACTTATTTGGTGGTGCTTAAAGCCCATTCTAAAAGTTCTCAGGGTTTAAAAGTCTAATGAAATTAACCTTTTCCTCGATGCTGCAAGGGATCCTTCTAGCTTGGTGTTCTCCTGGCATCAATTTGTCATATAATACTGGTGGTATCAGATGGAGTACACGATATTAACATGTGGCGTTTGATGTTGACGGTACTCTTCTATTCTATATCACTGCCTTTTGATTGGATTTAATGTCTCAATGCACCAATAAGGTTTTGTTATAGTGTTGAACTGGTTTCTTATCATATGAAGCTCAAAAAAGTTATATTAAGAAAGATTGGAAGTTATATATCAATGTTCTTTTATTTCCACTTTTTGAAGCAATAAAAAAAACGCCCAATTAGTACACATTAATGTGTGTTTGAAGCAATATTTTATTTTAATGATAGAATCACCAATTCCAATGTGACTAACTTGTATCATATGGTTCGGATTCTCCTCATATTTGACAGTGTGTCCTACAATCAAGGCATGCCACTTCAGTTGCTTTGCTTTTGATTTATCAGGGTTATGCTCTGCATCTTGCCCTTCCTTTGGGGCTCCCGCCTTCTTCTTCCTCCACCCCATAGTCATCCTTTTTGCATCTAAATTGGTCGATCTCTCCTAAGCACAATACTAGTGCACCATGATACTCTTTGCCTTTGAACTGTGCTACATTTTAATAGTAAGAATTCCGACTGTCAGAACCAAAAGAAAAACCATGTCCAGACTGGCTTATTCATTGCGTGAAATTGGAATTGGAATAATATCACTATCATGTGTTGATAAAATGGAGGTTCTCAGCTGTGATACTAGTTGTCGTATTATTTTGATTTTTTAGTTAGTATAATTTACTCTAGAACCAAAAGAAAACCATGTCCAGACTGGCTTATCCACTGTGTGAAACTGGAATTGGAATAATGCTACTATCATTTGTTGATGAAATGGAGGTTCAGTGGTGAAAATTGTCATATTATCCTGATTTTTTAGTTAGTATAATTTACTCTAGATCTTGTTACTCCTGTATAGCAAAGACCACATCATAACGGAGCCATTTAGTTGAGTCATTGTAATAGCAAGGACATTGGCTTAGGTAGCGAGAATGCAAACCCTTGATTTCTTCTTTTATGTTTTGGCCCTTTAATGTGAATGAAAAACACAACTTGATTGTAATTTCTTGAATTTTAAACCATATTTTCGGCCCCAAAGCTTATTATTTTTTCATTATTTATCCTTTTCCATTTTTTATATTATATTTTGGGGGGCTAAGTGTATTATATTTTGTTTTATCCTTATGTCAAGGTTGGTTAAGTGCTTTTGTGAAAAAGATTAGGTAATACCAGGACTTGCATAGGGTGAAGTAAATTCTTGATGATTTCAATTGTCTCTACTGTTCGTTTTGTACAGTGTACACTAAATATAACTATGAAATCCAAGATTCCTTCCTCCGCAGTTTCAAGACTTCATCTTACTAATTTATTTCCTTGCTTTTTCTAATTTTGGAGTTGAACTTTGAACATATGGTATAATTTGTTTACATGTGCAGGTGGACTTGTTGAAGCATGGCATACCTGACCCATCTTCTCCCACACTTTCCCATTCACAGACCTCTAGCCTGGGTTCTGAAAAAGAAAGCAAAGATAAAATTCAGGAGGCTGGAGAAGGGTATATGGCAGCTCCAGTTTTTGTACATAATGGTGAGTGATTTTACCTCATAGTTACCAGCATCAATATTAGGTCACAAATTTTAGAAATGAAGATATTACATTTTTTTATTATGCGTGAAGCTTGGGAATTAAGTATTGGAAAGCATTATCAAATATACCCTAGAGAATGATAAAATGGTCAATGTTTATAAGAGACTTTCATTACTTGTCAATGTTGTCATACACAATACAGGTGACATTATTTTGTATCCATTTTCAATCTACAGACGTCATTTGACTTTTTTGGTTAATTCTTTCTCAGATTGAGAATAAATTTCAATTTCCAAAATTTCGAAAATATTAATGTAATTTCTTAGATGGAACTTTTAGGTATTTAAACAATTAAATTTGTCTTCTAAAAAATGTAATTGATTCATAAGTTACTAGGTTTTTTCTTTTATCAATAACAAATGAAATAAATTATTCATAAGATATGGTTTGCATATGTTACTAGGTTTTTTCTTTTATCAATAACAAATGAAATAAATTATTCATAAGATATGGTTTGCACATCCCTCTTGTAGTCTTGTGCACTTTTAATACACAGTTACTCTTTTTTTCTTTTTTTTTGAAAAAAGAAACAATGTCTAAGTTCAATTTAATCTATTAATATCTGTGGATTTATGATGAAGCTATATACACATGATAATCTCACTCAAGGAAGAAAAGGCGAAGAATAACTCGTGCAACAGTTATATAGATGACTAAATAAGTTTCCATCTGCATTGGTACGTAAAATTAAAAGTTATGCTCCGAGATTATAGGACAGATTAATGTTACCTGTGACGTCAAAGGTTGGGCCACGCCGGCGAATCCTTTTTCTAGGCAGTCGGTCTTTTGAACTGGAGGAGGCGGTGGTGGATGCGATTGGGCGCCGGAGTTTGTCGATTGTGGAACGGGGTCAGGGGCTCAGAAGGGCGGTCTTGCTTGTTGGATTTGAAGTATGTTGGCTGGTGGCGAAATTGCAAAAGGCTTCATTGGATCCTGGGGCCCTTCAATTTATGGGATGCCTTAGTGGCGGTAGCCGTAATGCAGAAGTTTGGGTTCGTGGTGAGGAGGAGGGTGGGTCATCCATCCAGATAGTGGTGACGGAGGGGAAGCGGATGACTCAACTTTTCTTTCCGATGTCTGCCTTTGGCAATGGGTGAGGGAATTTGGCTTTGGTTATTGAAGGGTTCGGATTAGGTAATGGTTGGGTAAAGCACCCTACGGGTGTGCGAGGGATGGGGCTACCTATTTCTGCACCTATGGTAGTGGCACATTGTGGCATGGCTGCAGCGGGTCAGGCGGTACACACAGTAATGGAAGGTGAATGGTTTAAACTACTAGATAGGGCATTGGTGGGACATCTTAGGGGTGTGAGTGGTAAAGGCTTGACTTTTGTAGCTATGTCAGACTAGGTCCGTCGATGGTGGCAGGCATCAGGGCAGGTAGAGGTGCGTTTACTTGGTGATCAGGCTTTTTTGTTTGTCTTCTCTTCCAGACGCAAGGCGAAAACTTTGTTGCGTCGGCGATGGACTCTTGATGGACGAGATTTGCTATTGGAATGGTGGACACCCTTGGCTCTCTATGCTTCGGGGACAGAATCACCACCAGGACCAAGAGAATGGATCTGTGTGACGGGCTTGCCGCTGCATCTTCGTGGGGAGGAGGTTTATTGTGTAATTGGTGACTAGTGTGGTGGCTTTGTGGAGGCGGACGAGTCATCGGCGGATCTCGGCTCTCTTCGACTGTGTGTGAGGGGTTTGGAGAAGATGCCGATGACTGTCTTGCTCCGGTGGGGATCGTGGTCATATTCCTTACCAACATGGGTGGAGGTCTGGCCGCTGGTTGAGCCTGTGGCGCCGCCCGTCGGCGAAGGGGGGGTTTGGATTTGGGAATTGAAGGGCGAGATCTGCGGCGGATGAATCGGGGTTTTGCGAAGATCGTGGGGGTCAACGAATATAAGCAGAGATTTGGGCGACCCACTGATTTTAAGGGTAAACAGGTTAGGGTTTTTCCTAATACCCAAGTTGGCTCTGTAGTGGGCTCTATAAGGTATTTACCAGGTCAACAGCTGCCATTATTCGAGGCCCAAAAGATCTGGTGTTTCTTTGGGCCAGCAGAGGTGGGCTCCAGTCCATCACCATCCAGAAGTAGGCCTAGCTGGTGGAAAGGTTATTTTCAACGCCCCTGGGTGTGGTTTAGGCCTAGTGGTAAAAGATCCAGCCCTACCCAACCCAGGTCAATCCAATCCAGACCTCAGTCGGGTTTGTGCTTCACTTCGTGATGGATTGGAGCTTCATCGGACCCATACTGCCATGGAAGCGTCGCTGGAGTCTGGGCGACCTCGGTAAGGTCACATGGAGGATTTTGAGGCTCCTCACATTCGCCTGGGTCTACTGTTGAGGTTTCTCTAAAGTATTTTCCTGTACTTGTGGCTGATGAACAATGTTTACAGGAGCTGAGTTGCGGGAAAGGCTGCGAGACCGAGGGAACTGACGATGAAGGTTGTTGGTCCACGCGGGTAGATCGGCTGGCGTTGGTGGTCCAACCCGAGGTGGTGGATGCTGAGGTAAATGTGGGTGATGTTGCGGTTGAGGAGGGCATTCATAGTCCGGTAGTGGACTTCCACGAGGATGTCATTCTGAGCTCCGAGGAGGTATCGAGGTGGGTTCTTTCTCGCATTAATGAGGTTAGTCATTTTTTGGGGGTGTTTTTAAAGGTCATGAGCATGAGGCTTTTGCTTTATTTTCTGCCATTGAGGGCTCCTGGAGAGAGAAAGCCCCGAACTGCCAAGTGGTGACGCCTTTGAAACACAATGAGAAGAGTGTTAGGGAATTACGAAGATTGGAGTGTTCTATCAATTATGATCGGAGTGAAGTTGGGGATAGACGGGCTGCTAGGAAGGGTTGTGGTACTCCATTGATGTTGCAATGCGGTTTAAAATGTTGTCTTGGAATGTGCGTGGTTTAAATGATAGGGGAAAACAGGTGATGGTGAAATCTTTGTTAAAAACTGCGCGTGCGGATGTGGTTTGTCTACAGCAAACCAAGATGGAAAGTTTGGGGGTAGAGATGGTTCAGGAGTTGTGGGGTGGTCGGTTTGTGGATTGGACGTTTTTACCGCAAGGTGGTGGGGAGTTCTTCTTTGTTGGGATAGGAGGGTGTTAGTAAAGGAGGAGGAGGAGGAGGTGGGGGCTTTTTTCATTTCTTGCCTTTTTCGATGTATTGAGGATGACTTCCGCTGGGCCTTCACAGGTGTTTATGGGCCGGTTCATGGAGGAGAGCGGATTGGTTTTTGGGTGGAGCTTCACTACATTGCCTCTCGGTAGGGGGTTCCATGGTGTGTCGGTGGTGACTTTAATGTGGTGCGGAGTTTGGAGGAGAAGAGGGGGGCCAGCTCGGTAACGGCTTTTATGCAGATGTTCTCGTCATTCATTGATGAGGTGGAGTTAGTGGATCTTCCGATGCAGGGTGGTGCATTTACATGGTCTGGAGGTGGAGTGTTGTCTCGGCTTGATAGATTTTTGGTCACAGGGGATTGGGATGAGCATTTTTCACACGTGACCCAAACACGTTTGCATCGTCCAGTTTCCGATCATTGGCCAGTATTATTGGATAGTGGGGGTATCCGGAGTGGGCCGACGTCGTTTCGGTTTGAGAACATGTGGTTGTTGTCTGAGGGTTTTCTAGAGCGGGTAAAGGGCTGGTGGGATAGTTATGTGCTCTCAGGCTTGCCTAGTTGTTTGGCACAGAAATTGAAACTTCTTAAGTCCGATTTGAAGAGGTGGAATAGGGAAGTGTTTGGATGCTTGGAGGTTCAGAAGGCCGATGTGCTCACTGTGTTGCAGGAGTTGGACGTCATAGAATCCAAGGGGATTTTGTCTGCGGCGGATCTTCGTCGTCGTGATGATGTCTGCAAGGGGTTTGGCCAAATTGCCTTTATGGAGAAGATTAGCTTTCGGCAAAAATCTAGATGTCTGTGGTTAAAGGATGGGGATCGTAATACAAAGTTTTTTCATCAAATGGCGAATGCCCATCGGAGGGTGAATCAGATAGGTCGTATGCTTGTAGGTGGTGTGGAGTTGTCTTCTTCAGATGCGGTTAGGGTTGGTATTGTGGGCTTCTATGAGCACCTTTTTTGGGATGAGGGGGAGGTGTAGAGTTCAAGCCTGGATGGTGTTTCTTTCGATGTTATTTCAAACACAGTTAGTTGTAGGTTGGAGAGCCTGTTCGCAGAAGAGGAGGTGTTGGAGGCTTTGCGCAATATGCCTGGGGATAAGGCGCCAGGTCTAGATGGTTTTACATTAGCATTTTTTTAGCATTGTTGGGAGGTGGTGAAGGCTGATGTGATGGCAATGTTTGAGCAGTTTCATCAGACTGGTTAGTTTGAGTGTAGTCTTAATGCCACATTTATTGCTTTGATCCCAAAGAAGGGTGGGGCGGAGGATATTTGGGACTTTCGTCCTATCAGTCTGTTGGGTAGTATGTATAAGCTTTTGGCGAAAGTGCTGGCTAATAGGTTACGAGGTGTGTTAGAAGGGGTCGTTTCTGAGTCTCAGAATGCTTTTGTGGGTGGGCAGCAAATTCTAGATGCGGTCTTAGCGGCAAAAGAATGTGTGGATTCTCAAATCCGCCAAGGGCAGGCGGGGCTTATTTGCAAACTTGATATTGAGAAGGCTTATGATAATGTTAATTGAAAGTTTTTACTATATATGTTGGACAGATTCGGTTTTTGGGTTCGGTAGAGGCGTTGGATCCAATTCTGTATTTCCACGGTGCGGATGTCACTTCTTGTGAATGGGTCTCCAGCGGGTTTCTTTCCTACTTATAGGGGGCTCCGGCAAGGAGATCCTTTATCTCCTTTATTGTTTATACTGGTGATGGAAGCGCTGGGGCGGTTGTTATCTAGAGCAGTGCAGAGAGGACGGCTGTAGGGATTTACGGTGGGAAAGGCTCCTGCAATTTTGTCGGTTTCCCGTTTGTTCTATGCAGATGATGCACTTATCTTCTGCGATGCAGATGTGGATCAAATTGGGTATTTGAGATGTGTGTTATTGTGTTTTGAGGCCGTCTCAAGTCTTCGGGTGAACTTAGCAAAGTCAGAACTGTTTCCAGTGGGGGAGGTGGCTACGATTCTTGTCACGACCCAAACCCACCCCTATGGGTTTAGCACCGTAACCAACCAGTAATCCGTGATTACCAAAGGCCTGCTGAACAGTAGTAACAGTAATACAGAGTACAGGGGCTGGCGGAAGCCAAAACAGCAATAAAAGATGTCCAATAAGCTGTGACAGTCTGCATGCAAAAAGACTTTTCATAACATATTCACATTCGAACCATAACAGTATATATATACATCATATACAGACATCCAGGACAGGACTCGATCCTCGCCGTAACAAGACAAGAAAGGTATAGTCACTATACAAAATGTAAACAGAAGGGGAATCTAAAACACCCCAAAGCAGCCTTGGCTTGGCAAAGACTTGGAACCTCAAGAAGGGCAAAGGGGTCAAATAGCTTGGCTTGACAAAACAAAAGCTAACCCGACACTCCTAGCTTCGGTCCGGTGCCTGGACACCTACATATATATATAAACAGTGAGCTAAAGCCCAGTGAATAACATATGCGTAAAGAGGTTAAGAATGAATGTCCTTTTAGTATTTAAAACAGTCATTTGAACAGTATATCAGTTATTCGATTATAGCAGTTATAAGTGGTACATCCAATAGCAAACAGTACAATAGGTCTTAACGGACCGAACAGTCAGTTGATGGCCATCATAACAGTAAACAGTAGTGGTTCCAAACATGGGAACCGACAGAGATCTCTGTGCCAGTAGCAGTACAGTACAGTAACAGTAAATTGTTAGGGATGCTACGAATACAGTTCGCAAATAGGACAAGCATTCATTCAGTAAGAAATATCATCTCCGAAAGCAGTACAGTTGATCATTCAGAAAATATTCATGATTGAATATATCTTTACAACATTGTTACTCACAGAGCACTGAGCTACAGATAGGCTAGAGCGTCCTCGGATGCCAACCCTACAGTTACAGAATGAACACACACTAAGTTACACACTTGGGAAACAATAACTTAGTCCATATTTTGACTCAGTGTGGTTCTATAGCATTATCCTTATTAAGATGCTTTAAACTAGGCCTAGGAATGCCTAGGATAGAATGAGGATGCAAAGATGCACCTTAAAACACTTTTCAAAATTTGCTGAATACAGAGGTCTCGCTCGAGCGTGGCTTTCTACGCTCGAGCGGACATGTAGACAAAGGGGCTCCGCTCGAGCGTGACTTCTTCCGCTCGAGCGGACTATAAATTCAAGCAAAAGTATTGGATGCACAAAAATCACGCTCGATGGGCGCTCGAGCGTGAGACTCAGGTCCTCGCTTGAGCGTGAACTCTCTCGCTCGAGCGAACTGCAAAACACATGAACTTCTGGGTACACGCATTTCACGCTCGAGCGTGACTTTACTCGCTCAAGCGGAAGTGCACGACTCAGAGGGTACGCTCGAGCGTGAAGTCCTACGCTCGAGCGTGGGTCCAAAATCTGGAATTTTCAGATTGAACCTCCAAGCTCAAATTCAACTTTTAAAACATCAAATCCGATCCTTTTTGGCTAATTTTCTGAAAAACACTTGTAAACTCATAGTATAACATGTTTTGAAGATCAATTTGCAAAATCAAAACCCAAAAGTGAGTCAATTAAACACAATTTCAAAGAAAACTTTAAGAACATAATGTGAATGAACATGCATGTGTTCAATTGAAAACAAAGCTTCCAATACATGATCAAATGAGTCAATTCTTTCAAAAACATGATGAATTCATGGACTATAATCAAGATATGGACATGCATGTAGCAATTTCCATGAAAACAACCTCAAAATGCTAGAACATGTACATGTATGCATGAATTTCTACCCAATTCAACACTTTAATTTAATTCTTGACCTTAAGTTCCTATTCCTCCATGAACCATGCAAGAAATGACTCAAATTCACAATCAAGAAGATGGATTCCTTACCTAGGTCTTGAATTCAAAGTCCACAAGCTCAATTATGCAATCTACTCTTCAATTCTTCTAATTTTCCAAGCAAAATATGTTGAAATCAAGCTCTTTCTCTTACTCTCCTCTCTCATACGGTTTGGTCTAGAAAAATGGCTGAAGTGGTGATAAGCTAAGTGTATAAATTGAGCCTCAAAGATGCTAATGAAAGTGGCCAACTAATGGCAAAAGGGTAAATAAGCCAACTAATGTAATTCAACTTTATTTAATCCAATTTAATCATATCAAATCAAATTTCAATTAAACATACCATAAAATCGCATAAATTCTAATTAATATGAAGCACTAATCAATTTCTGAATCGGCCGCCGATAAGGCCTTCAATTCGCAATTCAAAGATAAAACATGAACAGATCAATTAATAGTCAAACAGATAGAAATGCGTTTAAACTAATACACTCAATCATTCGCCTGTAATGTCACCAAACCGCCATTTAATCATGTTCACCACAGCTTAGCAAGAATCGCGGTTTTATCAAGAATAGTGGTGAGGGTTGTCACAGTCTCCTCCCCTTAAAAAGAGTTTGGTCCTCCAAATCGGATCCAGAGGAAACAGTTCAGGATATCTCTTGATCATATCATCTTCTCTTTCCCAAGTGGCATATACGCCACCATGGTTTTGCTAATCAACCTTTACTAACAGAATTTCTTTGTTCCTCAACTTCTTGATTCGTCGGTTTACAATCTGAATAGGCCGTTTTTCATAAGTGTAGTCATCACTTAGTACTACACGGGTAGGCTCAATCACATAGAAGGGAACCCGGAGGTAATCCCTCAACATTGAAATATGGAACACGTTATGCATATGCTTCATTTTAGGAGGAAGTGCTACTTGATACGCCACCGGATTAATCTTCTCAATAATCTCATACGGCCCGACATATCTCGGTGCTAGCTTGCCCTTGACTCCAAAACGAGTCTGGCCTTTCATTGGTGTCTCCTTAACAAAAACATGATCACCTACTTCATATTCTCTGTCTCGCCTTCGGACATCCGCATAACTTTTCTGCCGGCTCTGTGCGGTTTTCAATCTCTGTTGAATCAATTTCACCTTTTCAGTAGTTTCATGTACAATCTCTGGCCCAAGCAAAGGCCCATCTCCAATTTCTGCCCAACAAATCGGAGATCGACATTTTCTGCCATATAAAGCCTTGAAAGGCGCCATACTAATACTTGAGTGAAAGCTGTTGTTGTAGGCAAATTTAGCTAAAGGTAAATGACTCTCTCAATTTCCTTGGAAATCAAGAATACACATCCGCAGTTAATCTTCTAGAGTCTGGATGGTTCTTTCTGACTGGCCATCTGTCTGAGGATGGTACGCACTACTCAGTCTCAGTTCAGTACCCAATGCTGTCTGTAGGTTCTGCCAGAATCTCGATGTAAACTTTGAGTCCCTATCAGAAACAATAGATACAAGCACATGCAATCTAACAATCTCATCAATATAGATTATGGCCAACTTGTCAGTATTATAAATTGTTTTGACAGGTAAGAAGTGAGCAGATTTAGTCAGTCTATCAACAATAACCCAAATTGAGTCCATACCTTTACTGGAGCGAGGTAAACCAACAATGAAATCCATAGTGATATGTTTTCATTTCCACTCCAGTATCGGTAAGGGTTGCAATAAGTCTGCGAGTCGTTGATGTTCAGCTTTGACTTGTTGGCAATGAAGACATTTTGAAACAAAATCAACAATTTCTTTCTTCATTCCCGGCCACCAGAAATTCAGTTTCAAGTCTTGGTACATTTTCGTATTTCCGGGATAGATAGACAATTTTGAATTGTGGCCCTCTTGCAGAATTCTTCTTTTCAATTCAGAATCACTCAGTACACACAACCTTTCTTGGAATTTCAACACATTGTTCTCAAATTTAAAGTCCAAATTTCGCTTGAACTCCGCTCATCAATGATCTTTTTCAAAAAGTCATCCTGTTGCTGTTTCTCTTTAATTTCCTCAATCAGTGCCGGTTGAGCAAAAATAGCGGCTAAGGTTCCACCTTGTTCACGCAAAACGATCTCAACTTCGAATTTTTCAAGGTCACCTAGCAATTCTTTCTGTCCGGTGAGTAAACAGGCTAAATTTCCAATCGATTTCCGTCTTAGTGCATCAACAACGGTGTTAGCTTTTCCTGGATGGTACAAAATTTGCAAGTCATAGTCTTTTATCAGTTCTAACCATCTCCGTTGTCTCATGTTCAGTTCTTTCTGTGTGAAAAAGTATTTCAAACTCTTGTGGTCTGTATACACCTCACATGTCGTCCCATAAAGGTAGTGACGCCAGATTTTCAGTGCAAACACTACTGCAGCAAGTTCCAAGTCATGGGTCGGGTAGTTCTTTTCATGCAGTCTCAGTTGTCGGGAAACATACGCAATCACTTTACCATTCTGCATTAAAACACATCCCAAACCTTTATAAGAAGCATCACTAAATATGGTAAAACCATCCGTACCTGAGGGTAGGGTAAGAATCGGTGCAGTCACAAGTCGAGTCTTTAACTCTTGAAAGTTTGCTTCTCTCTGATAAGTCCAGTCAAATAATATCCCCTTTTGAGTCAATTGAGTCAGTGGTAGGGCAATTTTGGAGTAGTCTTTGACGAACCTTCTCAGAATACTGCTAAGCCTAGAAAACTTTGACTTTGCAACATTTGTCGGTCTAGGCCAATTCACTACTACTTCAATTTTCTGCGGATCAACTGAAATTCCATCCTTACTGATTATATGTCCCAAAAACATAACATTGTCAAGCCAAAATTCACATTTTGTTAGTTTAGCATACAGTTTCTGTTCTCTTAGGGTCTGTAGGGCAGTTCTCAAATGACGTTCATGTTCTTCCGTGCTTTTGGAATAAATCAAAATGTCATCTATGAAAACAATTACAAATTCATCTAGGAATGGCTTGAAAATTCTATTCATAAGATCCATAAATGCAGCAGGTGCATTGGTAACTCCGAAAGACATAACTAAGAATTCGTAATGTCCGTACCTCGTTTGAAAGGTAGTCTTTTCAGTGTTCCCTGTCTTGACTTTCAACTAGTGGTATCCAGATCTAAGGTCAATTTTGGAGAACACTTGGGCACCCTGTAACTGGTCAAATAAGTCATCAATACGAGACAATGGATATTTGTTTTTCACTGTTACCTTGTTCAGTTCGCGGTAGTCAATGCAAAGTCTCAATGAGCCGTCTTTCTTTTTTACAAACAAGACCGGTGAAGCATCGGGCCCGATGAACTTCTTATCTAACAATTCTTGCAATTAACTTTCAATTCTTTCGCCGTAGGTGCCATTCTGTACGGAGCTTTGGAAACTAGCTGTGTACCCGGAATCACATCAATGGTGAACTCAATCTCCCTATCAATGAAATCCCCTGGCAAATCATATGGAAAAACATCTAGGAATTCTCTGACTATAGGAATATTGTTCACATCAGTGGTAGCATCAGTAGGTACAGTCAATACAGAACATAGATACCCCTTACACCTCTTTCTAATCAGTTTAAAAGCTTTTATGGATGAAATCAGATATGGGGGAGGTACTACTCCAACTCTGTTAAACACAAATTCAAGCAAATTGTGGACGGAAAACAACTTGTTTTGTTACACGCCTATAGTAGCATGATATTTTGTTAACCACCCATTCCTAATATCACATCAAAGTGATCAATATTCAGAGGCAAGAATCAATATACAAATGAACATCCCCAACAATAATTTCACATGCAGGTACATATAAGCACAAGTCATAGATCCTCCAACAGTGAAGATACAACCAATGATAGTTCATAAGTTCCAAAGGGTCTATTTAATTTTCGTGAAAAGCATGTGATACATATGAATGTGTAGACCAATCAATCGTAACATAAGCATTTTGAGTACAGATTGAGAGCATACCGACACAACGGTCTCAGATTCTCAGACATCTCCTAGACGATGCAGTAACACTCGGCCTTGCCTCTAGGCTCTTTTCCTAGAGCTTTGGGGTTAGGTTTTGCAGTACAGCTTGATGCCGCAAAGGTCGTGCAGCTTTATTATTGCCTTGAGAAGTAGAAGGGCAATCTTTGACCATGTGGCCCACCTTGCCACACCTGTAACAAGCACCTGAAATTTTATAACATATTCCTTTATGCTTCTTACCACATTCAGAACAGGGCGGTGTGACTGGAACTGGTTATTGACCCCGTATTTTGCTTTTTGTTCAAGGGGCTGTTCCGGTCTTTCTTAAATTTAAAACCCCGTCTTTTACCGCGCCATTCAGTCGCTGGTGTTTCAGTCTGTTTTAATGCCTTGATGTTTGACTCAGCCATTATTGCTCGGTCAAAAACATCCACGTATTTCAGTAACTTCAGAACATTTATTCTGTCAAGGATTTCAACATTAAGGCCGCCTTCAAACTTCCTGGCCTTTTTGTAATCGGTATCCACCATGTGTGGTGCATATCTGGCGAGTTCAGTGAAATTCGATTCGTTTTCAGCTACGGACATAGTGCCTTGTTTCAGTTGTTCAAATTCAGTCACTTTTCGGTCCCTAACACACTGAGGGAAGTATTTCTCAAAGAAGGCTCCCTTAAACTGAGCCCAATTCATAGGAGTACTGGTGTCACGGATAAGCATCCACCACCTTTTAGCCTCTTCTTGCAAAGTAAAGGTAGCCAATAGCACCTTATGTGCTTCAGAACACAGAAAGACTTCAAATAATTTCTCTGTTTCAAGAACCCAAACTTCGGCCTTTAGTGGTTCAAGGCCTCCTTGGAATGATGGCGGTTTCATTTTACTAAACTTCTATGTTAGAGCAATTATGTCATCATTCACATTCGGTTCTGACTGTATCGAAGGAGGTGGGGGCTGTTGGTTCTGCTGTTGCCTTAAGGCCTCAGTTAGCAATTCAACTGTTCTTTCTAGCCTTGACATTCTGGCCTCAGACGATTCAGATTCATCAGCACTTCTTGCTTTATCCATTTCACTATAGACAATCATGGCAATTATAAACATAGACAGTTGCATACTTAACATTTTAACACATTAGCACATATATTCATGTCATGGCCACACACACTTTTTCAATGTTCATGCAATGCCCTATTCACTTTTCTAGGACATCCTATAGCTCATTTGGACACGTGTGTGCGGTATAACTCGTGGTTTACTATCGCTCTGATACCACTCTGTCACGACCCAAACCCACCCCTATGGGTTTAGCACCGTAACCGGCCAGTAATCCGTGATTACCGAAGGCTTGCTGAACAATAGTAACAGTAATACAAAGTACAGGGGCTGGCGGAAGCCAAAACAATAATAAAATATGTCCAATGAGCTGTGACAGTCTGCATGCAAAAAGACTTTTCATAACATATTAACATTCGAAACCATAACAGTATATACATACATCATATACAGACATCCAGGACAGGGACCTAATCCTATCGTAACAAGACAAGACAGTACTAATCTATACAAAATGTAAAACAGGAAGGGGGAATCTAAAACACCCCAAAGCAGCTTTGGCTTGGCAGCACTTGGAACCTCGCAGTGAGGCACAACGGTTGGCTTGACAAAACAAGAGCTAACCTGACGCTCCTAGCTCCAGTCCGGTGCCTGGACACCTACATATATATATAAACAGTGAGCTAATGCCCAGTGAATAACATATGCGTAAAGAGGTTAAGAATGAATGTCCTTTCAGTATTTAAAACAGTCATTTGAACAGTATATCAGTTATTCAATCATAGCAGTCATAAGTGGTACATCCAATAGCAAACAGTACAATAGGTCTTAATGGACCGAACAGTCAGTTGATGGCCATCATAACAAGAAATGAGAGTGGTTCCAAACATGGAACCAACAGAGATCTTCGTACAAGAGCGAAGCAAAGACAAGAATAAAGAAATTGCTAGGGATGCCACGAATACAGTTCGCAAATAGGACAAGCATTCATTCAGTAAGAAATATCATTTCGTAACGCAAAGATGCTTGATCATTCAGAAAATATTCATGATTGAATATATCTTTACAACATTGTTACTCACAGAGCATTGGGCTACAGATAGGCTAGAGCGTCTTCGGATGCCAACCCTACAGTTACAAAATGAACACACACTAAGTTACATACTTGGGAAACAATAACTTAGTCCCTATTTTGACTCGGTGTGGTTCTATAGCATTATCCTCATTAAGATGCTTTAAACTAGGCCTAGGAATGCCTAAGATGGAATGAGGATACAAAGATGCACCTTAAAACACTTTTCAAAATTTGTTGGCAGAGGTCTCGCCGAAGCGTGGCTTTCTTCGCTCGAGCGGACATGTAGATAAGGAGCTCCGCCGAAGCGTGACTTCTTCCGCTCGAGCGGATTGTAAATTCAAGCAAAAGTACTGGATGCACAAAAATCACGCTCAATGGGTGCTCGATCCACGCTCGAGCGTGAGACTTAGGTCCTCGTTCGAGCGTGAACTCTCTCGCTCGAGCGAACTGCAAAACATATGAACTTCTGGGTACACGCATTTCACGCTCGAGAGTGACTTTACTCGCTCGAGCGGAAGTGCATGACTCAGAGGGTACGCTCGAGCGTGAAGTCCTACGCTCGAGCGTGGGTCCAAAATCTGGAATTTTCAGATTGAACTTCCAAGCTCAAATTCAACTTTTAAAACATCAAATCCGATCCTTTTTGGCTAATTTTCTGGAAAACACTTGTAAACTCATAATATAACATGTTTTGAAGATCAATTTGCAAAATCAAAGTCCAAAGGTGAGTCAATTAAACACAATTTCAAAGAAAACTTCAAGAACATAATGTGAATGAACATGCATGTATTCAATTGAAACCAAAGCTTCCAATACATGATCAAATGAGTCAACTCTTTCAAAAACATGATGACTTCATGAACTATAATCAAGATATGAACATGCATGTAGCAATTTTCATGAAAACAACCTCAAAATGCTAGAACATGTACATGCATGCATGAATTTCTACCCAATTCAACGCTTTAATTTAATTCTTGACCTTAAGTTTCTATTCCTCCATGAACCATGCAAGAAATGACTCAAATTCACAATCAAGAAGATGGATTCCTTACCTAGGTCTTGAATTCAAAGTCCACAAGCTCAATTATGCAATCTACTCTTCAATTCTTCTAATTTTCCAAGCAAAATTTGTTGAAATCAAGCTCTTTCTCTTACTCTCCTCTCTCATACGGTTTGGTCTAGAAAAATGGCTGAAGTGGTGATAAGCTAAGTGTATAAATTGAGCCTCAAAGATGCTAATGAAAGTGGCCCACTAATGGCAAAAGGGTAAATAAGCCAACTAATGTAATTCAACATTATTTAATCCAATTTAATCATATCAAATCAAATTTCAATTAAACATACCATAAAATCGCATAAATTCTAATTAAATTGAAGCACTAATCAATTTCTGAATCGGCCGCCGATAAGGCCTTCAATTCGCAATTCAAAGATAAAACATGAACAGATCAATTAACAGTCAAACAGATAGAAATGCGTTTAAACTAATACACTCAATCAATCGATTCGTAATGTCACCAAATCGCCATTTAATCATGTTCAATCCAGCTTAGCAAATCGAGTTTTATCAAGAACAAGGTGAGGGTTGTCACAATTCTGGTGTTGGCAACTATTCTCGGGTGTAAGGTGGTAAATTTGCCAGTTATGTATTTGGGATTACCTTTGAGGGCGTCTTTTAAGGCTAAAGGGGTGTGGGATAGGATGGTGGACCGTGTGCAGCGGCGGTTAGTAGGATGGAAACGACAGTATTAATCAAAAGGAGGGAGACTTACGTTGATTAAGTATGTTCTATCTTCCATCTCGACATATTTTATGTCCGTCCATGTGATCCTGGTGTCAGTGGCCAAGCGGATAGAGTAGTTGCAGAGGGATTTCTTGTGGGGTTGTGGGGGGGAGGGTTCCCATTATCACTTGGTGGCTTGGGATCGGATTTGTCGTCCCAAGGTGCAGGGGGCTTTGGGGATTTGAAGGTTGGTCTTGTTCAATGTAGCCCTGTTGGGGAAATGGTTGTGGCGATTTGTGGCAGAACATGACCGTTTCTGGAGAAGGGTAGTGGTAGCAAAGTTTGGTGTGGGGCATGGCAAGTGGTGTTCGAGGTGGGTAGGGCATTCTCATGGTTATGGCCTATGGAAGGGGATTTGGTTGGGGTGGGAGGAGTTTTGGAAGCGGTTGAAGCTCAAGGTTGGGGTAGGGGATAGGGTTCGGTTTTGGCGCGATCGGTGGTGTGGCGATCTCACTTTAGAAGAGCGGTTCCCTTTGGTTTTTGGTATTGTCGTTGATGCTGAGGTTTTGGTGGGTGTTGTGTGGTCTGGCCAAGGGGTTTCGACTATTTGGAATGTGGGCCTGTGCCGTGCTGTTCAGGATTGGGAGCAAGGTCAGTTGGTGGAGTTGTTGGCTTTTTTATATGAGTTGAGAGTGGGAGAGGACGTACAGGACTCTTTGGTTTGTAAATGTCCTGGGGCTAAGGGGACTTTTTCCGTTTCTTCTTATTATCGTGTGCTTGCTCATGTGGAGGAGGTTGCTTTTCCTTGGAAGTGTGTCTGGGTTCCGGTACGCCATCTAAGGTGGCCTTTTTTGTGTGGACTGCTATGTTGGGGCGTGTTTTGACTTTGGATAATTTGATTCGTCGTGGCCACATATTGGTTAGTTAGTGTTGTTTGTGTCGTGGTGCTACGGAGTCGGTGGATCATTTGCTCATTCATTGTCCGGTATCTTCTCGCCTTTGGATGTCAATTGTTGCGACTTTTGGTTTGGCTTGGGTGCCGCCGGAGTTGGTTCAAGCAGTCCTGCATAGTTGGGCAGGGGGTCGTGTTGGGAGGAGACGTCGGAAGGCGTGGATGCTTGCTTCTCATTGTATTCTATGGTTGGTTTGGTTGGAGCGAAATAGGTGCGTTTTTCAGGGGCTGTCTCATTCAGTCCTTTGGTTAGAACGGCGGCTTCTTACAATATTGTATGGTTGGGTGACTAGATCGGTTGATCCGGATGTTTTGGCTTTTGTCGAATTCGTGGAAGATTTGATTTATTAGTTCGTTTGTTTGTGAAGCCTCTATGGCTTCTTTTTTTGTATTCTTTGCATCATCTTGATGCTTTTTAATAATATTTGGTTATTTATCAAAAAAAAAAAAAAAGTTTCCATCTGCATTTCTGTTTGGTCATATTTGGTTACATTTGTATGTAGAATTTGAAAGTAACAATACATCCTCAAGTATGTAGGATGCACTGTATGGCATGGGTTATACATTCCTGTGGATAATGATATTTTGTGCAATCGGATAGATTCCATTCCATTGGCTGGGAAACCACAATGAATTGACTTAACAATTTAAAAGTTGTGTGGACATTCATACGCATCCTTTTTCTGTTGTATCAATTTTGTACAATAATTTCTTAATATTTTAAGATCCATGGGTTGCTTCACCTCAACTTAAATTTTAATGGTCTTTTGAATTAGCTGAAAGATTGTTGTGGGTTGGAAAGCTATGCCTTTTCTTTATATACTTCCATATGCATTAATCTACTAAAATTCACCTTCTCATTGTTTGTAGGCTGCAGGACCAAGATCTTTCTCCTCATAACTGCATGCAACTAAAGAAGGCCCTCATGCAATATTTCAGATCCTCTTCTTTCAAGCTAACCAAATACCAAAATGCAGCCAAAGATCATCACTTCTCTTCTGTCTCTCTCAATAACCACAGCAACAATCCAGACTCAACACTGCCAAACTTATTTCTAATCCCATTTAAGAGTAAAGATGACTCCCCAAGGGCACAGTATGAAAGTTTTATTTCTACGTTATGGAAATTACGGGATCAGGTATCTCTCACTTTCTCTTTATGTAGCCTGATTTTACATATGACCCCTCATTTTGTGCATCTTTAGTTGAAAAATGTATATCAAAAGCTTAAATTGATGTTCCTTTTGCCTTACAGGTTTTATCCATGAGTAGCCCATCTTTTGCGAGGACGGTGTCTGAACGGGACTGGCTTAAGAACTCTGCCAAGATATGGGAACTGGTGAAAAACTCTTCAATAATTGCAGAGTATAGCAGAACACTACATAGTTCTGGCATGTTTAGGCGGTAGTTGTGAGCTTTTTCTCCTCTATTTATCGTGCCAATGGAAACATTGTCACAATGTTGATCGTGTAGTTTGGATTATGGTTTATGACAATCCAACAAGCTGGTTTGACTATTTGTGGAAGTACCTTTTTTTTCTTTTCTTTCCTGTTATTTTCCTGTTTCACTATCTGTGGAAGTACCTTTTTTTCTTTTCTTTTCTTTTCCTGTTACTTTTGTTAACATTCCAAGGCCGAGTCCTTATAAGTAGAAATTTGGGTTTCGTTACGTGATTCAAACTGCAGTTTCTTTTCATTGTTGGATTCTTTCCCACTAGCCACATATATTATATAGGGTTGATTGCACTGATGGTCCCAAAATATACAATTTGTTATACTTTAGTCCTTGTCAATGCCAAAATAGGGGTATTTTTAAAATTTTATATAAAATCTCAGCAAAATAAAAATAACTAAATAGACACATAATCTTGAAGTATGCATTTTGTAATATTTTTGTTCCTAAAATTTCAGTTTTGTTTCATTTTAATTTCTAAAATATCTACTTTCTTGCACTTTCATCCTTGATCTTTTAATTTCATTGCGTATTTTTTGTAAAATTTAGAAAATTTCTCTTCTGCTATCAATTTTGAACAATATTGATGTTAGAGACTAAAGTGTAACAAATCGTATCCTTTGGAAATCAAAGTGGAACACTTAAAAAAAATTACTAAAAAATTTAAATAACATTCACATAAGGGCTGAATCTACACCATATGAAATTTACACTCATGTGAATATTGTGTAAAATTTTTAATAACATTTTGAGAGTCTCATCATTATCAAACTCATTACAGCTTTCTCTTGACCATTTTATAGTACAAAACTATAGAAACACACACTATCAAATTCAATTCTTGGTTAGCTATTTTAGTTGAACATCAAATTATTAACTACATGTAGTTAAGGAAAGAGGACTCAAAAAATGAAATAAAGAATAGAGAGTTTGTTAGAGAATGTATTTGAAAAAACGGTTAGTTAAAATATAAAAATAGACTTCTAGTTAAAATTTAACTAAAAATTTGACCGTTTTAATGGAGATACATATCTGTTAAAAGATTGAAGACTAAAATGTAACAAAGTGCATATTTTGGAAACCATTTGTCAGAATTGGAAGCAGCAGAAGAGGTGGTCAAGAAAGAACAACTCAGTTGTCAACACAGCAAACTGAGGTGAAGATATTTATGTAAACAAATATCAAAATAAAAACTAATAATTGAGAATAATTTATGTAATAGACTAGATTTTTCTACTATCTAGCAAATACATTTAAAGTGCTAGCTAAACTAGTGATTATTTATTTATTTAATCTTACCTGAAGTATATACATACATAAAAATAAAAAATAAAAATAAAAAAAGGTCGGTCATCTCCACATGGATGTAAATGAACTATAAACATCTCAAAGTGATGTTTTTTTTGTTTGTTTGTTTGTTTGTTTTTTTTTTTTTTAATACAGAGCTAATAAGAGTGATCCGAAGGTAAACAAATACTAAAGGAGTTTGGCCTCGATCTCCTCCAGACTGAGCCCCTTTGTCTCCGGTACAATGAAGTATATGAAAACAAGAGATACAATAGCTATTCCTGCAAAGGCGAAAAACAAAGGTCCAGCTCCCAGCAATGCCTGCAATCATAAGTAAAAAAGATTGTTGATAAATAGGTATGTGGACTTTATTGAGAAAGCATCAACATGATACAAAAAATACAAAAATCCCGAAGGGTACAAAAATCACCCTCTAACCAATAACCTCATCCAAAAACTCTAAAAAACCAAACATATCCGGATCAATTTTCATCTCTAACTTAGGCCTCGTTTGGGAACAAGCTAATTTAGTAACTTTTTGGCTATTTGGCTAAAAAGGTAGGTAAAAAAAACTTGTATGTTTGGGATGAATTTTTAGCTAATTACGAAAAGATGTGCAAAAAATATAGAGAAAAGAGAATCTTTGACTTTTTGGTATGGGTTGTTGGCTTTTTGGCTAATTTAGTAACTTTTTGGCTTTTTGACTAAAAAAGTAAGTTCCCAAACGGGGCCTAACTATACAAAACGGCCAGTAAATGACTCTCAAGCCAACTAACTATGCGATGAATCTCTTGAAACGTGCGCCTATTACATTCCAACCATACTAACCACATCAAACAAAATGGGACCAAATACCACACAAGCCACCATCGACGACCAACCCCAGCCCCGCGCCAACTCTACAACATATCCACCACCCTCCGCAGCCGAACCCAAACAATCCCAAAAAGAGAGAAAATAAAGCCCCACACATGGAACGCCACCGGGCAATGCAAGCAATTATAAGTAAAATACTATAATGAAATTTCTCATTAAATGTAAGCAATGAGAGATTATCAGTAAAAGGGGGGTGATAGCATCAACTTGATATTAAGTCAAACATATTACCAAGATATTAAATAAAATAGAAGTTTATGCTAAATGAGTGAAATAACACTAAAGTATGTGGTCCAAAATCAACAGAAAATATGACAAGATGACGTGCTGGAATTCAAATGATAAAAGTTCAGCACAAATAAGCAGATAAACCTAAATTGCGAAGACAACTGAAACCACTGTTTTTGAGTTTCTTTCAAAAATGCACAAGTACTACATGTGAAAGACTAACACAGAGAGAGAGAGAGAGAACAAAATGAGTCTCTGTATTTTCATAATAGTTTTGTACATACCAACAATTTATATAGGCCACTCAAAAATAGTGGTAAAGAATACATCACAACAGAACTCAACTCAACCAAAAAACTAACACAAACTATAACTAGCTCAACTGAATTCATTGAGCTGAATCATCAGCTACATGACTTGAGATGTAATTAAGAAAAGATGCCGTTTTAGGAAACATCTTGGCCTCAATTTCTGCACTAATATGTAACAAAAAAATTATGAAATAAATGTATGCTAATCAAAAGCTCGCCTCAAGCTCAAAATGGTGAAAGCCTTATCCCCACCACTTTTGGATAGGGTAAACAAATCCCATTTTGCCACTTCACTCTTGAATCTTCTTCCCCTTTTTCCCCCTCAAATCTAGGCCGAGAAGTATTTTCTAACAGATTGCTCGCACAACATTCTTGAATGCCTTCGACACGAACCAACTCACTCCAAACTTATACTGTGAAAGGGCTTCTTTGCAAATGCCTAAAACAATCTTCACCAGCTTTGTCTCTCATTTTCATCAGTTAAGACTATTTTGATGCTATGATTTCTCACATTCATTTTCTTTGTGTATCTCTTGCTGCTCCTCCAATCTCATGTTTGCTCCCCTAGATTACTCAAAATGCCCTTAACCCTTTATTTCATCCCACTTTGATTCTATGGCACTAGCCTCTTTTTTCCCGTCTGACATCAAATTAGTACGATGTATTTATCAAGATTAAAGGTTTAGGAAGTAGAACCATGACAAATATTTTTTTCCCATGAGTAGAACCAAGACAAAATATATGGAGTGCAAGTAAAACCAGAAATAGGGATGAAGATAGAGTCAAACTTGATGGATAAGAGATACTTTAAGAGAATATTTTTGATATCTACGCTCAACAATTCAAAGGCATCAAGAGATTGAGGATGTGACCCATAGAATTAGAACGGGATGGATGAAATGAAAGATTGCATCAGGAGCGTTTATGTGATTGTAGGATTCCTATTAAGTTAAAAGGAAAATTTATAGAAATACTATAAGACCAAGTATGATGCATGGTATCAAATGCTGGCTGGTTATAAAATACATAACCAGAAATTGAATGTGACCAAAATGAGAACGTTGAGATGGATGAATGGTGTTACGAGAAAATATAAAATAAGAAACAAATCTATTAAGAAGTTAGAAATGGCACCAATTGAAGATAAAATGAGGGAAGGACACCGTTTGAGATGGCCCAACCATGTGTATTGTAGACAAATTGGTGTGTTTGTAAGCTTGATGCATGTAGAGGGTGTAAAGGAAATAGAGGAAGGTTAAGGAGAACATGGGTTGAGACGAAAAGAAAGGAATGGATCCACGTAACTGACCCCTAGAAAAAGAATAAAGGCTTTTTGAGTTGAGTATTTATCAATACTACATGAGAAAACGCAAAACCTAAATGGGAAAGAGTGTGATAATCATAAATGGAATGGTGAGTTCCTAACACTTTCTCTAATGCATCTATCAAGGAAGCTAACAGGGGAGCAGAATTACCCAAGTAGTCCTATTTGTCTATCCCCTTTCAATGCATAAAAGTTTAAGAACGCACTCAAAAAATAGCCGCAAGTCTAATTGAAAGTTAAAACTTCTAAAAGATGCGGGATATATCTTTCAACTTCCCAAAATATCAGCAATTCAGCCGAATGTAAGAATTGCCAAAAGAAGGGCTTCTCCACTAAAATTGTTGGGAAAGGCCTTATATGAAATGAGCAAAGGTCAACCAACCGCTTAGAATTTCTTTCATGAAGGATCTCAAACGTGTCCTACTTAGTCCTGCAAAACTAAGACGAGCGAAAAACCATCTAGCAAGTCATCATGACGACAGATAAAGTAGGTTTTCTCACCCAATGTATGCACACCGCTCCTCAGATGTAAAGAATCCCTTGAAATGAATAACTACTGGTTGATTTTTATATTGCATGGCACCCAAAACTTATTTTAAATTGTCCAACAAAATCTTCACCAGTGGGCAGTCATAGAGTTTTTCTTGGACCTAGCTTCTCTCCACTTGGAGACGGGACCAGTTCCGTCTAGTTGGGCTGGTGGGCTCCACCACGGGTCCCCCTCCAATGATCTGATTCAAGTTTATCTTGTAGCCTCCTGTGTGTAGATCATCCATGAAGAAAATCAAATTGATTTGGTAACTATAGCCACATGATTTTATCATATTTGTCTTTAAAAATGGATTGTATTTTCCAAATCATACTTATCATCCACTTGCTTCCTGATTTTTCATGAATGCTACACATGGGAGATACTAGATGAATGGCTTGGATCATCAGAGCGGGATCCTTGATGGGGTCCATGGGCCCAACTGAACAGAGCCAAACTTCTGTCCAGCTGGAGAAAAGCCAGATCCTTATTTCTTTATATAACGTAGTAGATAATAATGTGGGTTACCTTACCTTTTAACAGAACCAAAAAAACAATTCATGATTATCATATCATTCATAACAAATTCCGTCAAATATATTTCCAGTAACCAAAACCCTAGCAATGCATGACAGTGATGAAGATGATGAGAAAATAAATCTCAGAAATCATAACTAGATTACACAATTGATAGAAGTGTTGCTAACAGACATCCATAAGAATGGGTAAAAATGAGAACCATACCTACTATAAGAAAATCTACAAAATAAAATTTTAGAACTTTCATTTCAAATACTACTCCAAAATTAAACTGGTTAAAGAAATTAAGTACCTTCAGAGGAGAAAATGCAAATGTCACAAGTGCATTTGCACCAAAATTTACAAGCACTGCTATACTTAATCCTCGCCCTCTGAGGCGTAACGGGAAAATCTCAGAAATCATCAGCCAACCAATGGGACCAAATGACAACTGCAAAACCATTCTTCATAAGTTGTATTTCAACAAGGAACAATATTACAATATACTTGACAGAAAACCTATAAGTCAAACACAGGGGGGGGGAGAAAACAACAACAACATAAAGCTAAGCTTAAGGAAACAACACCCAATTAGTACACATTAATGTGTGTTCAGCATAGATGCCATCATAAAAGTAAATGGTAGATGTTCTGATAGGTAAGATGCAGAGATAGAAATCACTAAATGCATGGGGGGGAAAAGTAAAATGACATAAGGAAACAAGCATTTGCACATGTGTACCTGATAGCATCCAACATACAGTAGCAGTGCAATTACAGCCACAGCTGGTGCATCATCCAGAAAAGTGTAATATGATCCCAGAAGAAATAATGAAACAACCTGCCATGCATTTTATTATATAATTCTTAGTTGCTTGTAGTTTGATAATTCTAATCCACAGCACCCCTAATCCATACAACTAAATGTGAGAGGATGACAACACAGTCTTATCCACTATCTCAACAGACATCCCTGAAAGAAGAAAGAGAAGTTACCATAAAGGAGACACCACCAAGTAATAAAGGTCTTCTCCCAACTTTATCAACAACCATGACAGCTACTCCAGTCATTATCAACTACAAAAATTAAAACATGCCAAACATTTCAGGAACTTAAAAAGAAATTAGTTTAGCGACATATATATTGCTGGCCACATTGATATAATGTTAATAACAAAAGAAAAAGGCCAGGATTACAATGCAGCTCAGTGTTCACTCATAACTTATACAGTACTACGATTATAACAGAGTTCAGAAGATGAAAATCAGGCATTTGTAACAGGGAAAAAGAAACTCCGGCCTGCAATAAAGATTTTGATTTCATACAACCATATGAGACGATGAATAAATAATCTTGTCGACTAATTCAGACAATATTTAATAAAATATTAAGATAATGATAAAGAAACTTCATAGATTGTCTGAGTTATGCCCAATAAGCTCTAGCTCAGTTTGCATCAAGGACTTATCAATCAAAGGAGGTCAAATGTCAGACTCCACATGAAGACTTAAGCTGAGTCCATGAGTCTTGTGTAACATCTCATACATATATATATATACTAGTTTAAAAAGGCCCGTGTAAGGCACGGGTTATTATTACAGTATGTTTAAGTTTTGTATTTTGATAAGTTTTTAAAAATTAGAATATTGTTCTATGAAATTGAATAGAATAAATCATTAAATATATGATAGAATTATGTGGTATGATATGTATCATTTTTTGATTTGCTTTACACCTAATGATATAGACTCCAATTCTATTACCATATCATTTTAGGTGAATTTATGAGTCTTTAATATTTCTTCCGAATTTATAAAAAAAATAAAAAAAAAATTGTGGTGTGTAACTTTTCTCAACGGATAAATATAAATCAAATACTAAGATAATTCTTCCATATAAAAAAAAAAAAAACTACTGAGATAATTCACTGAACTAATAAAGAAGCAGAAGAAAATATATATATATACAAATGACTAATTTTATTAATACATAAATCATACTTGCATAACAAATGACCAATTTTATTAATAAGTCAATCATTAAGTAAATTAACAAATTTTAATAATATGAAAAATATTTTTCAGTTAACCATTTTGTTAATAAATAAATCATTAAGTCAATTAACGGTTTTTAATAATATGAGAAATATTTTTCAATAAAAAAATTTGATAATTTATTATTGCATACGAAAATAGATTTTTTTTACCTAAATACTGTGTTAAATTAAAATTTATAACAAACGATAGTTATAATTTCTAATATTATAGAACCGATTCATATTTTAAACAAACCTTATGGGTGTATTTGTAATTTGTTAAAAAATAAAAGATTTATGTTTCATAATTGACTAAGAATGTTTGCGTAATTACAAAAAAACCTGTTGCATAATTGACCAAGAATGTTTGCATAATTACGAAAAAACCTTCACTCAATATATAGGCCACAATTAGTAAATTATTCAAAATAAAATGGCAAAATCGGAAAAAAAAGACAAACCTCTAGCAACTAAGCGATTCTTATATATATAGATATATATTTTTATTATGAAAAAGTAAAAAAGGAAAGGTTCTTGATGGCAGTTGAGCAAATGCACCTTCAATACCCCAAGAAGAATTGAGACTCTTGTCGCATCAGATGCTGCAGAAAATCCTGCACTCTATCAAATTGTAATGGATTAGTATAAAAACACATGCTTATGTCACACTCCAGGAGAGGAAAGATTAAGTCCAAAAATTGGTCAATACTCTCAATTTAAAGCAACATATGTACCTGAAGGATTGAAGCGGCATAATATAGTACACTGGGTTGCCCTGTTATCTGCCACACAATAGGGTTGACATACGTAAGTGCAAATATTGGGACTTATTACCTCAATACAGAGCTCCAATGCCCTTAAGTCTTAACTAACAAAGATACCTGCTGAAATAACACTAATCCTGCACCAATAAGAAGAGCTTTCGAGCATTTCCCCTGGAACATCTCTGCTAATGAGGCTTCTTTTTCTTCACCCATATAAGAAAGCTCAGCCAGAATTTCGTCTACCTGTTCAGTAACTGAATCTTCACCCATAGCTTCACCCCGGAGCCGGCACAAGCAAGATATGGCAGTTTGTCTTAAATCCTGCATATTGCCTTTTC
The DNA here is from genome assembly GCA_025200525.1 of Camellia lanceoleosa. Taxonomy (NCBI): domain Eukaryota; kingdom Viridiplantae; phylum Streptophyta; class Magnoliopsida; order Ericales; family Theaceae; genus Camellia; species Camellia lanceoleosa. Next base: position 116,773,066 of record CM045758.1, on the reverse strand, counting down.
CCTGTATAGCACATAGAAGTAGCCATCTGGGTGATGCAGGTAGCCACCACATTCCGATCCCCATAACTACTGCTAAGGGGCTACCAACCCCATACATGTAGCGCCAACCAGCAACTGTATCAACCAAAAAGCTACCAATTGTATAACCTGCCTACAAGAGATTCCAGATATTCAGATTTCAAAAGCCTTATAGCAGGAACTAAATGTTAAACAGACAAATGTTCAGAACCTAACGCAAATAAGACGAAAAAGAAAAATCAAAGCAGCTCTTACTTCATAAAGACTGTATAGCATAACTTAAATTCAGAAATACTCAGATGTAGCTCGCAGTACTTACAACCATCCCAAGAACTATAAAGAACTCTTTGAGAGAAATTAGTTGACCCCGTATCTGACTTGGAGCTGTCTCAGCAATGTACATGGGAGCAGCATGCATTGCCTATATACGAAAGCAAAAGAAAATAAGTTGCCTTGCTCTCGTGAAGAAATTGACAACTCAAGAAAACAAATATGAAACTCTAGTCTCTAAACACATCAATAGTTCTATCCATTGTTTCTTATGCATCTATAGACACAGATCTTCCATTTGTGTTTTTCATTTTGTTAGCTGGTCTACTGTATCAGTTGCTTATTCATATTGTGCGGAAAATTCCATTTTAATTATGAAAAAAAAAAAATAGGAAATAAAATCTGCTGACATAAAATGCTTTGCAAAAAAATATTTTGAAAAAAATTAAATATTTTCAAGGCCTTACTTGCACGTATGGTGAGTGTATGCATTTTTTAACTGGTGTGGTAACTTTCAATTGTATACATATGCATGTAAATCAAACACATTGATGTACAAGAACAAATGTACAAGACAATAAATTATAAAATACATAGAGAACTGAACCATCATTCATCATATAGTCTTAGAAAGGCTATGATGTATATTACCAGTCCAATTCCTATACCAAACACCAAACGTCCAATCACCATAATAACAAAGTTGGGCGTCAGTGCCGTAACCAGAGCTCCAACAAGATATAATACTGCAGCCACCATCAACTCCCTTCTTCTTCCTGAAATTCAAATTCATGATATAACTTCAACAAGAAAAGCATGGTATTGATATCTAAACTTTTTGCCACAAATTTAAAAGAAAAACTAACCTAGAAAATCAGCAACATTAAAAGCCAAAATAGAGCCAATCAATGCCCCATATAGAGAGCCACTAGTCTGCAAAAGCCATCATCCAGAAATCAAAAATAAATTGACTATATATAAGATTTTTTTTTCCCCCTTTATTAGTAAAAATGTAAAGCAAACATGTACAGAGCAGAACTTCAGGAAAAATAAATCTTCCACTCATGGAATCCAGGTATAACAAGGATCAAAGAGTAGTAAACTTACTATGAGACCGATTTCCACTGAAGACAAATCATACCATGTAGTCCCGCTTAATGTGGCTGACTGCAAAGAAGAGGTTAGATGGCTGAAGTTTGTGTAGATGATAGATATATTTTACACTGTTGACAGTTAAAACTTTTAGAGCGGTTGTTGGCTAACATGGTAATAGAGTAGGTGAAGTATTGGGCTCGAATTTCACCACCTACTTGACAATTATATGCATATGTTTGAATTGAACTGATGAAAGGGTCTGACCACACATGAGATTCGGGTGGTTTATGATATAGATATTTATCTTACACCCCCTCTACAGCTTAAGCTTTGAGAGGATCTAGTTGTTTACAAAGTATTAAGCTACATAAAATGATTAGAGATGCTTGAGCTGGAAAGTGGAAAGTGGAAAGGTGAAGGTAACTCTACTGCCAAGCCCAAGAAACCATTGACAGAAGTTGTTGGAGGCAAGACACCACACGTCATAAAAGATCATTGCAACAAAAGGAAGACTACAGCGTTTAATAAAACCACATTGATGAGAAAGTCAGTCAACGGAATAATTGTTGGAATGTGTCCCAGATCACCTGGAGTTGCCCCATCTGTGCTGCTTATAAGGTTCTAATTTCCCTCTCCTTAACACTTGGATTTGAAGGAGAAGTGTGGACTGTGCTTTTCAATTTGGTATCAGAGCTTGGTTGGGCTGTGATTGGTGTGCTGTTTGTCCAGCTACTGTATGTTGTGGTCCAGGAGGGTGTATTGGAATGTGTCCCATATCGCCTAGAGTTGTCCCATCTATGCTCGTTGTAAGGTTCCAGTTTTCCTTTCCTTAATACCTAGGTTATAAGGAGAACTGTGGGCTAGATTTTTCAATTTGGTACCAAAACTTGGTTGGACTTATGATTGGTGTATCGTTTGTCTAGCTACTGTATGTTGTGGTCCATGGGAGTGTGTTGCAATGTGTCCCACATCGCTTAGAGTTGGCCCATCTATACTGGTTATAAGGCTCCATTTTCTCTCTCCTTAATACCTGGGTTTTAAGGAGAAGTGTAGGCTAGGCTTTTCAATTATAATATGTTTAAGTGTAGATCTATTACCAAATAGTATGAGAAGTGAGTAAAACTTGGATAATCATAAATCAAAGATTGATAATATAAGCATCTTTTTTTCCAATTTTTTGGTAGTAAAAAACAGTCATGGAAGATGTAGTTTGCCCACTAAGTTAATCATCTGAATCCACTTGAAACAGAGCTTTTCTCTAAATGGAACACTACATAATTTTCTAAAAGTATTGCAGATGTGGAAATTATAGAAAAAATCAACCATGGATTTTATGATTACCCCTTTGGTGATTGTTTGGAACCAAATTGAAACAAGAACCCCTCTTTCAGCATCAGAGTTTCTAAAATTCTAATTATCAGAAAATATAGTCCAATTTAAAAAAAAATATTCTTAAGGTTCGTTACCTTAATTGAAACTCAATGAAACAATACAACTTTTTATTACAACCATGTATACACAATGGGGCAAAAAGTGGCATCTCTGAAACATGACCCACGCTATATATTTCACTAGAAGAATTTAAATTTTATAACCATGATCTACAAAATACCTTTTGCTCACTAGAATGCTTAGGAGTTTTCCTTTTACCAAAAATACTTGGACTAAATTAACTCTTAAACCATGAGAACCAAGAGCTCAATTATACCAATCAATCAGAGCCAAATTGCAATAATGCAGTAGCTCAACTCAGCTCAACTAAATTCAACTCAATGAAGCCTTGTCCAAACTATTTGGGTCAGCTGCACTAATTCTTTCATGTGCAATAATCCTTCTAGAGTTGACAACTTTAATGAGAGCATACCTCTACAGAAATCGTAGCGCAAGACGTGGCACCAATATCATAGCCATATAGTAATCCTCCAAGAGCTGGGAATAGAAACCTGAAATTATCAAGTCAATCAAGACATCTAGATTGAAGAAACTAGATGGATGACTTATTTGTTTACAAGAAAATTGGACATAAATTTAACTCAAAAGACCAAGCATGGAACTTGCAATCAAATAAGCAGTTAAATCTTGTTCGACATACACATTGATTAAAAAGCCTCCTCAATCAGCATGTTCATCATACAATACATACCACAGATCATGTCATAGG